>NW_004624795.1:10239727-10273999 GCF_000247695.1 Heterocephalus glaber | reverse complement strand
ATGTAAAGGTGCAAATTTCCAATGATGAATGTCATTATATTGTATACCTAAAATGTACCAATAAAATAAAATTAAAAAAAAAGAATTCAATAACATTTTGAAGGCCATTTCCTTCAAAAATTAAAATGATTTAGATTCTAAGAACATTCTGGAGAGTAGAATCCAAATACAGTGGGCTCTGGACTTACAAATTCAATTCATTCACAAGGGCTGTTTGTAACTCAGGTTGGTTGTAAGTCAAGACTATTTTTCCCATAAGAAATAATGGAAATACTCATAATGTGTTCTGAACCCCCCAAATCATCCCTTAACTAACCTTTTCATAATTAAAAGAGGGTTGTATAATGTGTGTAATTTACTAGAAACAGCAATAATCTTTCTAGTGTATTCACAAAAACATTATAATATGTGCCTACTTTACCAAATATAACAATTTCATATTGCATTCACAATTGATGTTGACATCTTTGGCTTTCAAGAAGGGAAGATGAAATGGAAGGTGGTTATTGTTTAGAAGGAGAATCCCTTTCTGTAAGAACATCAGGAATCTGGCTCTCTGGTGTCCTTTCCTTGGGAGAGTCGGTAGCCCACTAGGACCTGCTTCTGGCTCACTAGGTCTCAACCTTTGCAGAATTAAAAACTGGCCTAAGGTTGTCTGTTTCTGTCTTTTCTTTAACACTGTTCTGTAGTGTGACATGACACTCTCATTAAGCAAGTGAATGCAATGATTGGCTTTTTCTCTGTCTGGGTGGGTCTTCTCTACAAATGTCTGTAGCTCTGTCCATTTTTTCAGGATTTCCTTTATATCAGAAGAACTTTGCTGCACTGACTGTTGATGCTCCCCCTCCTCTTCAGAAAGCTCCTCAGCTGCCATTTTCTGTTGCTCAGCCAGAAGTTGCTGAAGTTCCTCTGTAGACTCAGATAGGCTATAACCTGCCATCAGCTTTTTATTTATCCACACCAATAATAGCTTTTCTACCTCATCTAACACTGTCAACTGTGACTCACTAATTTGAGTAAAACCTTTAGCAACACTAGCTTCCTTATACAAATCTTTTCTCTGTAAGATAGCCGAGATGGTGGATTTTGACTTGCTGTACATATTAGTGAGATCAGTCACATGAATGCCACTCTCATATTTCTCCACAATTTCCTTCTTCTTTTTGATTGTGATTGCTTTCTTTACCTTCCTTTCCTTCCTTAGCTTTGGGGGCCATTTTGATAGCAGTAATTGTAGGATTATATGAAGCACTGACCAAAATCATATCTACAAACAGGCCCATCTGGGCTCAGACTGACGCTTACATACTCTTACATATGCTTTTCTGGCACTGTAAGTCTTTGTTTACAACCACACAAGCAGCCAGCATTCAGGTCATGTAACTCAAGACTTTGGTTGTGAGTTAAAACTAAAATTCCGGTCATAACCCAAGTTGTTTGTCTGCGAGACTGGTCATAACTCGAGGATCCACTGTATATATAAATTTTACTACAATAAAAGACTCATTATCATTAATCCCCCTTAAGATACTTGCCCTCAGTTCATACATACTTATCTCACTGGAATACGGGGACCTGAGACTTTCCTATCTTTTTGCTTCCTGGCTGCCATGAGGTAAACAGACCATTTCCACCTTTCCATGATGAACAACTCCTTTCCATGATGAACAACTATGCTGCCCCAGCAATAAGGCCAAGCAATCATGGACTGAAACCTCTGAAATCGTGAGCCAAAGTCAATCTTTCCTCCTTACAAGTTGATTATCTTAAACATTTTTGTTACAGCAATGGTAAACTAAAACACAGTGAAACACTAGTAACTCTGTATTATTTAACTCATTAATGCTATCCCAGAGCACATTACAGCTAGCTGTAAAACTCTTTTAATTACATGATCATTAATAGTCTACATATTTCAAACTATAATATTTTTAAATATATTGAATTTAACTTAAAAATTACTTTTGAAGTAGACTGGATGATACTGCAGGAGATGTATTTTTATTCATGCTTTCACCACCGTCTCTTTGGATTTAACAGTTGTATAAATGAAGAGCTTGATGAAGAGTCTAGAAATTCTTCTTTTCCTAAGACTGGAATGGTAGAAAATAATTCGTCAGATCTTAGAACAATCAAATTTGATTCCAATTTGCATTAAAAATATAGAAACAGTACTTGGCAAATAAATAATACATGCCCGAGTATAGATGTTTTATATTTTTTGTATTTTGGGCTATGGCATTTTAGTCATTGGTAATAACATCTGAAGTGTAAAGACAACTCCCTAGAGAGACAGATGGGCCTGTATCTATATCATTATAAATACTGTTATTTATATAAAATCTACATTTTCTGGCAAAAGTGAAGAATACACCAAAGCTTTGGATAACTATTACAACTTCTACCATTAGTAAGGCTGGAAATCACATAATAATAAAAGATTGAGGAAAATGTCTCTTGTGGGCACAAGGCTATGAAGTTTACAGTCAGAAAATTAATTATACAATAATTAATAAATAAAAAATTAATTATACAATATGTTTGAAGAAAATAGAAATTCTTATCCTCTCACCAACTCTCTTGAGGGATGTCCTACAGATCCTACATTACTCTGACTCATTTTACTCCATACATTTCTTAAATACTTTCCTGTGAAAAGAAAAAAAAATGTTAATGTGTCATACAGCTCCACTCTGAACATTTAAAATAGTGCATTTTTATTTAATGAAAACAAAACTATTTGAACAGAGGTTTATTACCTTGGCATAAGATATATGAATAAAGAAGACCTGACTCTTCAGTAATATGAATTCTTAGTGGGCTTTTGGGAGATAAAGAAGATACATGCTAAGTTCAAACCGACATTTTTAATTGAAAATCGGGTTTTTAAAAACTTTACTAAGGTATGACTGATTTACAACACATAGCATATATTTAAAGTTGGAAAACACATTAGGCTCATTTAGCACAACTCACCTATTGAAGAAAGAAGTAACTAGATTCAGAGAGACTGTGTGCTTTCCCATACAAAGGAGAAACAGCCAATGGTTGCTTTCCCAGCCAGGACTCAGACTTTAGAGACCATGGCATGGATCTTGAAATTTGATAGACATTGGTTCCAATTTGAGATTTGATTTTCTCCAACTGTCAAGTTTCACAGGTACAGTAAGTACCCTGAGAGCAGTGACAGTTCCACCAATGAATACATAGTATGGGGAACTGCTGTGTCTCACTTTGCATATCAGTTGTTTGTAGTAGATCAATTACAGAGACAGAACTGAGATCAAGGGATTCCTCCTATTTCTTTTCTAACAAATGAATGCAGAAGTCCTGGGTTCTGTAAATAAACTGAATGAACCTGGAAGAAACAGCCAATGCCTTTTGGGAGCTTAGCAGAGTTGTATTCACTGACCTGGGAGTTAAAAGCATATTCTGACTTTCACAGCCCCTGCAACAGCCAGCAATAGGAAGAGGGGAAGATTTATGTCAGCAAGAGAAATGAAGAATAAAGAGTTCTCTACAAAGATGGATGGGTCTCTATCTACTTTATTATGAATATATATATATATATACACACACACACACACACACACACACACATACATACACATACAGATGTATAATATAAAAAACCTGCAGCAAAAGTCCAACAGACCCGATACTGGAAAGTTCCTCAGACCTATCCCAAGAAGGAAAAAGGGGTGACTTGAGAGTGGAGCTTAAGATCTGTTATGGCTTGTGCTTAGATGTCCCCTCAAAGCCACATGCTTTTCCAGACCTGGTTGAATCTAGAGTGTGTGACTGATTGCTGGTGGGGTTACTAGGCCTGAAGGCACTGGGATTAAGGGTGTGAGTGCTACACACCCTAAGTAGTCTGAAAAAGATAAAAGGGGCAGATAAGGTTCCCTGGTTGCTTTTGCTACCTTGTGGGTGCCATGAACTGTTTCTCCTCTGCAAAGCCCCTCTACCACGTGCCACTCTGCCTTGGAGCCAGCTGATTATGGACTGACACCTCTACAAACTGTGAGCTAATTAAACCCTTTCCCCTTTAGCTTTGGGTTCTGATATTTTGTCTCTGCAATGAGAGAAAAGTAACTACCACAAACTCCTAGGGCTTTAACCACTAGTGACCCAGTTGTTCATAAGACTGGAATAATCATGGAAGAGAGCTCAATTCTAAAAGTAAGTCTGCATAAGTTCATTACAGATTACTTTAATAACACATGCATGGGACAGATTCTCAGATCTCGAGAGGACATTCTGATATAATAATAACAGCAACTACCATTCACGGGCTGTACACGTCACACACTGTGCTAAGTATTTCAAATGCATTTACCTTATTTAATATCATGGAGAATGCACTAGGCAGAAGTTAAAGAAGCCAAGTTCAAATGACAGTATCACCAGGGGCTAATCATGTAGCCTCAGAAATGTTACCCAGCCTCTTGGCATCACTTCATTTTATGGAAGGAAAAATACTACTTAGCTCAAAGAGAGATGTGAAAAAACACGGCCATCTCCTTCCTGGCACAAAAGTGACTAAGATCCTCAACTAGTGATGATTTACCTTAACACAACAAAGGGTCACCAAATCACCAGGTCACCCTGGAATACATTTAAGTCTAATGGATACACCAATGCTAAATCTCTACAATACATTCAATATGATGCAATGATTAACAAGACATTTAAAAATATTTGTTTTAAAGTATTAAAATCAAATATAGGTGTTTAAAGTATTTCATTTACCTAACATATGTGGCAGTGTCCTAAACACTAGCGATAAGACGAAAGCAGAGTCCATCCCCAGAGATAGTCAAACAGACATCAGGAAAGTGGCAGTACTCTGACAGTGGTACGCACTGGGAGCTAAGCCAGGAAGAATGACTGCCAGGGATGGACAGCCATCATTAAACATGAATAAGGTCAGGCACTATCCTAGAGGATTTTCACCTGACACCAATACCACAAACAAGTGTTATTAACCCAATTTTACATAAGAGAAAACTAAGTCATGGAGAAACCATGTGACTTGTCTATTTTCACAGGCCAGCTGTAAAGAATAATTTGAATTCAGTTCTTCCTGGCTCTAAATGCAAGCTTTTTCTGCCACAGAATGCTAGGAAACTAATTTATGTGAAAAACTCCATTCTCCAAAAAAGCGAGATGAAAGTATAGAAGTATGTTGTATCATAAGCAGATGACACTACTGATTAAAGTTCTTTACAATATCAGATATGGGTTTAATTTTATCCATCCAAACAGCAGGCTTTTTAAAATCTATTATTGTATCTCATATATCATTTCATAAAGTGTCTATCCTTTCCCTCTTTTCTACCCTTTATACAAACTTGCAAGGCCCTTGGCCAGCAGGAGTTCTAGTTCTATTACACAGAGCTCACACACTACAAGGTCACATTACTAATGAATGACACAGAAGTAAAACATTTTGTTCTCTTTCTATTTGCACATTCAAAGGAAATATATTGTTTGTCTGGTTTGGTGAGTTCTAAGAGGGAAAAGGTTAGATCAGCAAAAATAAAATGGAACACTAGGCAAAAACAATCTTCTATGAGGAATCTATTTCAAAACCTTAACTTTACTTTGGTAATATAAATCTCCTTCCTTACAACCTCATTAAACCAGTTTTCATTCCATATAATTAGAAATGTCATTCCATATAATTATAATTATGTATATGGTGCTTGAGTACTTTATAAAGACTTAGTACTTTATAGTCTCAGAGACATGATAGTCAATACTTTCTAAATCCAGATCTCTTTTAGATCACAAATAGAAAAAACAAAAAGGAAACAAACAAAATATTTTCTTCCAGAAATTACAGTAAATATTAACTTGATGAAATTATCATACAGTCTTAATGAAATTAATGGTATTGCCAAATTGCCGTCAATAGGGGTTGTACTAATACACTGTTCCACCAATAATATTGTCTGATACTCCAAATTCTTACCAAGATGATGTAGCATATAACTTCTGAATTTCTGCCAGTCTTGTTGATGAAATGATGCATTATGAGAGTTTCAGTGAGGTCGTTTTTTTCCCTTTATTCTTGAAGAAACATTTAGTATTTCTTTTATATGAACTGTTTATTTCGCCAAATTTTCTATTCATTACTTTTTTATTCAGTTTCTGAAATCCTGGAGAGATTAAATGTCAGTACTAAGAATTACAAACATATTTCCCTCTTTTGCTGTGGTTATGGATTTTTTCATTATCCAAAAGTTTATGGCTAAATTTATCAATCTTTTGTGACTTCTGGTACTAAAGTCAAATTAGAAACCACTGCGCACTCCAAGATTAATAAATAACTCTTGTGCTCCTTCTAGTACTTCTATGATTTCACTTTAAAATCTTCGATTCATTTGGAATCCAACTTAGTATGCGGTATATGAGTCCAACTCATATTTTCTCCCTGCAAGACACAGCCATATTCATTAAACAATTGATCTTTTCCTCACTGATTTGAAGTGTGCTTTACCATATACCAATCTCATAATTATTCTGATCTACTTCTGTAATTTTTACTCTGGCTGTTTGGTTAGTTTACTTATTCATGCACCAAAACTAATCTATTTTAATAACTGAGGCTTTATAATACTAAATGTTTCTGTATCCAGTGAGACCAACCCTCTTTGGCTGCTTTGTTAATGAAGCTTTCCTAATTGTTTTGGGCTGCTTATTTTTATATACTAATTTCAAAATCTCCTTATTTTTGTTAAAAAATAAAACAATGCTACTTATTGGAAAATTGAAGTAAATTTACAAACTAATGAAGGATGTATTAGTATCTATCCTTATGATGTTATTTTGAGTCTCCTTAGCCAAGAACTTGGTCTTTTCATTTGTTCAGATCTTCTTTTGTGACCTTCTACACGGGTTTAGAGTTATTTTTATATTGATCTTATACATTTTTAAGTTAATTTCTAAATATTTTTTCTTTTGCTGTTAATTAATACTTTTTAAAAATCCATTAGTTTCTAAATGATAAATATGTTTGCAGAGTCTTAAATATAGTATCTTCTAGAAAAGCATTTCTCTCCCACTCCAAATTCTACCATATGATTAAATGTCTTCATTTTAAAATGTTACTAATAAACAACTTGAAAGAAAAATGGGCACAATTCACATTAGATTCTTCTTGAAAGCTGTGCATCTGCAATATGTTAGTTTATAGCCAATTATATCTTAACACCTCAACACACAGAGTCCTTATCAAAAGCAATTAATTAGATTTATCTCTGCCATCACTGCAAAGATTAAAATAATACATCTTCAATAGACTTGCAAGGTCTTTGTAATCAAGAGCCTCATTTCCATCCTTCCTTGACAAAGTACTTACATATTTACTTCAAAGTACTTAAGAAGGTATGAGGTCAAGGGATTTTAATGACTCTTAACTTGCCTACAGGACTCAGATCACCAGAAGGAAAGGGAAGAAGGAAAAAGTGTGATATCTACCAGTCATGGAGAGAATTGGTTTAATAATGAAGCCCAAACAATCTCTTAAAAAATAATAATAATTTTAAAAGCTGATGAGAAAGATACTTTTGTCAGAAGCTACTGACCAGTTAGAGGTCTATGAAAATCTCTCAGATTATCTTGATCAACTGACTGGGGATCTTCAGTTCATACTCAGTGTGAGGGCTTAGGTTTATATTGTTAGGGAGAACAAAAGTAAAGACAGGACCTCAATGAGATTTTTTCTTAGGACAGAGCACTGTCAGCCTTTCCAAACCAAGAGATTGGTTCCTTGGCTCATAGTATTTAAGTTACCAGCTTCCAGAGAGAGCAGTAAGGATATATAAGGTACTCCTTGGTTTTATATTCACAAAGAAAGATATGGGTAAGCTCAGAGATATTTTAAAAAGTAGTTAAATATGGCTTGTAAAATAGTCCTTGAAAGTGAAAATTTAGCACATTTGACACGTGTTATGAACAACAGACAAAATGAGAGTACAAAAATGGTTAATCAACAATAGTGGTAATATGAATACAGGGTTTGTCTGCAAAAGACAAGATAACTTCTTAAAGTAGGTCACTTTAATATCCTATGGTTGGCAAGGGGTGACTGAGCAAACACAGAATATTTTTTAGTTCACGAATACCATAGCTGACTAAATAATTACAAAACATTTGACTGTACCCTCTTGGCACCTTCTATTTATAATTAGTGTCTTCTATTATGTCTGCTTTAAGGTCATTTTCCCAGTAAGTCATTCTCTTTTTTCCTTTCCATTTGTCAAGGCTTTGACAAATATAACAATTTGAAAGAGAAAAACACAGATATGGTAGCTCCCACCAAAAACTGGCAGTATCCTTCAAACAACTTCTTGTGACTATCCTGTGTAAGCAGACTGACAGACAATAAAATTATGAAATAGGTCTTTCTCTATAATTTAGAAGAAAGAAGACCCAGCAAAGAAACTCATAGCACAAACTCTGTTATTTTCTTCTGAAATTAACAATCTATAATCGGTTCAAAAAGAAACACTTGGGAGTCTGCCATGTCATTGGTTTTATGTTTGGAAGGGCGCTGCCTTTGGAAGAGTACTGGTCTAGTGTCTGCGTTCCATCTCTGTCGACCACTACCCAAGTGACTGTGAGCAGCCACTCTTCTCCCTAGTTTCTCTGTAAATAAAATGACAAAATTACTCCATGAAAGAAATCTCCCAAGGTTCATTTTTGGCTCTATGAAAATAGAACATTTATGTCAGCCTTATTATTCAAGACCCCAGTGGTTTTTGAAGAGAGATTTTCTTTATGAAATGCACATGCACCTCTAAAATCAATCAGATTAATGTATAAGATGGGATAGTCTTCAATCAGGTCATTTGGGAAGGACTAGAAGGGAGGAAAAAAATGTATCAGTACAGAGATGTTTCACCTGAAGGTCATTTCAAGAGAGGAGGAGGATATAATAATGCTGACTACCTAGTAAGTAATCTGGCTAGATGCTGTGACCAGAGTAAGAAGTTAGAAATGCCTACTTTTTACTAATTCATTGAAGCTATTATTAAAAATGTAAATATTCCTTGTAAAGTCTGACCTATAGATTCAGTATGACACTTAAAAGACAAAAACATAGCATCACTTAGAAATGGTGGCAATTTGTTGTATACCTTATTACAGCAGACATACTTCAAGATAACATCAGCTATGCATAGAATCCTAGGGTTGTTTGAGAATATTGGCAAAATCAAGAATGATTCCCTTCCCTGGGCTAAACTTTATTGAATTCATCCTTTTTGAATGACATGAAAGTTTTGAGAAACCAAAATATAAAAGATCAGTCAGAGTTATTTTACTATCTCTTTTATTCTGTACCCAAAGGCAATATTTCCTTTGCTATTACATTTTTTTTCTTTCAAGAACTTAACCAGTTCAAGAATACTGTCCGTTTGTCAGGGAGTAAAAGCATAAGAATCTGCAGCACACAGCCCTACACTGTGGAAAACAAGGGAAAACTGCTTCAAAGGAGTCATCTTAGCCTTCTTGAAACATGAGATCTTCATTAGCACAATAGCTCACTGCTCTTGGAAGTTTCCTTAACTCCCTGACTCCCTTATGTTTGCTTTCCTTCCTGCCCTCATCCACTAAACATTTAGCCAGTGTAATCACATACAGGCATTATACTGTACTAAGTTCTTGTGATATCACAGTGAATAAGGTAAAGTCTCCGCTCTTACAGCATTTACATCCCGTGGTGGCAGAAAAACAATGTAAAGGAAACAATGCAATGAACTAAATTTCAGACACTGAAAGGTGCTATCAAATATGGCTAAGTAGAGGAGGGCAGATTCAGACTGGGTAGTGATGTTTTACCTGAGACTAAAACTGTGAGTCAGCTATGGCTGGGGAACACAGCATTCCAGGCAAGACAAAAGTCTCACAGCAGGAAATCAAATCTGGATGGTTCAGAGAACATAAAGAAGTGTAACTGGAGTGTGGAGAGAGTAGTAGGAGATGAGGTAGTAGTAGGAGATAAGAAGTAGGCAGGGTCTGGATTATCCAGTCTTGAGGGCCAAGGTAACGAGTCGGAATTTTTATGATCTTATTTCAAAACATAACCTGACTATTCTCAGGAGACTGGAATCTGTCTTTTGCTTTACTTCTTGCCTTTAAACTCCTCAAGTTGGGCTCTCCACACCTGCATGTTCCCTAGTTTCCAGTCTTTATCATTAACCGTCTTATTCTAATAGATAGACTATATTTTAGACTACATCGTGTCAGAATGCTAGTCAGTCCATTTGGGATACAATTGTGTGTGTGTGTATGTGTGTGTGTCTTGATCAAGACTGGGTAAAATTGCGGAGCTCAAAACAAAATGAAAATGCAAGGTAAGTAAGTAAGGGGGCCTTTTAAGAGCAGGGTCTTGTGTGATTGCAGGTTCACACAGTCAAGAAGCTGGACTTGACCTTAGTAAATGTTACTTGAGTACCTGAATGCCTTTTATGAATGATTATTGTTTCATTTCACCTTACTGATCAATCATAAACTTATTTGAGAACTTTTAAATAGATAATCCCCTCATAATGGTGGCACAAAGGCCAGCTACCAGAAAACAAGAAATATCAAGACTTTCTGAGGCAACTTCATGGCATTATCACATACTAACTGGATAACAATGATTACCCAGCCTATTCTCAAGTAAATTATAATTTATCTGCTCTTACTACTTATGCAAATATATTACTCCTCCTCTTTGATGCATAAGTATTATTAAAAAAAACAGCTACCAAATAAACAGCTGCCAATACTGTTGTAATAATACTGTTGTTAGGTACTATACATTGCTAAATGGATCCAGTAGCTTTACTAGACAAACTAGTAATACAGAACAGTGACTACTATATTAAGACTGAAGTTTTAATTTTCTTATTTTATATTATGCTTTAAAATACTAGAAAATGTAACTATAAACCAAAATTTAAACTAATACATCTTTATAATCCTTAAGTTTTCAGAAAGTGAGAAACCAATAATTATACAGGAAAACATCAATATCAAAACAGTATTTATGAAAAATGATTTATTTAACCTCATATACAAAACAGGACACAATCATAACTAACTAGAGAGTTAATAAGGTTTAATTATTTTCTGCTGAAGAATGATATTAAAAATTAAAGGTGTCAAGACTTTAATGGAAATCTAGCTCTTTATATTTTAAATATGTAATCAACACTTCTAACTGCATAATAGGGTTGGATTACGCTTGCCCTGAGGAGCTCTCATTCCATTCCATTCATGATGGAACCCATTATTTAATCATTAGTTATCACAGTGATTTATGCAATATCATAAGCATACTCAGGCTCAAACACTGTAGCCCAGGGTTATGCGCTCATTTAAAGCTTTAAGGAGAAACCTAAATCCAGCATCTCTCAAGGCTGCATTATTATTATACCTATGCACATTGATAGATCTTTTATTATTCTAAGAACGCCTTGGACTCAGGAACCTGAGTCTCTGAACTCAGTCCTGTATTCAACCCTGTCTGTTTGTTATAGTTCAGAAATAATTTTAAAATGTTCCATTTACACATAGGCATATGGGCATTATCAGTGACTTTAACTGAGGCAGAAGAATTATTTCCTACTATGGGGTTTGATCAAAATACAAGGTGGATGTTTACATATAAAAATTTTACTGTAATAAAAGACACACTGCCATTTGTCCTCCTCAAAATATTCTCCCTCACTTTGAAAACACTTATCCCTTCATTCTTGCCACTTTCTGAAGCAGTTGTGGAAACCATCTTTAGTGTCTTTACAAGGTGTCATGGCTTATATCTAGATGTTTCCCCAAAGCCTCATCTGAAAGGTGGGACTACTGAAAGGCAACTCAATTACAGGCTGTGTTATGGCTTATGTCTAGATGTCCCCCCAAACCCTCATGTGGTCATAGGTGGGGCTTTACAGAGGTGGCTGGATCTAGAGGGTGTGCTGTTGGGATCAAGGATATGAGACTGGGATTGATTCATGGCGCAATGCTAGGATTAAGGCTGCCCCTCTCTGGGTGTGAGTGATACCTGTGCAAAGGATGGGTAGTTTGGATAAGATATAAGGGACAGAAGGAGGGCTGGTGCTGGTCACTTGCTGCTTGCTACTTCCCTGCTTTGCTACTTTCTGCCTTCCATGGACTGTTTCTCCTCTGTGATGCCCCTCTGCCATGCCCCTGCCTTGAAGCCAGCCAACTATGAACTAAAACCTCTACAAACTGTGAGCCAAAATAAACCTTTCCTCCTTTAACTTTCGTTGTTGGGTATTTTGTCTCAACACAAAGAAAAGTATCTAAGATAGGGAGTTATGGCTAAATATGATGTTAAGAGGTAGGGCCTGGCTGGAAAAGGGCATGACCTGGAAAGATATATCTCCTTTCCTGATTCCTTCCTTCACACTCTACCTCCTGGTCGCCTTGAGGTGAGCAGATTTCCTCTGCCCAGGCCCTTCCATCATGCTGTTATGCCTTGGAATTGGCCGACTATGGACTGAAACTTCTACAAAATGTGAGCCAAACTAAACGTTTCTTTTAAATTGTGGTTGTGAAGTATTTTGTCCATGCAGTGAGGAAAGTGACTAAGACACAATGTATGATAAAAAATATAGTGAATACCGCTGCCCAGTGCCACTTAACACAATGGCAAGGGTGCAAAAAATCTACAGTACATCCTCATCTACCTTATTTAAAAGATCTGGTACCTTGCAATTTCTAGCTTTTCTCCAAAGTTAAAACAACTATGAAGGCTAAATGTTTTGAATGGGTTCAGGACATGGAAATAGTTACGACAGTGCAACTATAGACCCTCACGAAAGAGGACTCCCAGAACTGCTTCGGAAAGTGACAAGATCTATAGGATAAGTGTATTCAAAGCAAGGGGGAGCAATTTGAGGGAGATTAATAGCAATGTGTCTTTTACTATAATAAAATTTTTTAAAATTTAAACATTCATTGTATTTTTCAATCACACTGCATATTGTAGCAAGAAACCTGCTGTGTCTTTATTGTTATCATTATCCATGAACTTTCTACACGATACAGGAAAGATAGCAATGTGCAACAACTGAGAAAAAAATCGAAGCTTAAGCTCCAGCCTTGCTACAGCCCAACTAAATATCTTGAGCAAGTTACTTCATTCTAAACTATTTTCCTCTTCTGTAAAATTGGAAGATAAGCCTCTATGAGGACTGAGTTTGAGAGGAATCAGGGAAAAGGGACTATGTTTTTAGAATCAAATTTCCTTACTAACCTTTTCTACTTCCTCCGAACCCTTCTAAAATGCATGGAGCTAAATTTCCTAACTAGACTTTCCTCTTTCTTTCTTTCTTCCTCTTTACTTTTTCCCCTGTTGAGCTGTTGGATGGTACCCAGTGAGGAACTTATCCAGTGCTCAGCTTTGGGCTGACACACAGGCAAAGATGATCTTACATGTGTGAGCCAGGCTTTCACTATGGTAATGTGCTTTTAACAGGGAGGATTGAGCAAATACACACACACACACACACACACACACACACACACAGATAATGGGTAGCCAGACTTCTCACCATTGGACACATATACATATATCTATAACTGGTTATTCACACACATTGTCTAGTTCTCTCTGTATAAAAGCAATGACATTCAAAGAGCAATGACTGTCTCTGGTGCTCAGGTTTTTTTCTAAATAGTGCTCTCCACTAAAACAAAGCAAAACAAAACAAAACAAAAAATTTCTTCACAGAAATGAATGACCCAAGGGTAGGATGGAAAAACACAAGATAAGCCTGGCACTTCCTATGCTAGAAAGTAGGAAGCGATCAAAGAATGCCATCTATGGGTCCAGTCAACAGAAGGAAATTTAAAATCAGAATTAACAAGTTGACATGAGAACAATAAATTTAAAAAGAGAACTAAAGAAAAAAACCAGAGAAATAAAGCTTTTGCAAATAGGAAGGGTAACAAGATTTAGAGGGAGCAAGAAGGGAGGGGAGAAGAAGGGAACAAATAAAGAACTAAGATTTGTTATGTACATATACAAACTCACCTATGATAAACATAATCATTTTGTACTGCAAACATGTACAAAGAAAAAGTAATCATAAATACCAAAAAATGATAGTAATACATTTTAACCTCTGGTTAATAGGAATCTGTACTGAAATAAACAAATAAATGAATAAAAATACATCAAGGATAAAAGAAAGCTCTATCATGCAACTGAATTCCAATTAATAAACTTGGAGTGATAACGTTAGAAAACTGTCTGCTGGACAACTGTCTCCTTCATTGTAATAACAGATGTAGGTAAGAATCATCAATAAAAGCAAAATCTGGCAGGAGAAAGTCTGATTGGGAGCAGGATATTTATACAGTTTTAATGCTCCTCCTCACAAAGATCATTCATTCTTTATTAATTAATAATAAGTATAACATATTTATTATTGATTAACTGTAAACAGAGAAACCTGGCAGACATTTCATAATAAAGAGACAGAAATGAACATTCCAGTCATGGAATAAATTGAGACCACGTAACTCCTAAAGGGATTCACAAAGAAGAGCAGAGCATCACCTCTCTGGTGTTCTGCAAAGGCTCATAAGCTATGACAACACACAAAAAAACCCCAGACTGAGGGAAACTATACCAAGTAACCAGACTGTCTTCTTCAATTATGTCAAAGTCATGAAAGTCAAGGAAAGACCGAAGAACTATTCCAGAGGGAATAAAACTTGAGGGAAATGACAGCTAAAACCAAGAGCAGTCTTGGATTGGATCCTAGACCTAAAATAAAAATGGTTTGGATGAGAGGTGTAGTTCTAACACAGCTGATGGACAACATGGTGTTAAAGACTGAATGCATGTGTCCTCCAACTTTAGTACGCTGAAGCCCTAGCCCACAGTGCAGCTGTATTTGGGTTAAAATCCTTAAGATTAATGAGGCCATAATAGTGGGACCCTGTTCGAAAGGGATTCGTTTCCTTATAAGAAAAGACATCAACAATGTTGGTCACTCCTCTCAGCAATGTGAGAACACAAGATGTCAGACTGCTCCAGGTGAAGGAGAATGCCACCAGAAACTGAATCAGTCAGGACCTTGATCCTGGATCAAGAAATGTGAGAAATAAATCTCTTGTTGTTTGAGGAAACTAGTCTAGGTATTTTGCTATGGTAGTTCAAGGTGACCACACGTGGTAATAGTAATCTATTACTAAGATCTATTAATGTCCTGATTTTTGATGCCTGTATTGTGATTATGATGGGGAGAATGTCCTCAAAGGGTGCCAAAAATTTTAAAATTCAAGAATGTAAGTGAGGTATATATAGGAAATTTGTGTATTACTTCTGCAACCTTTATGCAAATTTTAAATTATTTAAAGAAAAAAATTGGCCATTAAATTACATGATGTTCTACCCACTACATTCTCAATATAAGTGAAAAATACCGAAATATATCAATTATCATCTAGAAGTATTTCATAAACATGAATTGTCATTTTATATTATGATTGTATGATACACATTTTCCTTTATTAAGGAGAAAGCTACAAAGTCCAATGCCCCTGTATTGCTACTGACATTATAGTACCTAATGAAGGAATAGTTTTATTTTGCAATTACAAAAAAATAATAAAAAACTAGAAAGTCAAAACAAAGATACTATTACTGACGTATTTATCCTGCTACCTAAAGGTGCATGGAAAAGGTGCCTGGAGAAAAAAAGTGGTCAGAGGAAATGTACTGTTGGCTTCACAATATGAATAAACACAGTATGACTTACACAATGTGAATAACACAATATGAATAAATCCAGAGTAAAATGGAGTCAGAAATACTTGAATTTTAATGCCTCTGTCATTTGGTGGCCCTGTGACCACAAGTTAATCAATTACTTGCTCAAAGTGACTATCATCACTAACTGGACTACTACACTTACCTCCTACATGTTCTGCTTCCATTCTTGCCTCCCGCCATGACTTAATCCATTCTCACCAAATAACCAATATCCTTTTTCACTGTAAATGGAATCAGATCATATCACTCCTGTGCTTTAAATACTCTCTGTAGCTTCCCTTGGACATGGCTTCAAAGGGTTTGTATTCTCAATCCTCTGTTCTGACCCCATTTCCTTTTGCTGTTCACTCTGCTCACTATTCTGGAAACACAGTGGCCTCCTTTTTGTTCTATAATCACATCTAGCTCTTTCCTGGTTCTGGGCTTTTGTATAACCTGGAATTGTCACTGCATATGTAGGTCCTTATCATGGTTCAGAATTAGGCTCAAATGTCACCTCTTTAATAGGACCTTACTTGTACCTTTTCAGAAAGACCTAACTTTACTATTGCTCCTCATCAATCTCGATTACTTAATGCCATTCCACTGTTTTCACTGCACTGACTGTTTTTTGAAATTCCCTTAGTTAAATGTCTGTTACTTGATTATCTCCTTAAGTCAGTAGAAAGTGAGTTCCACAAGAGAAGGGATCTTGTCTGACTTGTTTTGTGCAATAGCCCCAGTACATTGAAAGTGTCTGGCCCACACTGAGGGCAATAAACAAATACATATTGAAGGACAGTTTCTCAGGAAACTTCACTTTTCCTCATCTACAAAGTGGGGATAATTAGACTGTTTTAGCTGTTAGAAGAAATAAAGCCTTTTTCTAAATTCTTACTATGGCTCAGGCACTGTGAAAATCACTTTACATACATACTCTCACTAATATTATGATTGTAGTTTTATAAATAAGGCCACGAGGTTAAATAACTGGTTTAAGGCCAGGGCCATGGTGAGGCAGAAGGCAGAAATGTCTATCCTCAGAACCTGAGCTCTTATACTGATAGAGTTTCTAGAATTTTTACAGGAAATAACACTGGAGATAAAATATGAAACATTATCTCTCCCAACCTGTTAAATGTATGATACACCGAGTTCTTGTTCTCTAGAAATCAAAGAATGAGTCCTAGGAACAATGGAGGTTAAGAGTAGGAAGATATTTATTGATAGGAAAGCTCCTGAGGGGCAGAAGGGGTCCCGAGTGGGTAGACCAGGGACCCGACCTTACTGAGAGGAGTTTTATAGGGTGAAACCCATGTGGGTTCAACGGGGGCCGCAGCCATGAACATCCAATAAGGTTACAGTATAATCACTTAGGTAACAGCGGTCCAACCAGGAACGAATCACGTAACAAGGGTGGATGGAAAGAACAAGGATTCTGCTAGGAAGTAGTGGGTCCAGAGGTCTCTGGTCACCCACCAGGGTGGTTGATGTCTATCTAGACTTCATTAGGCCCAGTGTTTGTTCTTTGACGAAGTATGTAGGTCTGGTCATCTTGTCTTTATCTTGAGGCCTGGTTTTCAGCCGCTGTGTTTCCGGTCGCCAATGTGGTATGTTTCACCTTTGTCCTGACCCTCTGGAGGACCTAGCCCTATCTGACGGTCTGTAATATTTCTATCTAACTCATCTGTCTATAATAGAAGGATTCTTTCTTCTATTTCTGCAAAATCGGCTGTCACCTACCCCCCTCCCTAGTCTTTGTACTCTGGGACAGCTGGGGGGAAAAAAACATAAAACCCTAAAGGACGTTCCTACCTCCTTCAATTCCTATGCGACCCTCAAAGCCTGGTCACCGTCTTCTGAACAAACTTCAGTCTGCCATGTCTCTCCAGATGTGATTTTCATTGGACAAAGGGTACGGGGGCGTCAGAGCAATGGAAGCTCTGGGTCTGAGAAAGTCCAGATGCCAAGTGTCGGAGAGGGAGGGCTGCGGTTATCACAGAAGGGCTTCAGGACAGAGGCGACCCCTGAGCAAATACTGGGGAGGGCGACCGGCCAGGGAACTCGACACAGAAGTCCCGCGGGAGATCTGCCTGTGGGGCCGCTAGGTCCCAGACAAAAGGAGGATGCGGGGTACAATCCCAAGCGATGATACGCTTGCAGGGTGAGGAGCGAGCCGCGTTTTCCTCAAGTACAAGAGGCAGTAGAGGGAAGCAAACTGATGGAATAGCCAAAAAGCAAAACGCGAACTTACCCGCACTCTGGCAACCCGGCCTCCGTAGCCCGATTCGAAGAGCCGCCACTTGAGGAGTGTGGTAGCCAAGGCAGCAGCAAGCTCAACGCAGATAACGCGAGACTAACAGGGCCTCGCGAGATCTGACCTCTCGTCCCTGACAGGGGGGCGTTCGGTCCCGGGGTTATGGGAAGGCTCTGGTGTCCGGAATGGAGATGCCTCGCTTTCGGGGGCTGGCGTTGGAGCCACCCTGGATCCTTGACCAGGGTTGCGGAGCGGACAGAGCCGTTTCTTCGCCCGGGATGGAGGGGGACGCGAGTTGCTGAGAGGGGACTGAGGCGGCTCGGGACGTGGAAGCGCCCGAGCCTGGCCCGCGGTCCGAGCGGGGAGACACAGTGGCGGCCGAAGAGCACTAACCCTTTCACGCGCGCGCAGGAGGAGGACTGGCGGCGGCGGAACAAGACGGTCCTCACCTACGTGGCCGCGGCCGCGGTGGGCATGCTGGGGGCCTCCTACGCCGCCGTGCCCCTCTATCGGCTCTACTGCCAGGTAGGGGAGGCGCGGTCAGGAGGGGCACAGTGCTGGATCCTATTGGAAGGTGTGTCTCCGGTTATCCGCCAAAGGAAGCGGGTTCAAACTGTGACTTCCCCAAGGTCACCAGGGAAGCGAGTGGAAAGGCTGCAGGTGGATTCCTAGGCCCCATAGTGATCGAGTTTGCACCACGTTGCAGAGTGAAATTCTCCGATCTGAGCTACACCTCACCAAGATCTGTGGCTGTACTAACACATTCATTCTGCGAGCCACATATGGTTTATGTGGTAAACTTAACCCTGGAAATGAGAGCTCTGTACTACTACTTGTGCTACTGGGGTTAGCCTTTGGGAGGGTCTTTTCACCTGAGGCATGAATTAGGCTGTTCCTGTTAATAGTATAACTATTATGTACTTACCTTGGGCTCCCTTTTAGATCACAACTTGTAGTGCAGTGGTTCTGAGTGTGGTTCCCAGACCAGCGTCATCAACATGACCTGGTAATCTGTTAATTAAAAAGGATTCAGATTCTTGGGACCAGCTCTAGAATTACTGGATCAGAAACCCTGGAGGGCGGGAACCAACAATTTGTATTTCAGTACTCCAGCTGATTAAGAGGCGGACTGGTGTTTAGAAACACTGGCAAAGTCTAGCTTCCCCTACTTTATGGATTTCTCCTTTGTTCTTTACTAGTTGTATGCGGCTTTGGTTGGGCACTGGATCACCTGTGAAGCTTTATGCCCAGGAGTCACCTATCCAAGAAATTCTTATTAAAAAGTCTGGGACAGGGACCAGGAATTGCAATTTAATAGTAAAGTCACAAGTGAAAGCTAAACTTTGTGTTCATTCATTGAGTGTTGAAGGTAATGATTCCTAAATATTGTTCCACATTGGAGTCACCTAGCGAGCTTTCAAAAATCCTTATGCCCAGCTGGGCACAGTGGCACATGCCTGTACTCCCAGCAGTGAGAGAGGCTGAGGCAGGAGGATGTAAGTTCAAGGCCCACCTGGGCAGCT
This sequence comes from Heterocephalus glaber, assembly GCF_000247695.1. Next base: position 10,254,435 of record NW_004624795.1, on the reverse strand, counting down.
TATCCAGACCCTATCTCAAAATTTAAAGTGAAAAGGGCTGAGGATATAGATGTAGCTCAATGTGAAGGCTCTGGACTCAATCCCCAGTACCCCCCCGCCCCCCCAAAAAAGGTCCTGATGCCCAGTTTATAGGCCTTACCATGTAAATCCCAATGTTGAGTAAGGGAGCCAGCCATCAGTAATTTTCAAAGATTTCTCAATGTGCAGCCAACCTAGGAAATCACTAGTTTTTCCATGACTGGTATTTATAGCAGGGATTGACTGCTCTTTCCTGCCACCACAGTGAATGCCTGGCTTATTTCCCCTATCTTTTTTTTTCCCCCCAGTACCTGGGATCTAACTCAGGACTTTGCACTTGTGAAGCAGGTGCAGTGCCATTGAGCTAAATCCCTGACCCTCCCCTATCTTTATAGAGACCAACTTACTTTTCTTTTGGATGGTGAAGCAGCAGAAGTCAAAGGGGCTTTTAAGTCTCCTAGTGTCAGTATTTTTGTGAAACGTGCAATAACTTGATTTCAAGAGGATGAGTGTGAAATATGAGTTTTTCTCATTTGAGGCCAGACAGGACCAGGTATAAACTCCAAAGGTACTAGTTGGTTAGATCATAAGTAGAACTGAATCCAAATCAAGTGTAGATCCTACTCAAACCACCATGGGCTGGGAATGATTCTTTCCCCCAGGGAACATGACACGATGTGATGTTTGAGGACAGTTTTGGTTGACACAGCCTAGGGAAACCGAGGCATAGGGTGCTACAGGCATCTGATGGGTAGAGAGTAGGGATGCTGCTAAATATCCAATACTGCATAGGTCACCCACACCCTCCTAACAAAGAATTATCCAAGCTCAAATATCAGTCTTGTTGAGGTTGAGAAACTTTGCTCCAAACTATAAATGGCAAAATTGTGTGTTTCCATACTGCAATTGTAGGGCAGAAAGTTAAGAAAAAGAATGTAACTTGTAATCCTAAAAATCAAATAGGATGCTTTAACAGTGGTATTTCCAAAAGAACATGTCTGTTATTTCTGTAATCACAGAATTTTAGAACCAGAAATACAGAATTATTTAAACCACTTCATGCGGAGACTTCATATTATTAGCATGTAAAATGTAACCCAAAGAAAGTAAGATTTATTCAGTGGTCAGAGCCCTTTTCTCTTTATTTGTTGTTAATTTTAATTTCTTGAATCACTTAACTTAGAAATCTGAAGATCAGTGTTCAAAAAACTGTATTAAGGAATCTTGAGGGAGGGACAGCTACAAATTTTGTTAATCAAATGACTCAAATTCTTTACAAAAAGGAATTACCTCTCAAACATTATAGCCTTCTTAGGTAAAGGTATACATACCTACCTACCTGTTAAACAAGGATGAAGACTTGTTCTCTGCATCTTCTAGGGTTATACTGTGATTCAGTAATGTTGCATGGCAGTTGAGTGAAGCAAAGCGACTTGTGCAACAAGCAAGACAGTAACACTGTATTTTATTGGGAGTTTTCCCCTCGACTCAAATTCTTTTTATTCCCCCTTATAGCATAATAACAGGTAAATTATCTGGAAACAAACTCTGGCAACCTCCAGCATCAGAGAATGGTTTTATAAGGACTTTTAAAAAAGGATCTAATGATAAGGAAATAATCAGCGATGAATATGAGCATGAAGTGTCAGGGACAATTATTCTGATCGGTTGACTGTGACAGGTAGTGGCTAAAGGAGTCAAGTGCTCCCATTAACTGGTGATACTATAAAAGTTGCATTATGTAAAAAAGTAAAGAACATAAAACATAAAAATATTCACCTATGTGGGAAAATATGATGCTTCAGAAAAGCAGAATATAGAAGTGAAACTACAAACTAATTTGGATTATAAAAGCTATGATATGGCAGAGGACCAGAAAGGAACATGGAAAAGTGGATACATTTAAGTATTTTCATTGAAGTGATCAGGTCATGAGTAAATTTTTTGTTTTGTTTTGTTGGTGGTATTGGGGATTGAACCCAGGACCTTTGCACTGAGCTACATCTCAGCCCTTTTTATTTTTTTTTTGAGAAAGGGTCTCCTCATGTCTCTAAGTTTCTTCCTTTTGTTTTTCATTTTCAGAAAGGGTCTTATTAAGTCTATAAGTGGCCTAGGCTGGGCTCAAACTTGCAATGCTCCTGGCTCAGCCTCGAAGAATGCTGGGATTACAAGCATGTACCATCACACGCTTTTAATGAGTAATAGTCAATTATAAGATACTAGCAATAAAAAGAGATGTGTTTAATAAAAAGCTATGCTTGAAATTCTGCATTCTATTTTCAGTGATAAACTTCATCAAGACTCTGTTTCTCCTGAATGACTAATTTTTAGCTCATTTTAACTGAGGAATTGCTGAAAAGTAGGAATCACTTTAACAAATACAGGCTCTTTACACCCTAAAAGTGGGCAAATCGTTGACAGTTATAGGAAATAGTGATAGTATGTAAAACTGGCTCTAATTGGATCATTTTTAAAATGTTGTTATCCACTAAACAGATCAGTGGCTGAAAGTATTTTGACATATTTAGTATCTTTTTTCTAGACTACTGGACTTGGAGGATCAGCAGTAGCAGGTCATGGATCGGACCAGATTGAAAACATGGTGCCTGTTAAAGATCGGATCATTAAGGTCACCTTCAATGCAGATGTCCACGCCAGTCTCCAGTGGAACTTTAGACCTCAGCAAACAGAAATATATGTGAGTGACTAAAGCAGCCATTGGAAGATTACTTGTTTTAGTGCAAAAAATGTTTTGTCACAAACTTTTTCCACTCATTGAAACTTAATTTCAAAATATAGATTCCATGAATAATTTTATCTCATGAATCTTATGATTATTCATGAATCGGTTAGTGTTTTGAAATGACTACTTTTGATAGTGCCCTGATGTTACAATATACTTTAACCTAACGTAAAAGATTATGTGCCTTAACTTTTAAGTTACTTAATAGTAAATGTCAGTTTGAAACAATGAAAAAGATTGTCTATTTTTACTATGGCTTCCCGGAATTCTCAGGTATAGATGATACATGAAAAATGTGAAAATCACTGAAGAGAAGGGAAGGAAATGGGAATAAAAGAGGAATTAAAATATATTATGTACAGGTACAAATCCCCTATGTTGAATATGATCATTATATCTAAAATGTTCCAATAAAATTAACTTTAAAAATACAGCAAAAAATAGATTATAACAAAAGTGTTCCTGCCTCCTCAAAAAGAGAAAAAAAAAACCTGGAAGACTTTTAAGTAATAAATACTTACCTAGTATTAGTAGATGTCACATTATAATCCAGGACGACCTAATCTGTAATTTTTTTTGGTACTGGGTTCAAACTTAGGACCTCATGCTTGCCAGGCAGGTGCTGTGCCGCTGAGTTACATCCCCAGCCCTAATCTGTAATTTTGACTCACTGCAATCCTGGGAGGATTTTAAACTGAAATACTCTCATTAACTGAGGATTAGCTGAGAAGTCTTTATTTAAACCCTTACTGAAAAGCCCGTGTAAATTATAGTACTTGTCCAGTTTAGTAAACATGACTGAATCTTTAATGATTAATTTTATGAATTTTGCTTATTCTAATTACCTGGTAGTATATAATATTAACAGTGAATTAGTATAAGTAACAATATTCTTTGGGAATTTTTTTTAAGCCTTGTTATTATTTTCCAACCATTAACAATTTTTGGTTAAGTAAAGACTGCTCAGTTAGGTTTACTCTGGTTATAAATTTGATTTACTATGATCAAGGTAAGTTTTATATTAGTATTCTGTTTAAAAAAAAGAGTCAATCATAGCTATGCGTAGCAGCACACACCTGTAATCCCAGCACTCTGGGAGGCTAAGACAGGATTGCCCTAGCCTAGGGAGTTTAGCAACTTGGTGAGACCCTTTGTCAAAAAAAAGACAGAAAGGAAAAAAAAGGTCAATCATGACATTTAGATTAAAGTGCCATAAAGTAGTTAGGCTTGGGCTATGATATGCTTGGCTTGTCCTTAGACACATTTTAAATAACATGCAAATTATTGCTTGAGGACCTCAGATATGCAAGAGGATAACCTATAAGTATGTATAACAGAACACTGGTTCTTCATTAACATGCAAATAAAATTTGAAACTCAGGTTTGGGTAATATTCACAATTTATTTTGTTGAACTTTGTATTAGTTTAGATTGTATGTTACAGTCTGATGAACAGGAAAAGAAATATGGCTGTAGTTTAGTAGGGAAAAAAAAGTGAGCTGTTTGAGATTTAAAGTACTGATAATGGGTATATGTTTAAAACAGGTGGTACCAGGAGAGACTGCACTGGCATTTTATAAAGCTAAGAATCCTACTGACAAACCAATAATTGGAATTTCTACATATAATGTTGTACCATTTGAAGCTGGACAGTATTTTAATAAAATACAGGTAAACACAATAAAACACATAAGCATTATGTGCCACAAACTTTGACTAAAATAAATAAAATGAAAATGGGGGAAGGGGATCTAGAAATGGAGGGAGGGAGTAGAAAGTAGAGGAAAGGGAAAAAAAGAATAAAGATATGTTAAGTACATGTAATTACTCCCTAAGATGAATGTAAACATTATGTACTGCTAACATGTACTAATAAAAAATGAAAATAAAAAACAGGTAAATCGAATGTTAGCTATTTAGTATGAAACTTACTAGAATGTTTTAGTACATACTTATAATTTCTGCAAATTCATTTCTTCTAAATGTCAAGCCACTTTTATCTTCATTGTTTATGTTTGCTATGTAGACACTGCGACCCAAGCCAAATGAATTTCTGCTTTTAAGATTAGAACTGATTTTCAATCCTTAAAGTAAAACTCAGTCTGAGATGAAAATGTGGTGTTATTCTATCACAGAATTTAACCTCAAGAAATGAGTTACTTCTTTGTTACAGGTAACAGAAATGTATTAAACAAGTACCTCTCTATGACTTTTAGTGCTTCTGTTTTGAAGAACAAAGACTTAATCCCCAAGAAGAAGTAGATATGCCAGTGTTTTTCTACATCGACCCTGAATTTGCAGAAGATCCAAGAATGGTGAATGTTGACCTTATCACTCTTTCTTATACTTTTTTTGAAGCAAAGGAAGGACACAAGCTGCCAGTTCCAGGTTATAACTGAAGTAGCATCCAAATCCCGCCTCCGATTTGTGATTTTTGAAAAATCATGTATCTTGTGGAGAAATATTCTACAGGATGAATTGCAACCTTCTATGTTAAATGGTTATCCAGTGAATTTACCTCATTCAAAATTGAGAGAACAGATTCAGCTTTTATCATAAGAAACCCGTAAGCCTCTGTAAAGTATGTGATTGTTCAGTAACACACTTAAGAGTTTGATGGTTCAAAATAAAACAAAGCTGGCGGAAACTGAAAGTGAAGGAGGAATCACTAAGCCCTAATGACTTGCTCAAAGATTACAAACTTATTTCAAATTTGATATTGTTTTCCTTTGAGGTCTAAGGCTATTGTCCATTCAAAATACTGAGTATTATAATTACATTGAAATTGCTTTATCATGAAATTGAAATAAAATGCAAGAAGTACATCTACTAGGCTGCTAGCATTTACCATCATAGTTCCAATTGACTGAATGTGAAAATCTAAGGATAGGATCATGACGGTTTACTGATATAGAAGTAAAAATTCTTCTGGGAACAAAATTCTGTAAAAAACAATTTATTAAATTATTTTAATAGTAATTTATTTGTCATTGTAATTTATGTAAGTGAATGCACAGTTTATTCAAAATGTTTACCAGTAGTCTTTGTTCCAAATAGAAATATTAATTATAGTAAAAAGGAAAACATTTAGCATTATAAAGAATCATATTTAAAGGCCATGTGATGCAAAGTCTAGTGATGTTTAGGGCACTTGAAATATAAACTACAATCATCAAGTCTGTAACAATTCTAAACCAAAGTATTATTTATAAAGAAGTGAAAATTGACTTTTACATTCAATTTTAGTTAAATGAAGGCACTCAGTATTCTTCCTGAATAACACATTTAGTTTCTCACATTTCCTGCTTACATCTTCATCTACTTTTATCACAGCTATGTGATGATTTCTTTTCTAAAAGCAGGAAGGCCTGTACATCATAAGATACTGTGATTAAACTGGTTGGCCTAAGTACTAAGCCAGTTTTCTTCTGTTCAAGTTTTAAGTCAGTATTTGTTACACCCATGTTCTACTGAAGTAAATCTTGAGTGTTGTCAGGAATCATAAATGTTACCCTGAACTGTTACACTTCTGTTTAAACCTCATGATGGCAGAGGGAGGTGGTCAGCTGTGGCTTTCACATGTTGGTAGGTCTTGTCTTTCAGGCCTCAAAGCTGGACAGGGATTACTCTTTAGGAAGCTGGCAATCCTGTGCTGCTAGTGAACTGATCATCACTTTCTCCTAAAATAAAAAGAAGAAATTGGCCAATCTCCACCTGTTCTCCTGCACTCCTTAATAATTCTTCTTTGTCTTTCTCTACTCAGGGGCTAGAAAGTGGTTGTCAGGTGGACAAAAGATGGGAATGTGCTTTTTCTTCCATGGAGGAGGGTATGAAGTGAATAAATAAAATGAATAGGTCAGTGGTGGCCAGGTGTCCATTAGTAAATAAACGGGATGACCAGTGCAAAACAAATGTGAAAAACTCAGACTTCTTTAGAGGACTAACAGTTAATAGGTTCTATTGGTACTATTCAACAAGTATTAATTTCATATTAAAGCCAAATGTCTAATTTCCATAATAAGGACTTTTTCTATTTGTCTTGTTTGTATTAATATTTCTATACTATAAACCAACTTGTGCATTACCAAGCTTCATTATTTCTAGCTAATAAAGAAAATATTTTATTAGTTCACAATAATTCATGACAGTGTGAGTGATTCTGTGTAACAGTCTCACTAATCTGAGTGTCGATTCAGATGTCCCTTAAGAACTATAAATACTGAGTACAAGAAGTGATAATTACACTGAAATTATATGGGCTGTGGAGTATAACTTGTATAAGTTGAAGCTTTTACCTCAACAGTCACTGTTACTTTGAGCTCCTTTGAGGAGATGAACATCAATTTCTTCATAAATAGCTCTAAAAGAAACAAAGGGTTATGTATCAGTTTCGAAGTTCTGGGATGCTTTGTAATTGCCAGCACCATAAAGAAAACTAGGGTTGTATGGGGAGGTCAGGTGGCATCATTGAACACAAAGGTCTTTGTCTTGAAGCTTGGATTCTAGCTTTCTTAAATTGTATTACGGTTCCCATGCCATATACCTTTCAAGAAAGATTCATTTACTTTTGATTTAAAGGGAAAATGTAGCTCAAATTTTGGACTCTTGGCTTCTTGCTTAAAAAATGATTCAGCTTGTTTTCAAAACATTTTTTTAAAATATTACCATTCTGGCATATTTAACCTCTGACTACAGTCTAGTCTCCTGAGCAACCTTTAGACTAACTGTCATCCTTGCATCTTTGATAACATACATTTTTTCTATAATATCCTTCAGTTCTTTATACTCGTATATATCTTACATAGGTCTGCAGATAGAAAATAGGTATACCTAACATGACATTCATATACTTGTACACAAAGCATGGCTGAAAACTCATAAAAATTAGAGCACTATGAAAGTGTAGTCACCAACTTCGAAGGCCTCAGCATCATGTGCAGTTTACTGTGTGTCTCTAGTTCTGTCTCTCGTTCTCTATGAAATGATTACAACTTTCCCTCTCAAGCCACTGATCTCTCTCAGAAAAAAACTCTTACTAAATTAAGCATCCTAAATGTGAAAACCATCTCATTTTACCATCATCAAATCTTCAAGTCTGTTTTCCTCTGTATTGTTCTATGCTTCCGCTGCCCTATCTACTGAGTTCTTAAACACTTCTTTAACCATTCCCTCTTCCTGAATCTTCAGCCTCTACCTCTTAACTACATCCTGGCCTTCAGCTTTCATACATGCTCTCGTATGTCTCATTTTGTGTGACAACAGTACATTCCTTCATCCTATGTCTACTTGGAGTAATCACATCAATGCTCTAGTTGCCAGAGTGCTTCCTATTATCCATGTTTAAATTCTAGTAAGTTACATCTGTATTTACTGCCTCTATTTTGGTTCTTTTTTTTTTTTTTTTTTAGTACCAGGGATTGAATTTAGGACCTTGTGCTTGCCAGGCAGGCTTTGTGCCACTGATCTACATCCCTGACCCTCGGTTCCTTTTTAGCGAACTGAAATTTGGCTTCTGTCCCCATCAATTCACCAAAATGACTTTTACTAAAATCATCAGTGATTTCCATGTTACTTAATCCATTATCTATGTTAAATTCTCAACCCACTTGTCCTCTCTCAGCAGTGTTCATCACAATTATGCATTCACTTCTTCTAAATTAGTTTCCACATCTGGTATGACATTCCCTGTTAACTTTCTTTGGTCTTGGTTTTGGCATTTCCAGTTCTTTGAATCTCCCAAAACTTTCTTCTGGGTCTCTGTACAAGGTGTTTCCTCAGTCTCCCATACTCTTGATCCCAAACGTGTCACTTGACCATAAATGTTGCATCACCCTTTCTCTAATCCCCACTTGAATTAGTTCTGTTATATACTCTCAAGTCACTATATTCTTTTATGCCATTACCACAAATTATAAATATGTATTTGCCTGCCAATTTGGTTAATTTTTTTCTTTCTTTTTCTTTTTTTTTTTTTTTTTTTGAGACATGGTCTCAGGCTGTCCTTGAACTTCCCAGGTAGCCCAGGCTGACCTAAAGGCAATCCTCCTGCCTCTGTCTCCCAAAGTGCTGGGATTCTAGGTATGTGCCACCATGCCCAGCTCAATTTGCTTACTTTCTGTCTTCACACTATTATTTAATTTCTGTGATGACAGGGAGTATAATATGTCTCTTGTCCAGCATTATGAGTTAGGCAACAATCATAGTATTCAATAAGTGAATTGTGTGTGTGTGTTTGTGTGTTCATACATATATGCTCTACTGAAGCAAAACTCTTAACCTGGAGTTCATGGACAGTAAGTTTTCTGAAAACACCAGAACTTTTCTATACGTTTCTGTGCTTTTCTTCAGAAGCTTCCCAGATTTCATGAGACTTTCAAAAAGAAAAACAGTGATAAGAGTTCCAAAGCTTCACTTCTCCACTGTCTCTACTGCTGCTCCACTGTCACTCTCAGCACCTGTGATATGACCATATCTACTTAGAGCTATCTTTTAATTAATCTGAATATAATAACTTTCCCCTTATCTATCGGGATACAGACCCATAAAAACATTAAGTTCTACAAAGCATACTTGTTTAGTACCACTTTCTTTAGCCACTGATATATTCAGTGATATATCTACTTTTATCAAGCAGAGGGATCTAGGAAGTTTTGTTATCCTAAGTTAGGAAAAATACCTAATAGACTCAAGTCTATTAACATTCATAAATTATTCCAAAACTGATGACTACGTTGAGGGTTTAAACTAAAACATCAAATGCCCGCACATGCCAGGCAATGGACAGATGAAGGATCTGGTGGACCTAGTGTGCTGCAGAGGACTCCTGGGATACAGGAGACAGCTACTACTCACCCCAGCCACTGCTGGCATGGAAAAAGCCAGGTCTGCTGTGGCCAGAGCATACAAAAGATGGAGAAGTCCAGACTTTTTATTTTTAAATATACCAGCTTTTATAACTGTTGGCAACTGTTAGATTATACATGTTAAATTCTACAGAGGGAAACCAAAACACATCTTTGAACAAGATACAGCCTGCAGGCTGCCAGTTTCTAACTTGCTTTAATCATCTAACAATCTGAAGGTTAAGCTCCAGCCACTCAAAGTATATTAAGGCATTAACGAGCCTGCTATGTCATATATACTTGACTGATAAGAAATCATAAAATAATGATACTTTAAGGATTTCAGGTTAAAAAGCAATTTCTACACTAATGCTTCACTAGTCCACTTTACACTGTTGGTGGTGAAACTAAAAAATTCTTATGCATGTTATCTTTTGATTTAGTTCTCAAAGGACAGTTAAAATCCTATCCTAGCATTGTGCCATTATTTCAGCAATCAGTGAACAGTGCTCTTCTCAAGCTAAAGAGAACCTGATTTTTCTGCCAATACATCTATAAAGAATCCATTAATATACACACTGGTTCCAGTTATTTTTTAATGTGCAATCCTAGCATTTTTATTTTTTCAGTTGTAGGCCAAGAGCAGTACAACCATTAAGAGCCCAGCCACCATAAAGCTTCATGAATCATTTGCAATAAGACCATCAATTTCTGCTGAGACCTACAAAAAGTTAAATGTATAGCCAAGTCCTGGAAGCTCTTCTATCAAAGGTAACCAAGATACAAATTAATAATTTTGTAAATGACTTACTCTGTAGTGGCAGCAGGAGCTAAGGGGTCAAACTCCATTACCTCGTAGTAATTGGGTGGCTGGAGATCATTCTTTGTCATCACTTTAGGTGAAAACAAACCATAAACACATGCTTATCAAGGTGTATACACAAGACTTTCTTATTTTTAATGTAACAATATTTAATTTGGATTTCAAACACAAGAGTCCAAGAAATACAACCAAAACAAGCAGACTGGTGCTCCGATGCTTCTCCCAACTTCAACAAATCCACAAGTAACAAAAAACTGTCCAAACTTCAACTAAAGGCCTATTTACCTTAGTGTTTCTTACTGTAAATACAGTATTTCAGTTCAAAACTGGCTTTTTTATAATGTTAATCACAGTAGTATCATCCTTGAATACTTGGTGTAGGTTGAAAATGCAAATGGGCTCCTCTAACTTCTATTTTTGATTATTAATCTCTGGCACTTGCATATATTCTCCTCTTTCCTTACCGGATGCACGTAATAAGGTCTTGTGTACCTGGCTGATTGTTAGGCGGGGATGGCGGCCCATGGTTCGATGGTGTGGCTGTGACGTTCTGCAGACTAACTGGCTGAAGTAACACTGAACTCGAGTTCTGTGGCAACTGAAGAAAGCATAACACATGTTCAAGCATACACTGCTTTAGCCGTTCTTTAAAATTACATTTCTAGGCTTCCATGTGGCACTGTTCCAAGAACTATATACACTCAACTGGATATGAGCTAGTAATTTTAAACTATTACTTTAAACTATTCAAACTTTAACCTTAAAAACTAAGGTAATAACTTCTTATAAGATTTACTACTTCTTTGCCAAGTTTTTATTTTTTGCTGTTCAAGGTATTCACATTCTGCCTCACATTCACATGCTCATTGTACTCTATTTTCCATATAAAATACTCACACATATCACTATACACACACACACACACACACACGCACACACATATATTAATTTTTTTGTTGTTGGTTTTTTTCTTTTGGTACCAGGGATCGAACTCGGGTCCTTGCACTTGTGAGGCAGGTGGCATATATTAATTTTTTAGAATAAGTAAAATTGTATGGCTTGATCCAGATTCTCTGTTGTTTCACTCAGAATGTGAATGCCTCAAACAGGAAAAAAAAAAACCTTAAATCTACAGAAAGGTGCACAGCGATACTATTAAGTCAGGACTAATAAAGATTAAACTCGTAGTGAGAAGTGTTTATTGTAATTTCCTCACTTGTTCCACAAATTTCTTCTGGACAGTTACTAACTGCAAGGCAGTATTAATAAAGCAATAAATAAAACAGACCAAGTCCCTGCCCTCATGCAGCAAAAACTAACCAACATAAATCATTTTCAGATGGTATGTGCTACAGTAAACAAAAGCAAGAAAATAGGGAGAAGAGTCTAAGCTGAGCTTCTGCTCTGATGGGTGGTGATCAAGAAATGTCTTCCCCTTAGGACATTTAAACGGAGTCCCCCCGACTGAAATGAGCCCTGTGATTAACAAAGACAACCCAAGATCACAGGCTCTGGAGTGGTAAGAGCAGTGTGGTTGGAGCAGAGTGAGCAGAGGTGAGAGTGAGGCTGAAGAGGTGGTAAGCAGTCAGACCAGCATTTCAAGCTTTCACAGAGCAAAATAGGAAGGAAGAAGATCATAGGTGGGTTTTGAGCAGACCAGTGACGCGGCTTTTCTTGTTAAGGAGATTACTCTGGTTCTCAAGAGTAGACTGTGAGGTGGGGTGGGTGTAGGAGGAACGGTGGGAGGCAAAGGGTGAATCAGGGCAACCTTAAGAGGTGAGTGCAGTGGCCACTATGGTGGCTTGGACTGGGATGCTGAAGGGGAGCTGGTGAGAAGTGGCTGGCAGCACAGAGAATTTGAAGGTAAATGGAGGTCGAGCACTAGTCCCCGAGGTTTTCCACCTGAGCAACTGAAAGAGCAGACAGAGTGCCCTTGTATTCAGGCGGGAAGTCTGTGGGAAGGGCGGGCTGACAGCAAAGACTGGGAAGTAATCAAGAGGTGAGACTTAAGTGGGACGTGGGAGTGTGAGTTCTGAGTTTAGGGAAAAGATGTGAGCTGGGAACATGGACTTGGAGGGTATATGAAGGCTTATTTCAAAACGTGAGACCCCAAAACCATGGATGAATGAATGCAGAGGAAAGGTAAGCCCTGAGGTTTCCAACACTCAAAGGTCAGGGAAGAAGAAAAGGCCAACAAAAGAAATGGAAGTGAGGCAAGAGAAGAAGTAAAAGTGAGTGATGTCTGAAAGCCATGTGTGCAAAGAGGCGGAAATCATCAGTTTTGTCACATGCTGCTGGTAAATCAGCTAAGATGAAGACTGAGTATTACAGGGTTCTTCCCCCACCTCCCCTTTTCTCCTCCCACTCCTCCCTCCCTCCGTTCCTTTTTGTGTGTGGTGCTGGGGTTTGAACCCAGGACCTTATGCATGCTAAACACATGCTCTAGTCCTGAGCGGACCTCCCTTCTAGCCCAGGCATTAAGGTCTTTAACCATCTTTTAATATTTGTGAAACAACCTGTCTCTCTTAAGACAAAAAAGGAGACAAAACCCCTACCAAGGGCAGTAGCAACACAGTATAAAGAAATGCTGACCAGAACATGAGAATTTATGACCAGGAAGAGTTCTTTTTGGTCAAGATAATCTGCTATGTGCACTGCCAGGAGAGGGTTTAGTTACTTACATTAGCATACATCTGACTTGAAGCGAGGTTTTGGCTGGTCCTTTGGGAAAACCTAGGATAGTGTGATAACACAGCATGATTACCCTACAGTGAGAACACAAATGCAAAATGTAAGATGATTTTCCTGGTCTAAAATCAAAACCTATAACACACCTTCAGACTGTGCAAGGGCAGTAACTTTACTATAACCATGGCCATCTAGTTTCAGTGTCCTCTAGGTCATGATACCCAGGTATCAAAGAAAGCAAAGACAAAGCACCCTGGTGGGACAGGGTGGTCCTAAGACTAAGGAATGTGTACAGTACAGTAATAAGCACTTTCATTTTCATAGAGTGAGCACCACGAGGAATCCTAATGCTCAGAGACTGTGTTAATCCTACTTTATCCTCTTCAATCTGTCTTCACATCCCAAACCACAGTAGTCCCTAGGTGGCTGTGGGACAGCAACGACAACAGTAATCTGCAGATTAAGACTCGGAAGAATCTTCCTCACCAGTTGGTGGAGCTATGACCACAAGAGAATGGGAAGAAGCCTTGTTGTTATTCTGTTAGGTCTTGCCATTTGATCACCGACATCAGCACAGTCTAAGAAATGCATGGTGTAACAGGGTAACTAAAGTTTTAGTTTGTGACTGGAGAATTGAGAAGGGAGCCCTAAAAAACCAGACAGTACCAGAGGAATCACAAAAATTGAAGAAGCCAGGAAAAAATCTCATAAGTTGTTTATGAAATCCTAGGCTTAACCTGTTATGTCTATGAATTGGATCTCAACTGAGAAGCCAAAAATGCAGAGCACTGAACACATTATCTGCTATCTAGACCTCAGATTATCTACTGGGTGGCACATTGTGGGACAGATTTGACTAACACCGCTTAAGCTTTGAAAATTGTGCTGACACCGAACCACAACCCACTGAAGCAGGCTAAAACTGTGGCATTAATCTAACCAACCTGTTAGCCCATTACAATCAAAATAACATTCAGGACAAGATTTAACTACAGCTAAACATCTCATAATAAAACACTAGAAATGCCCATGATATAACCTGAAATTACTAGCCATAAGCGGAATGAGAAAAATTTCAACTTGCATTAAGAAGACAATTAACAGATATGGATGTCAAGAGCATACGGGTGTTAGAATTGTAGAAGCAATGGGGAACACTTCTGAAGAAAAAAAAAAAAAAGAAAAGAAAAAGAAAACAAAAATGGAACATCTCACCATAGAAACAGAATGCGATATATAAAGAACCAAATGGAAATTCTAAAATTGAAAAAGTAATTGAAATTAGGAATACAAAACCTTCTAGAATGAGATCAATGGAAAAATGGAGAAGACAGAGGCAACAGTGGGCTTGAACTGCACAGATATCGAAATTATCCATTCTGAACAAAAGGGAAAAAAGGGCTGGGGATGTAGCTCAGTGGTGCTGCACCTGCTTGGCAAGCGCAGGATCCTAAGTTCGATCCCTGGTACTGGAAGGGGTGGGGAGTTTTTTAAAAGGCAATTGACAGAACCCCAAATACCTGAGAGGAATAAACACCTGAGGTTAAAACAAAAGAGTCCCTGAAAGACAGTAATAGTGTGCAATGCCAAAAAA
>NW_004624795.1:10176588-10239627 GCF_000247695.1 Heterocephalus glaber | reverse complement strand
TATATATATATGAAGAAAAACAGGCTAAAGTCTTCACAAGACCGATGAAACATATAAACCCACAGATTCAAGAAGGCAGATTCTTCATATGCCTAGTAATTTTGGATTATATCTTGGGCATTTCAAGTGTGCGGTTGGATTAAATGGTAAACCCCCCAAAATATGTCCAAGTCACAATTCCCAGGACCTCTGAGTATTACTTTATTTGATAAAAAAAAGGGGGTCTCTTGCAGATATAGTTAAGTTTACAGGCTATCATCCCATATTATCTGGTTGGGCTCTAAATCCAATGATGAGTGATCTTCAAAGAGAAAGGCAGAGGGAGACCTGCAATACACAAGGGAGAGAGCTCGATGAAGGCAGAGGCAGAAAGTGGGGTGATGTATGAACAGGCCAATGAGCCCAAGGAATGCCAAGTCACCAGAATCTGGAAGAGCCTGAGCAGATTCTCCCCTACAAGTGGAGAAGGAACCGAGTTTCAGACTTCTTGTCTCCAGGACTATGAGATAATAAATATTTGTGGTTTTCAACTGCCCAGTTAGTGGGAATTTCTTATGGTAGCCCTAGGAAACTAATGTACTCAGCCAAGCCCAAACAAACCAAAAGAAGTCATGCTCGGATATCGCAAACTGCTCAAAATTAGAAAAGAAAAGAAAAATTAAAGCAGCCAGAAAACACAACACATTATCTATAAAGAAATGTCCACTGAAGTCTATGTAGAGTTCTCCATTTAGGCCAGAAGAGTGGAGCCACCTTTAAAATCTGCTAAAAGAAAAGAGCTGCAAACTTAGAATTCTGTATTCACTGAAACCACTCTTCAGGAACAAAGATGAAACGACATTCTCACATAAAAGTAAAAACAAGAGACCCTGCTGCTGATAAGCCTGTTCAAAACTGACTGCTAAAAGAACTGCAAAGAGAAAGTAAATTTTATCAGAAAGAGCAATGGGAATGGTAAATGTTGTGTAAGAGACCATTCTCCTCTTGAGTTCTTTAAAATATACTTGCAGGTTTCAAGCAAAAATTATAACATGGTCATGTGGTATTTTTTCCAATATATAGAGATGTAACATAAAGGATAACAAATATAAAGAGATGAAATCTAACTGATGATAAGGTTTCTGGATTTCACTTCAAGTGGCTAAACACTAAGTAGACTAAAAAATTAAGTACATTATAATCACCAAAGTTCTCCTATACATGTACATATATATTATAAAGATACAGTCAAAATCACAGCAGATAAATTAAAATGGAATTATAAAAACACTGCAATAATCCAAAAGAAGACTAAAATGTGGAAATAGAAAAAAGATAGGAAACAAATTAAAAAATGGTAGACCTACGTCCAACATAAAATTACATTAAATGTAAAAGATCTAAACACA
Organism: Heterocephalus glaber; assembly: GCF_000247695.1. Next base: position 10,238,239 of record NW_004624795.1, on the reverse strand, counting down.
TCAACTAAAAGCCAGAAATTATGAGAATACAAAAAAATGTGGCCCAACTATGTACTAACTACAAGAAGCTACAATTTTTGACACAGTTAAGAAAAAAGAAGGGAAAAGATATGTTGAGAATGTTAATCAAAAGAAAGCTAGAGTTTATACATATTTTAGAATCAAAGGGCAAGGAAATGGTAGGAAACGAAGAAGGAAATTATATGATAATGGTTAATTTACCAACAGAACATAATATTCCTGAATGCATATGCACTTGATTCCAGAGCTTCAAAATACATGAAGCAAACAATCTGACACAATCTCTTTTAGAACAATTACACACTCTATGATTCTATTTAGATAGCATTCTTGATGACAAACTATATTGATAGGAACAGATTGGATGTTGCCAGGGATTGAGAGATCGGGCAAGAGGGTGTGACTATAAAAAATAGCATGAGAAAGTTTAAGGGGTTCATGGTGGGGGGTAGATTGACTTCTATGTCCTGACTTCAGTGAGTTACATGATTTCTTTATATATGTTAAAATTCCTAGAACTGTATACCAAACTTAAAAAAACCCACAAGGTCCATTTTACTATATGGGAATTCTTAAAATAAAATCCAAGTAAAAACAAAAAATGGAGATACTAAAATCAGCACCCTCAGGAGGGTGAGACAGGAGGATTTCAAGTTTGAGGCCAGTCTGGGCTACATAGAGATCCAGTCTCAAAATCTCAACAAGAAAAATCTCAAAAAATGTCAGATCCATTTGAATTTGAATCCTGTTCCAGTACTAGCTGAGCAACCACTGGCAAGTTCAACTTCCTCTGCCTGGGTTTCCTCGATGGTCAAGTGAGAGGGGATGGTGGTCCTATTTCATGTCTTACTGGAAACATTAGTGTTAAGCAAGCATTTCTTCTCGGTCTGTTACCTGATGGGAAGTGGGTGTATAACCTGTGACTTTATCCCATTATCATAAGGATCTTTCCTGTTATGGATAATTTTAAAACTCACTTGTTCCGGGACGGTGAAAAAATTAAACTGCAAACACAAGAGGAAGAGACAAATCTCAAGACCATATAACATTTTAATGGCTGATTCTGCCTCTTATGTTTGGTCTTAGGCATATGCTTTGGCTCAGATACATGCCCCAGTCAACTTTAGAGCTTCAGTTTCTGACAGTGTAAAAAGAACTTTTTTTTTTAAGCCACGTATGGTGGCACACGCTGTGGAATCATCCCAGCATGCTGGGAGACTGAGGTAGGAGAATCCCAAGTTCAAGCCCAGCCTGGGCAAGTTAGTGACTTAGTGAGAGCCTGTCTCAAAAATTTTAAAAAATTTCAAAGGGCTGGCTGGGGATATAGCTCATTTCAAAGGTCCTGAGTTCAATGCCCAGTACTGAACAAAAGAAAAATCTAATTATAGTTTCATTTATCTATACATTTCTATAAATGTATCTAAGAAGATAGTCCAGAAAACAAAAATCTTACAGATTCTAAAGATTATCTTTCATCATAGTGAAATTCAGGAACCATTATAACTATTTTAATATCTGCATCTTGGGGTAGAGGTTTATAACAGGGTTCCTTATGATTGAAAAACCACTGCTCTGTAATATTCCTGGGATGCTTATTAAAACTAAAGATTCCTGCTACTGAATCAGAATTTCTAGGGGCTAGCAATTTCATATTTTAACAGTCACTCAAGTGATGTTTTTGCACAGCAAAGTATGAAATCTACTGGACTAAAGATTAAAATAAACAACTATTAGGGAAGGAGGGTAGGAACAGGGCATGGAAAAAAGAATTAAGATGTGTTATGTACATGTACCAACTCCTTACGAGGAATGTTATCATTATGTAGTACAAACATGCACTAGTAAAAGTTAAAGTTAAAATAAAACAAACTCCTATTAACTAGCTTATTTTCTTACTGTTTTATGGAGAAATTTGTCATAATGCAGTGTTTATCTGTATTACTCATTCTTTCTCATAGTATCCAACTAGATTAGCAGGATAACCAAATCTATTATTTTAGACATTTATCAGGCAACTACCTGCACTGCTTGGAGTCAAGACAGGTAGCCATCCTAAGGTACTGACCCAATTTCATGGTCTAGAAAATAGCTATTGACACTCCGTCTTTTCCCAGCATATGAATCTTTCCTTTCTCCTCTTGTTCTCTTACCTCGTTTGTTCTTTTGTTTGGGGGGTATTTTTGCTTTGCTTTTTTGAATTCCCAGTGTAATTCTTATGTCTTATTCTGAGCCCTATGACCCATTCTCTTTTAAATATAAAAAAGTAATTCAGTGATTGGATATGTAAGTGTTTAATAAAACACTAGGCAACTTTTTAGAAGATCTGTATTGACTGCTATAGAAACACTGTCAATATATGTTAAATGAAAGACAAAAGCAAAATTTAGAACAATGTATTAATAGGCCACATTTTATTTGATAAAGGAGAAAAAATCAGATTCACAATTACCTAAAGACACTTTGAAAGGATAAATAAGAACCTAACAAAGTGATTGCCCAGATGCAAACAGTGTGACATTAGGGGAAGGGGGCGGGGAATGAAGCAGATAAGATGAAGAAGTCTCTTTGCACATTTTTTTGTATTCATTTGATATGTGACTCAGAACTGTATTGTGCCATATATATATATATATGGAACAGAGGCTTTGTCATAAGGCAAACTCCAATTGTTTTTCGTTCTATTTATTCTCTCCTGCCTCTCTCTAAACTTAAATCACTGTTCTTTTTAGTTTCTTCTGCAACCTTCCTATTTTTATTTATGCAGAGGCACATATTAATATATATGCTTTTTTCTCATTTTCTTACACACATGTATTATCATATACAGACACTAATTTGTATCATTTTCCCCCACATAACAATATATTGGTGATTGTCTCTCACACAGCCTATTTCTTTCCCTGACCTGTACAGTAACATATTACATTGATGTTTATTTAACCAGTCCCAAATCAGTGGATATTGGAGTCATTTACATTTATTTGCTATTGCCTAAAATGTTGTAAAGAATAAGCTTATACATATCTGATTTTGCATGAATGCAGTGTAATTCTTAGAAATAAGGCTGCAGGTACAAAGGTAAACATATTTATAATTTTAATAGATGCTATCACTTGCACTTATGAGAGTGGCATGGTGTTGTGATAGTGTTGTATCTCTTTCCATAGCCAACAAAGTTTGCTATCAAACATTTGGACTTTGCCAGTTTAAGAGCTAAAGGCAAAATGCTTAACTATAAGGAAAGCTGAGTATCTTTTCATAAGTTGGTAGGTCATTAATATTTCTGTTTTGGTGACCTATCAGTTCAGACTTGCCACTTACTATGTGAACTTTGGCAAGTGTTCTTCTCTAAATCTCAGGCTCTTCTCCTGTACACTACAAATAATGAGCACAGCACTGACCCAAGCACTCCTAGGGAGATTATATGAAATGAACAAAAGAATTATGGAGCACTTGCTATGTGCCAGGAATTTCATGAAATTGGTGTGGCCATCACTCTTATGATTCTGAACCTTGCTTATCTTCCTCCACTTCTGTCATTATATTGCCCCTATATCCTGCTGACCACTAAAAAATAACAGAAAAGAGTCAATTTATTGAAGGATTATTATATACTAAGTCCTGTATTAGAATTTTACATACAGAGTTCATTCTCATGAATCTTGGTTAAGACTCCTAGAAAGTATTGTGGAAGGAAAATGAAGATTCACAGTAGCTAGGTATCTCATCCCAGGAGAAGGCAGTGCTAAGATTCTAACTCAGGTCTGAGTGATTCTTAAATCTCTACCTTTTTCTAATATGTCGTATTTTCTGAAATATAAGGAATCAGAACGCCTTAGTGTTAGTTCTGCTGTGTCACTGACATACTTACAGGGATAGTTCTGTATTTTCCAAGGCTAGCAAGTCCACATGTGGATAAAGACTGGAATTTGAGTTGTCTGTTACAACAGGACTTGGAGAGCTGAAACCTAGAACACAAAATGGACTGGTTCGGTTTTAAAACATTTTCTCAATCAGTTGTTAAAATGAATTTTCCACAGTCAAAAATCAGAATCAAAGGCATTAATTTAAATATGTCTGTCACCATATATAGAATCATATTTCCCCTAAGAGAGACTTAAAAGTAGTATTTACAGCACGGGGAGAGAGACAGACAGACAGAAAGATATTCCTTCCCATAAACAGAGCTTGTTGTAAAGGAAACAAATAATATTGAATTGGATTTTCTGAAATCTCAAATGGATCCAGAATAGAAAGGATTCTATAATTCAGCACAAAAGTAAAAAGTTATGGTTTACACAGATCTCTACCCTCTCCTCAAAGTTCTTAAATTCCCATTACTTAAGTGAAATACCCAAAGGTAGTAATTATCCCCTCTCTGGAAATTCCTGATGAAAACACAAGAAAAATCTCCATGGCAATTCATTCCATACATCTCACTGCCTTACAAGCAACAGGCAATGTTTTAGAAATGAAGAAAGTTATTAGAGAAGCCACAAATTCAGTGGTTTTAGTTCTGGAAACTATAATAGATAATGTACAAGAAAAAGAAAGTGCTTTTAGTTTGGTACAACTAGATTTTAGCATTTTTCACTATGCTTATTTTAGAATTTACCAATACTTTTGGGGAGTAAAGGTAAATGATAACAAATAAGTTAGATAAGACAGGTACCCCTACACCTACAATGCATTTTATAAACATTATTTCATTTACCTTCATTGCAACCTATTTAGGCAACAATTGTTCCCATTTTATAAGGTCTCAATGGTGAGGTGGCTAAGAGGTGACAGAAATAAGACTTCAACTGGGACTTTCCTGACTTTGAAACCTGTTTTTCTCTCTACATTTCATCATCGCATGGATTATGCCTCATAATTCCTGAATTTCTCTGCATCAAATATTCCCTTACCTGATTCTGTAGTATAGCAGAAAACCCAAAGATAACAACAGATAGTGTGTGGGTTCAGAAGAGATTTAGGTATTGGTTTTCAAGCTGGAGAACCTCTGCAAAGCAGGCCAGCTGAATTCCCTGAGATTCTAAGCCAGAAGGATGAGTTTCAACGACTTCCTCCCCTAGACACACCCCATTCCGTTCCTGTACTGCTTTTGACCCCACCATTTGCCAGGAAGTAATTACATCTCCTGATAGTGTTCTCTGATATTGAAACTGACTTCGTTCCTTCTCTGGAGCCATTTAATCATGAAACCAAGGAGAACTGTTTCTCATCAAGCTCTTCTGCTGGTCTGAAATGGCCCAATTGCTTATTTACCTAAGTCTGAAAGCTGAGCATTCATGATGTTGAAGTCTCCCTGAGTGGCTGTAGGCATCAGGGGGCTAGGACTTAGCTCAAGGAGATCAGAAGATGGAGCAGAAGGCTCCCTGGAGGTCTGAAAACAAAGCAAAGAAAAATGCAATTTAGAAAAATAAAAGTGTCATCTAACTTATCACAGCTTTCTCCCTAGAGACACTCCTTTGGAGAGGAAAGGATCCTATGTGTATGCATTTTTGAGGAAGAATTCTCCATTCAACAGGCAGTAACAGTTTGTTACATCTTACCCTCTATATGGCTTCCTGTTAATTTAGAGACCTTAGGACATCTTAAGACAAATACTCAAGACCATCAAAACCACTTCAAATTGTCAATGCATGTATTTTCTCTTCTACAATGCATGTATCTCCTCTCTTAGGTAAACCTTTCTTTTCCTATGCAATTGGTAAAACATTCAATTGTTTATTTTATAACATTTCTAATCACTTACATTGGTAGCTCCATTCTGGTTCTTATTTTGCTCCAAAAGTCTTTGTTGGTTTCGAGTAAACCTGTTTGAGTTAGCAAAATGCAAATACTTTAAGAAAACAGATAGGAAAATGCTACAAAATTTAAAAATTTTAAATATACAAATATTTGGGAATGATGACAATGAGCCTTGTCTCTATTCAAAATCTGGTAAAGTACTATTAATAACTTTTTCCATTTTATGGAATATTAACACTCTTAAGAAAAAAGTGAGGAAATAGTGAAGTATTTTTTTAATTAATAATTTATCACCCAGAAATTAACACTATTTAATAACAATGTTTATTTTCTTTTACTAATTGTTTTCTAAATGACTCTGCTTTTAAAACTTAGTTGAAATGAGACTTTATATAACTGTACATCCTAATTCAACAATGTGAGCATTTTTCTATTCAAAACTGTAATTTTTCATCACTGTATTTTACCTTATGAATCTTACACCTTTAGCCATTCCTCTTATTCTTAACTAAGTTCTCAACTGATGTTATTTCTTATTTTACCACTATAAACAATTTTTCATAAAAATTCAGATATATTTGAATTAATTTTAATGCTTCACTGTTTATCTTCTTTTAATAGGCTACTTGATACCTATGAAAAATACTGACCTTTTCTAACATTGATTTAATTTTATGTTGCTTGCCCACTGAATGTAAAGGAGAAACAGTTAAGTAAGTAGAACAGATGTGAAAGACTAATGAATCTGAAGGTAGAAGTCCAAGGTTCATGGCAGCACTATTACCTAGAAGCTACATGACCATGCATATGATTTCCTGAATCTCAGCTCTCCAACTGCTAAAGGGAAATAACAACTTTTGACCATTTCTTCAGAAACTTATTTTCAGGAACAAAAATAGATATATAGATAGTAGAGGTAGATGAATGTGGAAATGCTTTGCAAATTCAAAGTTTCTTTAGAAACATAGCATTACTATTTAACACATTGACTCCATGTCCCTAAACACTAAAGTCTAAAAGCTTATACTACACCTGAACATGCACTTGGGTTTAAGGATTTTTCTAAAACGCATGCTTTTTATTTACATCTACTTACAGATTGGCTCTTTGTATGCTTGTCAGTTATGTGTTAGGTGGTATGAACGACCTTCCCAGATCAAGCCTTAGGTGACAAATTCCACTCTTGATTTACACAGCTATTGCTTGCATGTCATGGTAGAGAATTCTGGAAATGCTGGAACAAGGCGAATGTATTTTGCATGTGGGATAGAGGTGAATCATTGGGGACCAGAGGGCAGACTAGGATGGGTACAATAATGCCCTCCTCAAAAGATCCATAGCCTAGTCAGCAGAACCAGTGAATACAGTAGGTTGTATGGGAAGAGGGAATTAATGTTTGCAAATGGAATAAAGTTTGCTAGTGAGCTCACCTTAACTGGAAGATTACCCTGGACAGTATAGATAGAACTCAAAGGAGTCATAAAAGTTTTTAAACATGGAAAAAGACAGAAGAAGTAACAGTGATAATATATAAGACGGTTTGAGGCAGACATTGGCTTTGGAGCATGGAGCAAAGGGGCCACGAGATAAGGAAAGTGGACTTTCCTCTTGAAGCTTCAAAAGGTAAGCAGATGGAGTCTCCTCTTCAGCCTCCAGAGACATGCAGCCCTACTGACACCGTAAGTTTAACCCAGTGACACCATTTGTGACTTGTCCTGGTGAATTTAGTTTATTACCTTATGATAATAAATTTTGTGTTGATTTAAACCACTAAGTTTGTGGTAATTTGTCACAGTGCTTACCGTGAACTAAAATACAAGACTATTATCTTTTCCAGAGGCAAGAACTTCTCTCTGAATATCAGGACTCAAATGTTTCTATCACATGTTTACCATGGTCACTTTGGCAACACATACTTCAAGGATGAACTAGAACAAGCTGTTCACAGAAATAATCCAATTTCCTGATGTCTCCCTTCTCAGAGGAGGCCTTTAGGCAGCGTTTTATGGTTTGCAACGGTATTTTCCCAAATGAAAACCAGAAGGCAGCATTATACTGAAAAAGTGGTTTTCTTGGATATTTTTCTCCTTACAAAGATTTACACCACAAAAAAGAGCAGCATAGATTGTGAGTTTGTTCAGTGTGAAGAAAGAGCGTGCCTACTGGGCTCATATCAGTCAGTGCCCTGTCTTTTTTTCTGAAAAACAGCTTGTCCCTAATAGGTAGTGAATATGGAATAGTCAAGGAAAGAAACTACATTTTATAGCTACTGGTTTCATCCCATTGGTCCTGGTTCATTCATGATCAGTAGAAAACCAAAAACCGAAAACAAATCAAACTAGTCATTTAAAATGATCAGAGGAACCTTAACTGGGAAGAGGACAAGAAAGTAATTTTTAATGGGTGTTAATATGATAGCTCCCCGTTACGTATTTTCATGCACATTATCTCATTTAATCCTCAAAAAAAAATTTTAAACCCATAACCCCTCCAAATAGGTATACCTTTAAAAAAAGGTCTTAAAGATGTTATGCAACTTATGAGAAACCATCAGCTAGATTTGAATCTAAGCATTTCCACCTTTTTCTCTTACATCTGACTGGTCTCACTTTTTATCCACCTGTTAAAATGTAGCTGCTATGCAATTCAAAATACCCAGTAATTCTCAGTAGGGGTGGTGGCTCTAAGGGTGTCTAGCAAGTCACTTTAGAATGAACACCTCTGGCATTCAGGGAGTGGAGCCCACACAAGGGAAAACTGTACCCTAAATGCCACTCTTATGGAGGAAAAAGAATCTAGGAAAAGCATTCTTTGTGGGCATTCTATGCCAACTAATCTTAATTGTCAACTTGACTAGATTAAGAGACTTCCATAGGAGTGATTGGATCATGGGGATGCTATACTTTTCAGTGGATTAATCCACTAATGTTCATAATTGAGCCTGCTATCAGAAGGTGGGGCCAAGGTGGAGATGAGTCACTGGGGACATGCCTTGGGATAGGTAGATCTCTCCTGACCCTGTTCCCCAGCTCTGATTTCTGGCCTCCATGAGCTGAGCAGTTGCAGCTTGCTGTACCTTTCCACCAGTGTTCCCGCCTTAGGGCTGGCAGACCATGGATGGAAACCACTGAAACTGTGAACCAAATTTAACTCTTCTCCTATAAGTTGCAGGTGTTGGGTATTTTGTTCCACCCATGAGAAGCTGACCAATACACACCCTAGTAGAAACAGAATGAATGGTGGCACACCAACTACTCACCTCTCATAGCCAAGAATCGCATTGTTCAAATCTTCATTCACTTGAATTAGCTCAATGGTTACATCTTCATTCTCCACCACCACAAGCAGGTCCATGATCCTCTCCTGCATCTCCCGACTCGTCTTATAAAGTTTCTGTCAAGAAAGGAAAGAAGTTTCTTCTTCCATGTTAAGAATGCTCTATAAAACAACTGACTCTCCAGTCTGGGTACATTTGAAATCACCTCCACACTGATTCACCTGCAGGAGACCACCAAGGAATTCAACTGTGGCAGCTCATCTTCCCTGTTGGAAGCCAGTGAGTTTCACGTGCTTCTGTTTTTCTCTATAAGCCACAAGACATATCATAAGGACTATATGGTACACTGGAAATAACACTGGATTAGAAAATGGAAATACTGTGTGGGAATTCCAGATCCACTGCTTACTAGCTGTGCCACACTGGGAAGAAAGTAATTTGTTTTCTAAATGTTTTCTCATTGATAAATGAAAAATAACCACTTGCTGTATCTACCTCAAGGGTTGTCATAAAAGTCAAATGGGATCTATGTAATAAGGAACTCTACAATTACACAGCATAAACATAAAATGTTATTGTCATAATTAGTGATGGTAGAAGTAGTAGCTCAAAAACACTGACAGTGGCATAATTTTATTTCCAGTTATGTTGTACTTAAACACTTAAAGTTTATAGTTACATCACATTATGTAAACTGAACAAGGATTTAAAACCTAATCATAGATAATAACTTCTTTTGGTCTACTCAATCACTGCATCAAGCCAGGATGCCACCCCCAACCAGCTTTTACTCATAAGCATCAGAGGCACCAACATACAGCTCACTTACTGATTCAGAATCTCCAGGGCTAAGGGTTTGGGCACCCATATTCGTTAAACAAGCACCTCAAAGTGCTCTTACGTACACTGACATTTGAAAACTGTCTCCATACAACTGACTTCCTTGCAAGCAAACTTCCAATAAACGGGAGGTGGATCCAATGAATATTAGTACTTCCTCTACCCCATCTTGCCTACAGTTTGTCCATGTAATAGCACACTAACATAAGGCAAAAGCACAGGGACATTTGTCTTCTCACAGTGAAAGCAGTAGGGCTTGCTGGAACCTCACACAATTACAAATCTGACTTTTTTCCCTTAAGAAAGAAAGGCTCACTGAAAAATTCATGCTGCACAAAACCATTTAGAATCTAAACACTCTATTATGAGACTCCTGGCAGGAAATTTCTAAATAAATAAATCAAACTGTTACTAACTGGCATTTCGACTTAGAGGTAAAACCCACTACCCTCCGTAAAATCATGAAAATATTTAGAAGACAACAATAAAAGAAAAAGGAAAAAGAAAGTGAAGTAGGCAAACAGATGACAGACTAGGTTTTTACACTTGCAACTAACATCCAGGAAAAACGGTACTAAGTACATGGCTCTATCAGCAATGGTATAGAGCAGGGGTGCAAGGGTCAAAGTTTGCCTTAAAGCTCCAGATATTAAGTATTTTCTATTTTGTGTGCCATCTCATCTCTGTTGCAGCTACTCAACTCTGCCCTCTGTAGTGTAAAAATAATCTTATACAATATGTAAACAGATAGGTGTGTCCAAGTGTTAATAAAACAAAGACAGGTAGAAAGCGAGGCAAAGAGAAGAGACCTTGGACTCAGTAGAAAAGGTGCCTCTAATATACATACATACCTGATAAGGGATTTAAAGAAGAAAGGCTAAAACTTAACCTTAGGCTCAAGTCCCACCCCCAATCTATGGTACAACAGTAATAACAACTATCTCCCAGGGTTGTTGTAAACTAGGAAATGGTGTATCTGAAGCCCCTACAATGCTTAGCACCCAATGGGTAATAGATAAAAACATTGTAGTTATTTAAGAAGAGGTCACCACAAACTCATCTAGATAATTAATACAATCAAGGAATACTTGCACTATTACTCAGGACCCAATATCATGCAAAGGAAAAGCCAGCACTTTATATAACTCCCCTGATGAATGAGAACATTTTCTTTGCTCTCGCTTTAGAGTGTACAGAAATTATTCCTCTTGTTGTTCACTGGCAGCCTTACTGGAACAAGGTCAAGATCAAGGAGATACAATGGGTGTTAGATATCTGTGACTAAAATACAGAAATTAATTTAAAATGAATTTGCAACCAACATCAATAGCCCCTGGTCACATAAGACCCTCCCTTTGCCCTTTCAAGAGACAGATGGAATGGAAACATGAAAGAGGCAGCCCATCTCTCGGCAGGCTTGCAAAGCAGAATGTGAAAACCCTCTTCAAAAGCCAGCCCACTCTTATCTTTGCAATTGATGTCTGTCTCAGAGGAGGACCACGCCACCTGGAAACAGTGCAGATCAAGCACCCGGGACAAAAAGGATGGGTCAGAGTTCCCCACAGCAGGTACTTGTGAGGCTGTGGATGTGGGGAACTATGGGAGGCCGGGAGGAACAAGTCAAAACACAGTGACAGCTGCTAGTGCATGTGTCCATCATAGAGCCCTGGAATCACCTCCCTTTAGGCAAAGGCAGGCTTCTGTGCTAGAGTACATTTAACAATCAATTCAGAAGGCTTTGGAGCAAAACAAAGAGGAGCTCATTAAAAGCTTCCTCTTCTGGACATCCAGATGGATCTTATCCTCCACAAACCACTTGGGAATTAAGTGAGAGCAATCTCCCTGCATTTTCACCAGGAACTACATTCATCCCACATTCACCAACACCAGGCAATGCACTCACAACAAAAATGGCTGAGCATGTCCCTTGGAAAAGTACAAACAGGACCCACCGCCTCTGGAAATAGTATCTGTATGACAATATTCCTATTACCTGACTTTCACATATTTCCTCTCTTCCAGTTCTCCCCACCCAGACTGCAGGAAACCCATAGAATGGCTCTATCCCCTCAAAATAAAACTATCTCCTTCCCAGCCTAAAACCAAACATTTATCAGCTTTTGCTCACACTGTTTTTCTCCTTATACACACCTCTGCTGAAGAATGAATTATCAGCGCAAGTCTCCAGAGCATTAACTTATTAGAAACATTCTGTGACTCCTTTTTTCTTCCTATTTAATACTGTCAACATTTGATTCCCTGCATGCCTTTCTCTTCAGTAAATCTTCTTGTCTTAAGTACTTCTTTTGCCCTGTCATTAATTCTTCAATAAAAAGAATCAATCTGTTTGACTCAACAGACCTTTAATAAGCTCATTCAGTGTACAAAGCATAGACTGGAAATATGCATAACTGTACAAAGTACTATGAGGATTTAAAAAGACAGGCTTTGGTTACCGCCTTCATGTTGCTTCCAAACTAGCTTAAGAACTAATTCACACCCAGAGGGTAAACCAAAGGGTAGCCATGGACACTAGAAGGTCAGGCCTGGGTTTGCAATGAGAAACAAGTTGGCACCTTGGGCAGAACACAAGCTTAGAACAGCAAAGTTCCCATTCCAGCTCCATTACTTGCTACCATGTGAGCAAATCACCCTTTTCTGAATACACAGCCTCATCTGTAAAGGAGAGAGGAAGGACTCCATGACATTCAAAGACCCTTCTATTCTCGGTACTGAGGCAGGAGATTAGGGCATGGCCAGCCAGATGGGCAAGTGGGCGTTACCTGTCAATCACAGAGATCCAGGACACATGCCCAGAAAAACAGTTCCCAAGGGCTGACTTGGGACCAATCAGAAAATACTATCTTCAATTCTTGTGGCATGAGATCAAGCAGGGTTTTAATAGGACCTAGATCTGATGTCATCCCAAGGAGTAAGGGGATACAGAAGACCTCTGGCATTAACCCCATTGCCACTGTGGTCTTTTTCTTCAGTGGCCCACTCACCCTGCAGAGTGTACTTCTTTTCCTAGTTAACTGGCCCACACTCACTCTGAAGAAGATACAGTATTTCTTTTTCTACCTTTAATAAATGTAAAACCTTACAACATATGTCACATGTCTTGACCAATTCTTTGTTCAGTACAACAAGAACCAGGAAAGAATCTCGGGAAGGACTCCACCATATCCTAGAACCATGGTAACAAGACCTTACAAGTTCCTGAATGGTAAAGACGGTAGTCGGAAATGATGACCTGACCTTCATTTCATCTTTTTAACTGTCAGTTGTTCTCTTTTTGCTATTTCTCTAATAAACTAGAGTAAACCTTTTTTAAATTATACATTTGAATTTGAGCCCCCCTTTTACTCTACAAAAGGCTAAAATAGCCTTTTCTTCCATTGTCTTACAAGGGCTAGGCAAAACGTAAGAAAGACTGAAGTAGGAGGTTCTGGAGAAAGTCAGTTATTCAAGGTTAAGAGGAAGATGCTCAAGAGCTAGTGCACAATGCCAAGATTGCAAATAAACATTCATTGCAAGTCTTCATTCCTGTGGCCAGAGTAGACACCCTGAACTCTCTCTCACCCTCATTAGACCAGCTGCAGCCTCACAATCCTCACCCTCCACTTTGGCTAAAGAAATCCAGTCTCCACCCAGTCAAGTTCAAAGTCCATAGGCAGCACAGCCTTAAGGAAAAGTTTCTGCTACCCAAAATAGTTTTGCTGCCTAATTGTCTAACAAAGTGCAGGAGCCCTGTGAATCAGTAGTGCTTTAGGATTTAATGGTCAACATGGACTGGAGGAACAGAGAAAAGATTCTAAGAAAATAGATTTCAGGTGGAAGAAAACAGACAGGACATGGGCTCCAAATATACAGAACTAGTAAAAGATAAGCACAAACAGGTAAGACAGGAAGAGGGTCCAAATACACATGCTGATTTTAATGCTAATAGTATGATAAGACTGCAGTTGCTGGTTACGAATATGTGCAGGAGGAGCCCAATAATATTCAAGTAGAAGTTTTTTCCTATGTGCCAGTCAACTTCTTTTTCCACATGTTCTGCCCTTCTCAGCCCTGGAGCTGGCTTGGAGGAACCACACCACTAGGTCCCCTTGTTACAGAATTCCAAGAGGCAAGAGAGACCAAATGGGAGTCAGAAGGATTTATTTAAGGTGTAAACATGGGCTCAGTGGACTCTGTTCAAAATGGCTGAGCACTGAACAAAGAGAAGTTCCAGCTTTTATACATTTTATCAAAGTGGGTGATTTTTCTAGTGACATAGCAAGTGAGTTTATTAGAACAGGACAAGGGCAGGCAGTTTTGTAACTTTGTCTTGAAAGAAGCCAATGTCTTACAAATCATATGAGAACAGAGTGTCATAAACTTTGCTTACAGGACATAGTTGTTAATTTTATCTGTACCAGAACAAGGAGTTACAGCTACAGGGGAGAGGAGGGTGATGGAGGAGACTGTCCAAGGCTGGGAAGTTCTTGTTTTTTTTTAAGTCCTGCTTTGCCATGCCCTCTGATTTCTAACTGGTCAGCTAACACAAAATAGGAGAAAACAGGGTCATACACTTCTTCTACCAATACCACTACTGCTCTCAAGGCTTCGTCTTCTACCTTGCTGGCCACCACCTGATGACCACTTAGGCTTATGTTGAAGGCCCTGAAGCAACTGTGGATCCATGAGGGCAGCCAGCCAGGGAGCTGGCACATCATGTGGGAGGTTCTACTTCTACTGACCCCAGTAGTTCAGTCAAGTGTGATAAAACCTTTGAAAAATTACAAACCAAGGAATACCTTTGTTTCTCCATAGTCTGTCTCTTCTGGTTTCATTTTTAGATTTTAAAATCATCAGACAGGCTCCCTATCCTTTCTCTCCATAGAAGATGGTATCACACTACTTTAGATCAGTCCTGCCATTTAATTTTAAAAATGTATCATTAAAAAAATGCAATTAAGACTAGCACTCCTCACACCAGATTTGTATGTGTTACTAACAAAAAGCATAGCAAGAAAAATAGTTACACATTCAATAGTCTCTGTAAACAAGTTGATCCTGTGCCAGAACCCATTCAGCATGACTTGGCCATGAGCAGTTGTGAGACCTAAAACCACAAGATGTACTTTGCCCACCTGCTTGTGATAAGTGTTCAGCCATCCCCTCGCAACAGCTACCCCAATGTTCCAGGTGTAACCGTTTGCAGCTTGGGTACGCAAGGCACAACCAATCAGGTTTAATTGCCAATCTAGAACCTTGCTGTAACTACTATAAAAACCCCTGCTAATTTGGAGTCGGGGCTCTCAATCTTGACCTGCTGCGGCGGTGACGGTTGTGAGTCCCTGCTCGAGCTTGAATAAACGACTCTCGTGTGTTTACATCGGAATCGGCTCCTTGGTGGTCTTTGGGGACCTTGAAATCTGGGCACAACACAGTATTCTGGTGTTGATTTACAATCTAAGTCTCTTTACTAGTCAAAGCAATACCCAGCCCTGAGCTCTGGCATTAAAACAGCAACCAACAAATTAGCATCATACTCACAAAATTAAACTAAACATCTGCACCCAAAGACACTGAGACAAAAAGGCATTTCAGCCTTGATGGGATAAAATTTAAAACTGGATTCACATATTTAAATAGAGTGTTTCGGTGTGTAGTTTTAGTGAAGGACTGTTTGGATGAGAACATGAGAGAAAAGTCATAAATCATTTTATTTTAGAGTTCTGAATGGCCTGTGAAGACCATGTCAAACTAGAAATACTGCTGTGGGCATTTTTGAAAAATACTATCTGCTGGGCTGGGGATTTAGCTCAGTGGTTCCGGCACCTGCTTCACAAGCGCAAGGTCCCATGTTCGATCCCCAATACCAGAAAAAAAGAAAAACACTATCTACTATACACCTTTTAACTCTGACATTTAATTTTTAAATTTTAGTTTAACATGTTTGTTCACATCACAGGTCACAAAGTTTATACCTATAAAAGATTCTAACTGTGAGGGTTTTTTTTAAAAAAGATCATTGCATATGAACTTTAATGATTAATTTTTTATGTGTTTAAACCTTTGTTTTTTAGTATCATCTAATCTCTTCATTTTATATAGATAGAAACCAAATCCAGTGATAGGAAGTGACTTTCCCAAGGCCAAGAAGTCTGAGAATGTGCAGCAAAATGATATAATGCTCCTAATTCTTTTTCTCCCAGTACCAGGGATCAAACTCAGGGCCTTGCACTTGTGAGGCAGGTGCAGTGCCACTGAGCTAAATCCCCAGCCCACCATAATGCCCCTAATTTTAAAAGTAACATATATATATTATATATATTATATATATATCCAGTGATTGATTATATATATATATATATCCAGTGATTGAAAATATTGATTTGTTTCTCAAGGTAGTCTACTATCATATTCTATAGAATACTAACAGATATTTAGCAAGTAGGTATTCTTTGGTCAAATAAGTTTGTAAATGTTGAGTTAAACAAAGCACTTAGAGCCTTACTAAAGCAAAGAAATTTACAAACTCTGAGTGATAAAATAGGCAATTGGTTTTGCAAATTTATTGGACCACAGATACCATTTTCTGCTCACAATCAAGATGCTTCCTTGCTTCCCCAGAATTTATCATCAAAAACAACACCAGAAGGATCCTTCTAAAATCTGATCTGGTTATAAAGTAGCTGCTTAGCTTCTATGCTTTCATTGGCTCCGTTAGCTAGCCTGACCAAGACCCCTGTTTGGGACTGCATGAAAGTCTCCCATAACCTACACAGATCTGATCTTACCTCATCTGAAACTTTATACTACCAAGTGGTGGCTTTAAATCTTCTTATCCCTACATATCTAAGAGATGCCACAAACACATCCACTAATAGTGAGGTAGGAGGTGGCAAGGAGTCCCTTAAAAAGTATATCTGAGATCCCAGTGGTCTCTGGATATTGATTTGGATAGATATAGTTTGGGGAATAATTTGGGGGGTTTTGTTTTGTTCTGAAAGAACAAAGAAATCAGAAGAAAGCCCAGATCTGGCCCATGAGTCACATTTTGCTACCTCCTAAATAAGAAAAAAGCATAATAGAATAAAGAGGTAATTATTTCCTACTACTGGCAGCATCCAGGACAAAAAAATAGGAACCCTGTAATCCAACAGACCAGCTATTAATGTATCACACCTAGCACCATCCCATGCTGATACTCCTTACTCTGAGAACAGTACCTACCCCAGGCTGCAGCACTTACAGGCTCTCTTCAGCATGGGTGATCTGGGTCAGCAGATAATGCAGACCAGCTGACAAAGAATGTCACACAAAAATGAGCTCACCATCAGCAATCCAGCCAGACATTTGAGGAATCAAATAAAAGAGGTAACGTTCAAAAGAATTTGTGAAGAACAATTTATTAAAAAAAAAAAGAAAACAATTACCACCTTAGAAACATGAAGGGAAAAAGTACAACCTCTAAAAATGTTATACAAATCCAAATTTTTTTTTTTTTGGTACCAGAGATCGAACTTGGGTCCTTGCGTTTGCGAGGCAGGGGTCAGAACCACTGAGCTAAATCCCTGGCCAACAAATCCAAATATATTTTTAAACAAAACATAGAACTGTTGAAATAAAACATTTTTTAGAAGGGGTCGCTAGCCAATCTGATGCATAAATTTTAAAGAAACAATTTATCAAATAGAGAGATTTTCCCAGAACTGCAACACAAGCAAATAAAGATATGAAAAGTACAAAAGAAAAGTTAAGAGAGAGGAGAATCCAACTGGAAGTTTCATTATCTAAAACAAAAATCTGTAAGAAGAAAACAGAATGAGGAAAAGGGCAATATTTGAAGTAAGATCTGAATATTTCCTAGAATTAAAAATATATGCAGGCTGATGGGCAAAAAGGCTTACAAACTACCAAACAGGTTAAGCACCCATGTACACATGCACGGACAAATCACCCCTCACTCACATGGTCCAGTGAACTTTCAAAAATATTAACGTAAAGAGAAATCACAAAATTCAACCAGAAAAAAAAAAGCAGATTATGAAATGAAGGAGAATCAGAATAGAACCAAAGAGTCAAGATACCATCATACTTCTCATCAAGATCACAGGGTACAAGAGAACAGTGGAGCACTGTCTTCAAAGGACTTAAAGAATTTTGTACCTAAAATTCTAGGTAGTTTAACTACCATTTAACATGGCAACAAAAGATGTTTCGGGACCTGCAAACATCCAAAGTTTACTGGTAGTAGATAGATATACTTTAGCAAGGATAAAAGTGGTTCAAGGACATAGCAGTGATATATAACAAGTACTGTTGAAGAAATTTTTTCAATTTTTTTGTTTCCAAAATGTGTAAGAAAAATGTTATTTACTAACAATATAATGACTCAAAGAAAAAAAAACACATGAGAACAGGGGAATGGGAATCTGAGAAAAGTAAAAATAAAGCAATGATCTTAACCTGTTGGGGAAGAAATCCTTAGAAGCTGAGTTTTTTTCTAACTGCTTCTAAAATTAGTAAGCATTAAATGGAATTAAGTATTTTATTCTTTTGTTTTGACACAGGGTCTCACTATGTAGCCCAGGCTGATCTGAAACTCCTGGGCTCAAGCAATCATGCTGTTTGAGCTTCTAAGTGCTGAGACTACAGGTGTGTCACGATGCCTAGCTAAAATTAGTAAGTGTTGGAATTTAAAATTGATAATTAAACAATCCAGCTGAGTATATGAATGTACAGACACAGGGAGAGGTTTGCCAGGGCCATCCAACTGCTCATGGCTTACCTCGCAGGTTCATGCAACTCCCAAGGCCTGTGAATCTTTACATCTAAACCCATCCTAAAACTCTCACTTTTCTTTTTGTCTCTACTCATGATCCCACCAACACTGGACAAATTTTATATCATAGCGTCCGTGATACTTTACCATGTTGTTTACAAAACAATCTTACTCATTAAACAGAACTTCTTAAGTACCAGGACAGCCTCATTTCTACATCCCTATTACACTAGAGTCACTCAAACTTGTAGAATAGATGGACACAGAGGCAATTTTTATATGCTCAAAACAATGAGAGACTAGATTGTAGATGACTAAGACTATAAATTATGGTAAGTTAGTTTTTGCAAGTAGGTAAGGACCATATCCGTTACTACTGCGATTTTGAAAAAATCATTCTTGGATGTTTTTGTTAAGATTAGAAATCAAATGAGGTCAGGATGCAAGAGGATGGACTAAACAATATTAAGGGGTCTTCCTTCTCCAAAGCTCAAAGTTCAGAGAATAACTTGCAAGGTGCTTGGCTTGTCCAGATCATACGGTACCTGCAGAAGCTCTAGGTCGTCAGAGTTTTCAGACCCGGGAGAGTTCTCCATCAGTATGGCAGACATCACTCTCACATTCATTTTCACCATATCCAATTCACTGTGCAATTTTCCAATCTGTAGAGAGCAGCACAATCAGTAGTCCCTAAGTGTGACACATAAAAAGGGCTAACTGGAGCCAGGGATTTAGCTCAGTGGTGTCGCCACCTGCTGCGCAAGCGCAAGGACCCGAGTTCGATCCCCGGTACCAAAAAAAGTGAAAAATAAAAAGGGCTAACACTTATTTTCTGATCATGGGACATATGCTGGAAGAGAAAATGCTTTTTGCAAAATTTGGTATTTTCAAACAGATTTAAGTTTTACAAATTATACTGTTTTTACAAACTATACAAATTATTTTACAAATTATACTGTTACCTTCTAAATGTACTTGTGATCTCTTGTAATAAACCCCAAAGTAATATCATCTGAGACATTAAGGAAATGAAAAGACTAGACTCAATATGAAGAGGAAAGGAAGAACTAGGTACCAGCAGGAGAAGTAGGAGGGGAAGACAGAAGGGGAAGTGGTCTTGTAATAAACTGGAAAAGGGGGAAAAAATAAAAAAGATTGCTCGATGATGTTTTTAGATCTAAAATGTTCCCCCAAAGTCTCATGTGTTCAAAGATGGGGCTTTTGGAGGGTGATTATGGTGGTGGGGGGGTGTTGCTCTATTCATCTGTGGATTAAGCCACTGATGAATTCATAGCCAAATGTGCTATTAGAAGGTGGGGTCTGGTCAGAAGGGGCGAGTCACTGAGGGTCTGACCTAGAAGGCTATATTGTTCTTGGCTTCTCCCTTCTCTCTCTGCCTCCCAGCTGCCTCTTGAAATGTTTTTCTCTGCCATGCCCTTCTCCCATGCCATTCCTGCCTTGGAGTCAGCCAACCACAGCCTAAACCCTCTGACACCGTAAGCCAAAATAAATCTCTCCTATTTTAAGTTGAGGGAGTTGGGTATTTTGTCCTAGTGACTGAAAAGTGACTGATATGGTAGCGTTCTCATGATATTACAAGAAGGATAAAAAGAGAAACATTTATTTTCTTCTTGGATTAAATCCTAAGAGGAATGAATCACATGGATGTTTATGCAAAAAACATTGAATAATATAAATATAAAGGCTTCAATGATAGTTCCTTTACTGCGTGACATAAGTAAGCTTCATATAATTGCTAATGTGGACCTGTGATAAGCAGATAGAGAGAGACAAAGAAGCAAATGCAATTCAGTTGGCACAATTAATACTAGTAAGACTATCGTTTACTGAGCTCTCTGAAATGATATATGGACAGTCTTACCAGTACTGACAGGACTCAGCTGTTGCACACAAGAGCCAGTCCACAGCCAAGGTACCATAAAACCCTGAATTCCACTAGCCAACTACAGTTCTTCAAAGTGTTAGCTTTGGAATCAGAGTGAACTTACTGGGTTACTTCTGCTTAGAAATGAACCATGGTAAGTCATACAACCTAAGTTGTGGTTTTCTCCACTTTAAAATGAGGGTAATATTGTACCTACACCCCATGATGTTATTAAAAAGGAAAAACAAATTCTATACATAATGCCTAGAACAAAACATTAATAAATACAGCTGTCATTGTTGTTACCTGTTCTGGGACCAATGTAATAGTTGTGTTCCTGGGAGCAGTTACAGGAGAAAGAGCTGGTGCAGTTGGGACAGATGCTGGTGAACCTGATGGAGTCTGAGGAGTCTACCAGATTGAAATGTGGAAATACTATGATGTAAATGAACATAGCCCCCTTGAGCCCAGTTTTTCCATTCAGCTGACCCAGGCACTCCCAACTGCAGTCTTGAGTATGAGTTGTTGGTACAGAGTCAATCATCAAACGTAAAGCCTACCCAGCATTTTGAGAAGGGTGCTAAGCAAATGACATGACAGATATGCCCATAACGGAGCACGCAGTAAATAAAACGGGGCCACATTTTGGTATATTAATTGAATTTTGATTTAATAAAGTGCTCTAGATTTTTACCAAGGGTCTGCATAATAAATTGCCATGTGAGATTATTATTGCCCTCTTCGGGCTGTTAAAAAAAAATGGAAAATCAATTCATGTCATCTTTTAAAGCCACAGCTGGCAATGCAACTCCTCTATCAGTGATGGCAAGTCTTTTAGAGACCCTGTGCCCAAACTGCAACCCAAAACCCACTTATTTATCACAAAGTGCCAATACTGCAATTAAACCTGAATACTGAGGTTTTAGTCTAGAAAAAACAATTCATATATTAATATCCTTTGTCTTAAAAGAAAAACAACACACATACCATAGGTCTGCCACTCTAACAATGAACACCCTCTCCCTTCATCACTGCCTCATCTGCAGCCTTGGGGACAGCCCAACCAAGGGGCCTAGGCCAGTGCTTCTCAACACTAATGTGCACTGAAAATACCTGGAAATCTTACCTAAAAGAATATTCTGACTTAGTTTAGAAGATCACGCTTGAGTAGCTAGCTAGGTCCTAACCCTTGATTATTTGATGAGATACGGTTATATTCTTCTAATAAACTCATCTCTCCCTTAAACTGCTTGAGCTAGGGTTGTCCCTTGCAATAAGGAAAGATCCCAGTAACATACCATCTTATTCTTCATTGGTCAAAGAAGAAAGCCTCCTACCTCCTGTCTTGCTGCTTCAGCTTCTGCACCTGGGGGAGGAAACTGAACACCTTTCTTAAGCAGGTCAAGGTACACTTCCTTCACTTCACTGACATCCACACCTCCTGGGAAACCTTGTGACCAAGTCTGAGTTCAAGAGATGAAAAGTTCCAGAGTTAAAACAACAGCAAAAACAAAATAATTCTTCAGCTTATAATGGAAAATGAGAAATTTAACAATTATGCATTATTCAGAGAAAGTTAATTTTTGAATGTTATGGACAAAGGCTAGAATAATATAAAATATTTGAAACTGCCATGATTTAATATTTTGATAAAACCCTGGGATAGATACTATCAATCATCTTTTGCTCTACTGAATCCAATATTAAGAGATTCTAAAAGTAGTTCTTTTGCCAAGCAACCTTGAACTAGTCAGTTATCTACTCCAGAACATAGTCCCCATATCTGCAAAACGAACACACACATCACTGTCTTGCCTACTTGACATGGATAAACAGAAACTGATGGAAAATAGGGAAATGACTCCAAATTCTTCTATAAAAGGGTGCCATTCAATGCCAAAAAAGTATTAGTCCACAGAAACCAGAACAGCAAAAATGTTTACTGACTGTATAAAGCATCACTAAAACAATCAAAAGATATGCCACTAAATTCCCAATCTTAGAAATTTACCAAAGTATACAACAGACTTACCTTAATGAAATTCAAGATTCTATTCTGAACGTCTAATGGCAAGGCGTATCTGGGATTCAGCAGCTTAACTAGACCATCTTTAATGAATTCCTTCTTCACAATCAGAGCCTGGAAGCTTGGACCACAGTTCTGCATACACATATCAATAAGCTGAATTAGGGAGAAAAAAAATAAACTTTATATTTCTCTGGCATAGCTCCCTCTTAAATATAAGACAAAAAATTGCTAAATAATAATTTCTATCAGTATTCTAATTAACAAGCATTATTCGCTTTCTACTAAAATACACAGTAAAATGTTAGATTCTA
Organism: Heterocephalus glaber; assembly: GCF_000247695.1. The sequence goes on along the minus strand of NW_004624795.1, from coordinate 10,215,343 downwards.
ATGTAACTGCCTAGAGCAGCGATGGCGAACCTTTTAGAGCTTTCAGTGATATCAAACAGCCGGCTGTGGCGTGCGTGCCATAGGTTCACCACCACTGGCCTAGGGCAGTAGGAGGTAGTAAATGCAAACGAAGTGCCAAGTGGGACTCGCAAACAAAACATACGGGTTATGGTCAGGGTAACATTTTTACCAGTTTATTCGGGGTAGGTCTAGTAGGTTTCTGTTTCCCTGTCCTTATTAATGGTAACACACACTTTCACTCTCAAAAATAGCCTGGTTTGGATGGTAAAATGCAGTCAGCCTAGCTACAGACCTTTATATGCAAGTGTGATTATTTAGGGACAGGTGGTCTTACAAGGCTTTTGGAAAAGTGTGGTCCCGAGCTGGACTTTGGAAAATGGCTAAGAAAAGTAAAATGAGTGTAGAGCTATCTTAGAGACCAATAAATATTTCTATAGTGTGGATCTGGACTATCTCCCAAACATCTACGTATTAAAGGTTTGTACCTGAGCTTGGTGCTATTCAGGGGTGATGGATACCTTAAAATGCAGAGCCTAGTGAGATGTTTTGGGTTATAATGAGTGTGCTTTCAAAGAAGACTGAGGGACCATGGTCTGTTCCTCTTTTTTTTTCACTTTTTGCCCATGAGGTGAGCAGTTCTGCTCTTTTACATCTTCTGCCATGACGCTTTGCCTCATCCCCAGCCTAAAAGCAATGGGGCCAACCAATCACGGACTGAAACCTCTGAAACCAAGAGCCAAAAGAAACTTTTCTCTTTATAACGAATCCCAGGTATTCGATACAGTAATGGTAAGATGGCTAACACAAATGGCATGAAAAACATACAAAGGTAGCAGCATGTTTGAGTTATGAGGGAGAAGAGGAATATTCTAGTTTGTCTCTGGTAATGGCTTCTTAAAAGGAAATTAGGGGGATATTAGGGAAATAGAGTGCATAAAGTCTATCTTCTAGATAGCACAAAAATTTATGTGGTATTAAAAAGAATTCAGACATTTCCCTGATGGTACGAAGAAGGCCCCTAAGGGGTTTTTGTCAGTTTATCACCATCACACCTCTACCTGGAGCTCAAGGAAAGGGTTCAAGGATGCAAAGAAATGTTCTGGAAAGGATGTCAGGCAGAACTCTACACAGGGAACTAGAAAGCAAAACAGCTAGAATAAGAGGAAGATCCAATATGGGTATGATGCAGAAAAGGTGTAAACTAGGACAACATGGGCTCAAGGAAGGGAAAGTCAGGACAAGCATGTACGCAAAACATGTAAGGAAAGCATGTAAGGAAAGCACGGAATGGCTGAATGTCAAAGAAAGAAGGGGATTGGAAATTAAGTGACCTTTACTCTGGGCACAAGACTGAGGGCATCTTCCACGGGATCTTGGAAGTGGATGGAGTGGTATGACTAGTAATCTCAGGGGGAGAAAGGATGGGTGGAAATTTAGATATGTTGAATTTGAAAGCGGGACATTCAAGGAGATGTTCAGCTGTAGAGGCAAGGCTACAGCTTAGGGGAGTGAAGGGCCACAAGGGAGTCATCAAGGCCACCTCTGATGAGTACAAAGGCGAAATGGCTGGGACACCGGCCTCACCTATTACAGGCCAGAGAAACTCAAGGAAGGCAAAGAACAAGGTGAACATAACAAGGCAAGGAGAATGGGGGACAGAAATGGAGAAAGAATGAGCTGGTATGGAAGACTGCAGCAGAAGGTAGATTTCTAGAAGTGACTTTCTAGTCTCTAGGCCACCACCTTGATTTAGAGAGGTCACAGAAGCCACATCCTGGCCAGGACAGGTATTATCATCTCTGCAGAAAAGACGCCTAGACTTTACACCATGCTGTGTGTTTCAGGTGTCACTTTAATGGCAATACAAAAAGCAGCAGCACATATGAAACTGATTAAAGTGATCAGAAAATACAGACGCTGAGGACATTTAGCTATATGATACACAGAAAAATTCTTTAGAGTGGAGAAAAATAAATGCAGAATCCAAAACATAGTAAGATGAATCTATATCGATTCAAAATGGTTAGACAAAGCTCAAAGGGTGACTAATAAATGACACTGAGCTTGACAGAGTATTATTAAATGAGTTTTTAATTGGTGAAGTGCTGAAAGGACAGGTGCCTCTAGTTCAAGGTGAGTTTACAGAAATACTTCAACCAACTGTTAGTGCAGACTTAAGCAAGACACCTAGTTTCGGAGTCCCACTTTCTCTTATAATGAAACAAATGGTGAATTTCTTGCTACATATGCCACAAATTGAATCTCTGGAGCACCAATATTTTATGATAATGGGTAACATTCCCAGGAGATCCATACACAAAATCAAACAGTCAACATGACACTCTGAGAAGGTTAACATCTGGAGATCAGCAATCATGCCCTTTGTGTTCGCCCAGTGGAATCCTCATGTCAGGACTAATTGCTTCCACATCACTTCCTTTATTATGTCTCTCATACTGAAGACCCAGCCCATGTGAGTAGCAGTAAAACCAAATTGGAAAAGTTTCACACGACCTTTTCCTCCTTTGTTTTTCTCAGGAATGTGGTAAGGATGAAAAGCTGAACAACAAATACCATGACAACCAAGTTTCAGGGCTATAAGAGCTGAAGACCATGCGGAGACCACCCACACCGACCATGCCGAAGTGTGGCTACCTTTACTCTCCTATGACACTCCTAGGAGAGAGCTCAATCCTCCTCCTCCTCATAACTGCAACAAGCCCCTTCAAGGGCATTTCACACCTCTCAAGGACCACTGAAGCTCACCACTTAGTGGGTACTCTACAAAAGCCTAATAATTCATTGATTCTCAGAAACTTGTTTCACCACTTTGCATTTAACAATGATAGTAGTATCTTGCTGAGATGTGGCACAATGACTCATTCAAGCAAAGGACAGTCTCTGGCACAGAGCAATAAAGCCTAGTAGCAGTGTTTTTTAAAAAACAAAACTACTAACTTCTTGGGCTGGGGTGTGGCTCAGTGACAGAAGCAGAGCACTCACCTAACATGCACAAGGCCCCTACCCCAAAAACAAACTAAGGGCTTCCTGATAAAAGCATTCCATCGACTGATGGTAGGAAATCATAGTACACAGTCAGATTCCATCAAAGAGCTAAGCAAGGGTAATAAGTCCACGGAGAACCCAATCTGACAAATAATATAAAGAACATTCATAATTGACTATGACAGGCTCTCATCACTTCACAGTAGTAAGATGGAAATGACACATATGGGGACTGCTTTTCAAAGTGTTTATTGGTAAACTGATAATTGCCTGTGACAGACATTGGGTGATTTCTTCTGTGACTAATTTCCCTCGTAATTCAGACTGGATTGGCTTAAGTGAATCCTGAAGTCAGTTATGAGGCCTCCTGTATACCATTGCAATGTGACAAGTAGCCTGAGGTGAGGTGCCTGGTCTGTTATATACACAGCGTAGGGAAATTTGCACAAACATATCTGGAATCAAAAGGTTCCTTAAAGGAAATTCGAGAGAAAGTAGCTATTATCCCTGATCTCCATGAACTCTGCCCGACAAGGAAGTTGTACTCCAAGCCCTAACCCACGATGCTCATCCTTAGTTAAGCACAGGGTTTAGAATTTCTTACCCTTAGATACTGGTATGGAAATGCCAGCTGTGAGGTGGACAGGTACCGGAAGTAAGCAGCTAGCTGGTGGTAATGTCTGAGAGGTTGGACCAACCAAAGGGCAGGGAGAAGGGGGGACCCAACGAAAAATGGAGAGCCAGAGGAACAATACTCTAGCCTAAGCCAGCTCTACAGGGAATGCCATGCTTGGAGGGAAGCAACCATGATGGAGGAAGATGTGGAAATGGAGAGATGCAACCACAGAAACATCTAGTAGGCTGGACAAGATACAGAAAGAGACAAACCATTATAAAGGGTCACCCGTAAGATGGCAGACTAATAACCCATGCTGAAATAGACACAAATTCACCTTCCTCTCCTAACTAACCTTCTGCAGCTTCAAGATACCCTGGGCCCACTTCATTTTAGGGTATACCTACATTTCTTTTTACCCTAACTCTGTATTTCTTTTCATCAGCACTTGAGTCTTCCTGGACAGTAGGAGATGGGATGAGGCGTGTGAGGAGACACGTAATCATTAATTCAGTCAACACCTGGCCTTCACCATTGCAAGATGCAAATGAAACACAGGTGCCTGTTCTTTTAAAAAGACTTGATTCATTCTGAGAAGCAAAGTGGAATGAGATTTAGAATCTGAGAACTAGGTTCAAATCCTCCCTATGCTACCTAATACCCAATTACTGTCAAAAATTACTTAACCACTTAGTCTGAGTTTCAAAGAGTATCAGTCAGGTGGGAGGCATTTCTGTCATTGTCCCAGTGTTCTGGTATTTCTACACAAGTGCCTCACTCCTTTCTCTATCGTTTCCTTCCTTCCGTGATCTTCCTGAGGTGGCTGTCATGAGTCAAACACAGGAGGGTGAAAGAGAAAAATGCCTCTGAAACTAATTCAGATCCCAACTTATGGGTTTCCTTAGTGATGGCATTACTGAAGAGTGTTCATTCATTTCTTCTCATTCAGCTGGTCTCCAAGGACCCAAGACATGATACATTTTCTTTTGTGGCTCTAGACACAGGGAGGTAAGATCACATCTGCCCAACAGCCCTCTTGATAAACACTCCCAAAGCTCTTACAAGCAGGGTGATGCTGGCGATTGGTGTCATAACTATGGGTGGTCCAGGACTAGATGAAGAGAAATAAAGGCATGCAGAAGAAATCAGAAAGCCACACAACTTATTCTCAGGTGGCACACAGGGCTGATCACACACACCAAAGTAAAAAGGACAACTCACCAAGGTGACTGAAGAGGCCACATGGTCAAAAATGGGAGGAAACAGGAACATGTCAAATAAAGAGTCCACATCCAAATCACAGACGATATGGTATGCGGAGGAATCACTTGAATCAACAAAGAACTTTCTCCAAGATGTACCAAGGAGCTGACCTTGGATAAACATAAACTGCCAGCAACTCAAGTTTCCACAAAGATACTCAGGTGGGGAAGAAAGCTAACAGGGAGGCATCTTTCCAGACTTTAATTTTAATCTTCAATTATGCTTAATTAACACACACACACACACATTTCTTGATTGGCCCAGTATCTGCAACTTTTAAATCACCAGATCCCATTTCCTGACCAGAAAAAACAGATTCTCCAGGAGCACTTTTTTCCACAAAAGTAAAAGCTATTATTATAATCAACTAAGCTCTATTTTAAACTTCTTGATAAATGAAGAGTCTTAATTCATACTGTATATAACTTTTTCTAGTAGTTATCTCAGAATTATTTTTTTAAATATGCAACTATAGCTTGGGAAATTCTGGAGTCTTAATTATAACAGTAGGGTACTTACTGACAAAGTAAGTTGAATTTCTTTATGATTGTAGTTTTTGGAAATCCTTTTCTTCACAGCTTTCACTGCATCTTTTGGCCTATGGCAATAAATAAACTGAAATCACGAACCCAGGCACACAAGCCATATGCTTTGCACAAAAAAGAATGGCTAAGGAGCAAAAAAAACACCCTTTGTTCTGCTGCCACGTCTTACCTGGATCACTTGGCTTCTTCCACCTAAATTCCCTCGTGGACATAAGCAGACAATATCACCTACCCACTTGCGAAAATCAAATAAAGTATTTACATAAGCATTAGCTAGAAAGCACTACCCATAAAATGTGCTCACCCGACCTCCTTCTATCAATGCACACAACCAATTTACAGCACGTATAACCCAAACCAATGAAGAAGACCATCTTAATTCAGATGTATTTCCTGAGCAACCTATAGGCCTGGGGACATAAGAATTACAAGGTGAGCTCTGAAATGCTACAAAAGAAAGAACTGTAAGTAGAGGGTCAAAATTCGTAAGATTCCTTTTTGTATTATCAGTGAAGAAATTGGAATTACCAGTGAAAACGTTCAGAGGATCTAAAGACAATAAATGAGATTACAGAGAAAAAAGTATAAATACTTAAAAGTGCTAACCATAAGCACTTTCCACTGACATTTAATCAATAATTAAGTTGCAATATTTTCTTCATTAACATAAACTAGACTAAATCTTTTACTGTCAGTTATCACTTTAATATGTAGAGGAAAAATAACAGAAGTGTATCCTTTATATTAACCTGTAGTTGTCTAAAGTCACACTAGTAGGACCTTCTTAATGACTTTTTTAATAACTTCAATTCTTTGAAATTTAAAAAATACATCAAAAGATTGCACATCATTTAAGAATACGGAATGAACATGAGTGAGTTAGCATTAAGGGGGAAAAACAACTACTAAAAAGACTGCTTCATTGTCTCCTGATGAATAAAGATGACTGCCCAGAGAACCTGTCACCAGTAGGAGTCAACTGGCTTCTGGACAATGTTTCTCAGTTACATAAAATGTTGGCAATCAGAGCAGGAAAAAATCCTAAAGAAGGAAACAATCTATCTCCCTTTTTCTTAATCTTTTGAAAACAGGGACCTTGAGCCTCACAGAGAGAAAATTTGAAACTATTAAAGAAAAAGCAAAAAGGAAATAATACTCCATACGCTGGAGCAGGGAACCGCCCTGATATATCAACCTGGCACCTTCAAAAGGTAGCAGATGGCTGCGGGATGCCGAAAACAATCTTTCAACAAGAAAACCAAAGAGTGTGCAGGAGAAAACAAGGTGTGTTCTGGTGTTTCTTATCAGGGACAAATCCATGGACACCACACTGAACTTACCCATCCTGAGTAGCATTAATTACGTCGCAGATGTGCATGAACTGACCCCAATCTTCAGTCTGAGCACCAGCAAATGTAGCTTTTTCTGCAAAGAAAAAGCTGTCTGTGTTGAATCTGAGCTACAACAGAATTAAAAAAAAAAAGTCCGGTCTCTCTGAAATAGTCTGCCTCAGACGTAGTAGCAAGTACTATTACCAAAGGGAAGTTTTGTGTTTTTTTTGCTCTTGAACAATTTCCAGTTATTCAGGAATCAATCAGAACTCAAGTTCGGAGAGCAGCTTCTGCAAAAGTAATGAGTGACCTATTAATAAAGACTGCAAACACGACACCTGGCCACTGGGCTCGAACAGGCAGGCTGAATCGCCATCTGTCCATCTTTCACAGAACAGAAATATGGTTTACTGAGCTGCCAAGTATTAGGTGAATGGCACAGTGCTAAGTATTTTATCTTATGCAATCTCGCTGAACCCACTGTTAGAAGGGATGAAACAAAAAAAGCGGAGGTTAAGGAAACTGCTCAAGGTTATACAATAGGTAGGACGTAGAACTTGGATTCAAATGGAGGTTGCTTGATCTTAGTCTTTGCTCTTAAAAATTATTTATTGGGAGAGGATGAGAAAAAGGGAAGTGATTTCTTCTGTTACCTATATTAACCAAAGCTACACCAGGCAGACTTGCATGTTCTTATACCTGGAACTGTTATTAAATAGTCATCTATCCCACCCTCCAGACATCCTATTTAACAATATAAAATATTATCTGGGAAGAATAATACAACACTCAACATGAATGAACAGCTTATCTTCTTACCAGAAGGGAGGAAAAACCCTATGCATGAAAACACAGGGTCTTGGGAATGGAGACAAAATAATGAAAAAGGTTAGAGAACAGTAAGGCAAAATAGGGCTTAGTGTGTTGAATTTGGCACTGGGTGGACAAAGCTGACCAACAGGTGCTGTTAGGCATCTGGAAGTTCTACCTGCCAGATGTTTCCTGCCTGTTCCTTGCTCTTCTCTCTCAATCTCATCTTCCTTGAAAACCACAGCAGAGTCCACCTCTCTCTTTTCCTAAGTTTTGTGTGTTTTACATTTTTTCTTGTATTGTAAAGATTTTGTACAGTATTGACTACAACACTTGGTGTTTGAGTCTTCCCTGAAAGAAAGCGAGTTCCCTGAAGTTTGAAGCCATCTCCTACCTGTGCCTGGCGGGGATGCCTGGTCCAGGTTCAGGTACATAGCTGGCAGTTAGTACACATTTACAGAATTAAAGAATTCGTCTGACATACTGCTGGCATTTCTTTTGCCTATAGCAATTCAGTCTGAATCGGGTTATGCCCGGGGTTCCTTCTAATTCCAACAACCAACAAAGTATTCTAATAGCCAACATCTAATAACCAACAAGACTATGGACAGTTAAAAAAGCATTCATCCACCCCTACGCCCCATCCTATAAGAATGTGGACACTCAGGTTCTTGTCCGAGATACATTCTGCCTCACACACCTGTCAACTAAGCTGTGACCTAATCTCCCCAATTCGGAGCCTCCTTACTACTACAACTACCAGGTTCTCTGGATGTCAGCACCTGAAGGAGTTCCAGGTTGGCCTGGCATTAGTAACACTGGTGCCACACCCAGTTCCCAAGGAAGGAATCAAGGCAGAGGAAGGAGCTGCTGTTAAGAGCCTCACTATCTTCTTGAACAATTCAGAATACACCACGGGCAGGAGAACCGAGTTGGGGCCATGGCTGCCAGTCCCTAGGCCTTTGTGACCCCCTTGGCACCTCTTTTCTCTGCATCTTCATTCCAAACCAAGCATTTCCATTCTCTTTGTTTACCCAGAAAAGCAGCTGAAGTTGCCTGAAAAATATGGTTTGGAATCTCACAAGTCACATCAGTTAACTTCTCTGAGCTTTTTTTCTTCCTCATCTGTAAAATGGGCATAGCAATAAGACCAACGCACTTGTCGAATGGCTCAACCTTGGCCAGAAGTTTCCCAGCGTCTCTCTGCAGAGGTGGAAACGCTCCACGCCTGCTTGCCGCGCCGCGGGTCACCTGTTTGGTTCCCCTCCGCAGAAGGCATGGACAGGGAGGTACATTTTGAGAACAGGGGTTCTAGAGTGAGTCCACCCGGGAAGACGCGAGGGTCGGGGCCGGCCGGAAGGCGGGTGCCCCGGGAAAGCTGCAGGGGGAGGGGGCGGATTTCCTCCAACTTGCTCCAACTGCGTGCACCTCCGCAGGCCAGGAGTGGGATCCAGTGGGAAGGGGCCCAGCGGTCCCCGGAGCCCGCCCGGGCGGCGCTCCATCGGCGTCTCGCTCGCGCCTCCTTACCTATGAGGTGGCCCACGGAGGTGGTGTAGGGGTCCCGGTGACTCTTCCCAAACGCCATGATATCCTAGAGCCCAGGGCCCAGGAAATCCGCCGCCGCCGCCGCCTCCCGGCTCCACCCGCTCGGTGCCGCGGCTCCTCCTCTCGCTCGAGCGGGGGTGGCGCGTCGTGCCCGGCCGCTGCGGGGCGCCGGGACGAGACACGGGAAGAGACAGCGATTGGGGACCCCGGGCAGCCCGCGCACCTGCCGCGCGCTCCTCTCCAGGAGTCGGCGGGGTGACGCGGCCGTGGCCCCCGACCGCGTGGGCCCTGGCCCCACGGGCGCCCCGGCCTACCCGGTGGAGACCCGGGCTCGCGTCCCGCCGCCCGCGGGGCAGGTTGGCGCTCTTCTCTGCGCGCCTTCTGCTGCCCTTTGCAGAGCTCGGAAGTGAGTTCATAACACAGATCGGGATTATTGTTAGACTTCAGGGAAGGACAGAGAGCCATGCGGGCAGAGTCGGGCACCCACAAACTATTCAAACACTGAGCAAGCTGAGGAGGACAAGGATTTGCCCCACTAAGCCCGGAGGTCCGGGAGCCGAGGCGGGCGCGGCCCTTTGCGCCGCAGGTGGCGGGGAGACCGGGCGGCTAGCAGGGCCCGCACCTCCCCGAGCCGACGCCCTTCGCCTCGGCCCGTTTCCTCGAGGGACCCCTGGGCGCCGCCACGAGAGCTCTTGCTTTCTCGCCCCATCCCCTAGGAGCAGTGTTTTCCAGCCGGGGTGGGAAAGGGGAGAGGGCTTTCCTGGGGCTTTGGCAGGGCGTACGGTGGGGCCTGAGGGCCGCTTTGAAATGTAAATCCGAATTTGAGAAGCCCAACCCCCTTCTAGCTGCCCAGAATTTCTAGAACCAAAATGTATCTTTTTCCTCTGCTTTCAGTTAGGATCGAATTAGCCGTGTTTACAATCTCCTGCCATAGGGAGCCTGCTAGAAAATGGGGTGTCTCCAGGCGATGCCAGCCCCAAGCTGGGGTCCCCGTGCCTGTAGAGTAGGCTTCCTGGGGTAAACTGGAACCTAGTTCCGGAGTGTTTTTTGGCCCTGGAAATGGTGACTAAGACCTGCAAAGGGTCCTGGTCGGACTTAATGTCCTCGGTCTTATTTATTTTAACACAGAGGTCAAAACCTATTGCAATGCTTCGAGCGCCTGTTTTTTCACTGATCTCTAATTTTATTGTTTCTTGACAAAAGTGCGTCAATACCTGAGATTCTAAAATCCAGAATGAAGCATCCTTGTTCTGATATCTGATATTTAGCATGATGAGATTGGTCCTACCTTTAACTAAAATTCCCCACCTGCTTGTCCGGGGTGAGCAGCTGTTTCACACAGTGCCATTTGTCAACTTCCTTAGTCATCACTACAGCCTCTGCTGACACTTCGGAAAAACCTCTTTTGTGAAATCGGCCTGATCTGTATTTCAAGTTCTACCCACTAAAAAAATATTTTGCCTTCTCTGCACCCTGCAATTGAGCAACCTTAAAGAGGAAGTCAGTTTTAGCTTGGCCCCTTTTGTCGGGAATGAGAAGTGGGAAAGATGTTTTATTTTTTGTTTTTCCATTGCTGATTTCCTTATTGCTTTCATGGCAGGAATGATACATCCAGAAAGGGATAAACAGCAGCAGGGAGCATACCTGGACCGATGGCTGTGTGGACAGAACCAAGTTAATGAGCGTTGCATGTGTTCTGTCTCACGTAAGTGTTGGACAGAGGCTTTTATTACAGACAGCTAAGTTAGGGAGAAATATTCTAGGCGGTCAGACAGGGCCTGGCCCTGGAGGGAGTCAGTGCAGAGGATGAGAACACATACAACTGTGGCTGGAGGTGCGTTGCTCCAAGGCCAGGACTTAGATAAAGATATAATGACAGGGTTGCGTGCCTCCCCAAGGGATAAGCAATAAATTGAAATTATGCTGTAATTTGCATCACCTGATCCAGTAAAGTCCTGATAAGTATCAGTCACCCACGTGGGTAACCAGGACCTCGCGTCCATGCCTTTCTCAAAATGACTTTGTTATTCCCGTGTACCCTTGCTACATGACCTGCTTCCCTATTGGATCAATACTACCTAAGTGGCTATACTTGTAGTCTTATTGGTTGATTGTAGTCTGACCGACATTGTACCCACCTCATGATTTTGCTCTATAAAATATTCTTAGAGAAGTGGTCTCAGTGGCAAACCACTTTAAGTTCCCCTCCTGTCTCTCTCTCTCCCTCCCTCTCCCCCCCCCCGCCCCCTCAATTTTTCCTACTCTTAACCTCCATTGTTCCTTAGAATTCATTCTTTGATTTCAGGAGAACATGAACTCAGCTATATTAGCCCCATATCACTTTCATCTCTCCTTGTGCCCTCCAGGGTCTTGTGGTGACTGCAGCAAACTCTGTGCCCTGCCACTTTCTCCATGATCCCCCTCCTCCCTAGGGATGAAGATCAACCCAGTCAATGTTAGTATGGTCTGGGAGCAGAAAGCAGAACGCGGGGCCGATATAAATTCAGTGAAGGAGCAGAATCCTTGACAAGAACAATGGTAAGATGAATGTCAGGAGCCAAAGCTTGTCATTTCTATTCCAAGAACACTTACTAGGTATTGATTTGTAAGTCACGATGCTAGGTAAGAAACAAACAAAATAACACTGATTTAAAATGTGCTTAGTGCCTGGAACTGTATCTTAATTTAGTCTTTGCAATCTTGGGAGGTAGGGAGCATTAACTTCATTTTTATAAATCCATAATCTGAGATCCAGAAAGATACAGCTAATAGAATTTCAATCATGGGTGTCTCATTCTGTAGCCTTCTTTGATTTTTAACCATTGAAATATGTAGCTTGTCAGAGCTACCCGTGGCCTTGAAAATCAAATATGTAGACTGTCAGAGGGAGACATGGCCTTGGAAATCACGCAGTCTCTATTCTCATCATTTTGTATGTGAAAAGTGATTCTTCCCTAGGTCGCTGGCCCAAGGCCATCCAGCTCCAGACTAGTAGAATGCAACACAGATAACTTGAGGCCAAAACTCTTCCTTTTATAGGGCACCTCCTCAGAATTCCTTATTTTGGTATTTAAATGTGTTCCTTCAACCCTCTCTGTTGTATTTTTTTCTCTTTCTCTTTCCCCTTCACTTTTTGGGTGGATCTAAATTCCCAGCCTTATCCATTGTGCCTTCCCTAGCTGTCTCACCGGAGAAAGTAACTTCTGTAGCTCTGTGGTCATCAAATCTTAGAAACAACCTCTCCCTCTTTGACTTGTTTGTGCTCTCTATTGCCCCTCCTTGCCTTCAGGACACCTCTTGATCCTACTCTCCTTTTCCTGTGCTGCTTCCCATTGATCTTCATTTGGTTCCATTTTCTTCTCTGCTTTGCTAAATCAAAGTAAGCGCCCGTACACTTCCACAGCCTCCTTTTCTTCTTTCTCCCTTTCCCTCAACCACTTCGTGTCCTTTCTTCATGAAGCCTTCTGGCCACTCCTAAGGGAACTGAGCCCTTCTTTCCTCTCAACTTTATGCTATTTGTTTAGAAAACTGTACCCTGCCTCCTAAATACAAGTCCCTCAAGGAACTAGGACCCTATTTGTTGAACTGTAAGTCCTGGTCCACAACATATCTGAAGGCGTGTTTGTTGATGCATGAATGACTCTCCAAAATCTTGAGCTGCTCTGTCCTTCCTGAGAGCCAGTTAGTTCTTCCTTCCCTCCTGATGCATCAACCTTAATTCATTGAAATTACCCAGCTGGCTGTAAAGAGTCACGATGGGTCGGGCCTCCTTGAAATTCTGATTTAACTAGTCTGGGATGGGTCAAGGGTATTGAGATTTTTAAGGGCCTCAGATGAGCTCAGGGTATCATAATTTCCCAAGTAGAAAAATTAGAAGTTATCTTCAACTTTTATTTCCATCAAGTCTGGATTTCTCAGTATTCTGCTTTACCTCTTTTTCTCCCTGTTTGTTTTCTCCCCCTCTGTGGACACTGCTCAGCCCAGCATTTCTTAAATGTCATAGGTCTTAATACTATTAAAGGATGAAATTGGATGAAAATTTGAGTTTTCCTGAACACAAGCAACTCCTCATGAATCTACAGAATATCATTTATACTTAAAATGGACTTTCCTTGGCACGATAGATCTAGCCCTTTACTTTTGAAAACCGTATATACATAGAAGTGTATTGATTTTATTTCTAGTTATTTTTAAATGTACTTAACCTTTGCAACTCCTGATTGTGGAAATTAAGTCCAAGGAATAGCCTTTTACTTCTTCCTACTCTTAAGAAAACCCTCAATCAGCCCCACAGGAGAGGGTTCCCTCCCTTCCACACCTCCACCTCTAGGATTGTTTTGTCCCATTCCTATGGGATTTGACCTGAAGAGAGTCCCAGGAGAGAGAGGACAAGGCACAGGAAGAGTGAATAGAGCCAACACTTGTTGATTTTGTCTTTCAAATGCTGCTCAAAGCACTTAGCCAATAATACCTATGATAATCTTATAAAGAATCAATGTTCTCATTTTATTGTCACTGAGAATGGGGAAGTGAATTTGAATTTTTCCCATTCCAAAGCTTTTTGGGTCATTTTCCAGAGCAAGGATTTTGTCAGTGATTGTGGGGATTATCTTCAGTGTTGAGCTCAGTGTTCATTGTGCAGCACTGCCAAGTAGAGCTTTGTTGACTGATTTTAAACCTTTATTCTCTCCCAACTGTTAAACCCTAAACCAAGAAAAGAATTCCTTGGCTTCTTCCCTCGCTGTCCCTATGATTAAGAAACTTCACTGAGAGCAGGGACTAAATGGCACCTTTTGGGTAAATGTGTCATCCCTGTGGATTCCTGTGAAATTTAAAACCAATGTATTATCTAGGAAATCAGTGAAAGGAATCGATATGTTCATAACCTAAGCCAACTAGCCCTCAATGAGTTTTACAATATTACCTGTTCACAGTTAACTCATTTAGAGTTTATCGTTTATTTTGTGGGTGTTCCTTTGGAATTCTACCTCCAGTTTGCAAGTCAAATTAACTGGGTTCAATTTGCAGCTTTCAGACAATAAAAAGTAATGTGCCACCTTCTCTGGCTTCTTTTGAAAAAGTATGAGATTCTGTGTAGCACTCTAAAGGCTTCTGGGCAAAGAATAATGCGCAGTAAATATTAACTAGTTATCATCATCATTTTCTCCTTCCAGTCTACCAAGTGGCCTGAAATTTCCACGATTAAAAAATGGTCTATGACTAATGTCTCCCTAAAGGCCACTACGTATTTAAAGGTGCAGGTGTTACCTACTGGGGAAAAAGAGGCTCCAACCAGCAGCTACTAACATTATACTTTATGTTATGAATAATGTGTGATATGTTGGTTAATTTGCTTGAAAAATATCTTGTGGGAACAAGATTAGGAGATGATGGGGCAGGCCCAGTAGGGTGCTGCTTGGAGGTTTGCTCTGCTGGGCAGTCTTGAAAGACGGCCAGACAACAAGGGAAACAGACATGTAATTTAGGGGCCAAAACTGGGCTCAGATTCCAGCCCTACCATTGACTATCTGACTTTTTGACTGGCATAGTGTTATTTTGGAGCTTCAGTGCTTTACAGCAATGGGGCTCATTCCACACATCTGTAAAAGGTGGGTTCCAAAATAAATGAGACATAGAAAGTTAAGTAGCTCAAAGTTTCTCTTTTGAGAAACCCAAAGTATAAATAATTTAAAGAACAGAATCAAAGATGGAGTTGGGAAGGGGGACTGGGCTGGGGGAGGGGGAAGGTTGGGAAGGGGAAGTATAAATAATTAAAATGTGATATGTCTATGCACCGACTCCCCAAGATGATTGTAATTATTGTGCAAGGCAAACATATACCAATAACTATATATTTTTAAATGTGAGTGTCATGATTAAATGAAATAATGTATGTTTTAATTTTTTCAGTGTTGGGGATCAAACCCAGGGGTGCTCTACGAGTGACAGTCTTAGTTCTTTATGTTTTTATTTTGAGGCAAGGTCTTGTTATGTTGCCCAGGCTGGCTTTCAACTTGAAATCTCCCTGCCTCAGCCTCCCAAGTAGCTGGAGTTTTCAGGCATACACCACCACACCTGGCCATTTGAATATTTTTCATAAATACCTTGCTTATAACTGCCGCTCCATAACTGTTAAAGCCAAAGGCCTAAAATAGGCTGCTATTCCCTCCTTTCCACCTCATCATCTTGGCAACACCCTTTATAGCATTGGTTATAACCTGAACTGGCTTTCTACAAGTATTCATTTACTAGTTGCCCGTTTGCCGCTTCCTACTGCAAAACATACATTGCCTGTGAGTGCAGCCCCCTGCCTGCTTCTCTCAGCACCTTTAAGGAGACCTACCCAAAGGGGTACACACTGCTCCCCAACACCCACACCCCCATTCATCCTATGAAACCACTTCAATGTAGCTGGAACATAGCATCCTTTTAAAAAGACATATTGTCCTCTGGCCTCACCTTCCTGCCTTTCCTGTTACCCATTCTCATTGTTGATCTCTGCCTCCTCCTTGAATGCATTTCTTCTCTTCTGCCTTGCCATGTGATATTCACTCTCCTGCTCCTGCTGATTCTCCCTTCAGTGCTGAGTTAAAGCCCTCCTCCCACCCTCCTCCCACCCTCCTCACCTCTCTTTATGCTCTTAACTCTTTTTACCTTTATACCATTTACTCCTGTTAGAATGGATCTCATTTCTTTGCTTGCAGTGTTTATAGTGATCTCCCTCCCAGCTGGCTTTGTGTAGGCAGAGAAAAGTCTGCTTTGTTCACCACTGCAATGCTTAGGGACCGAAACTCTGCTTAGTACATTCTATAGTTCCTAGGATCTAAAACTCCAATTGTAAGTTGCACTATTATTTTAAGGACTATGGAACTAAGAAAAAGAAAAATCTTCCAGTAAAACTGTGAGACCCTGCTTTTTTATGGCGTAGGGTTTAATGTTATATTTATTTAAATAACACTTGGAGAGTTATTAGACTTTTTTGCATAGATCACTCCTGTACATGTGTGAGAAGGAAAATAAATTAACTAAGAAGTTTCTCCTTCCCATAGAATCCAGTTCTCTGGACTCCTTGACTCATCAAAAGGTATCAGTGTCTTGGCCCAAGCTATTTTTTTGAGCCATCACCAGCCCTGGTAACGCAGCCTTTCTTCAGGGCACTCCACTATTGTCCCCTGACATTACGCTTTATTCAGTGCTTTTGACACGGGTGCAAGTTTTAATGGTGGCATGTATTGATCTTACCAGAAAGTGTCAAGAAAAGTTTTTCAGACCACAGCAGAACTCGTTTTTCTTCCTCAAATGGCCCTTAAGTGGATTTCTGGCTGAAACATCAAAGGGTGGTTAGAGTTGTCCTGTGAGCCACCAGACATGAAAAGCAGATTGCCTATGCCCAGGCAATGACAACTCTGGTGTGTATATGTCTACTGCTGCCTGCATGGCAGAGCTAGTTACATACCCCATGCTGTAAGATAGTTTGGAATATAAAAATATGGACGAATATACCTTAGAACTGTTGAGGTTCTTCAATAGCTGCTCTATAGATACCCACCACAAAGACTGATGAAGGAGTACATAAGGAGAACCGGTGTTACCCCTGTGTAAGGCAACTAAGGTCTAAAGTAAATCTCCTATCAAAGAAATCCTGTATATTACTGTAGATTCTGGAACTGGTAATGAATTGTTGATGATGATTATAAGTCAATCTAGAGCAAGTTCTTAAATTATGGATGTACTTTTTCACTGACAATTTTACTTATTCGTTATGTGTTAGAGGTTGAGTGCCATGTACTTTATCCCCTTTCAAAAAGATTTGTATTACTAAATTTTCAGTAAAATGCTCTGGAATTTTCTTGCATGGAGAATAGAAAGCATTTTATTTTATACAGCTGTTTTTTTTTTTAAACCATGAGAGGGCAGCCTTGCTTAACTTATCAAATTCTTCCAAAAGCTTATCTGGGCAGCCACTTTCTGGTAGATTTTTTTTTTCACTGGAGAGGGAAGAGGGCTCCAGGAATCTGGCCAGCTATGTTCCAGGCTGTTTGACTGCTAAAGACCAGCTGCTCACTGATTTTCCTTCCTGGGAGAGGGAGAGTGGGGGTGGGAAGGGATGTCTTACACTAGCAGCGAAAACTGCTATTATTGATTTAGAGGGGGTTTAGGGAGTTTGTTGTTTGGGAGGGTTGATATGTATCAGGAATTAGGTGGCTGGAGGAGGAGATGATTTAGAGGTCATATCTGAATTTGTCTCTCTGGATGACATGTGCATACCTACAGTTGTGCAAACTCTGAGATACATGGTGCGACTGACAGATACAGTAAATGTTTACATTTTGAAAATGTATTGTAGTGAACGACACACTATCACTAATCCCCTCAAAATACCCTCCCTCAATTCAAACACACTTGTCCCATCATTCCTGCCACTTTCTGAAGCAGTTCTGGCAGTCCTCTTTGATGAGTGTCTTTAGTTATGCTATCATGGCTGCTGTGATGTTCTGAATTAATTTAAAATGTTTACTTTTCATGGTCATTTCAACCTCAGGGAAGAGCCAGAAGTTGCATGGTACTAGATCCAGTCAATAAAGTGGATAAGGACATGTTATAATATTTCTACCAGAATGAGCCTGCCCTTTCACTGAATGGCTCCTGGTCCTGCATTCACTGTATTTTTGATCACACCTCTTTTTGGGGTGGAAGGTTGAGACAGAGTCTTGCTATGAGGTTCAGGTTGGCCTTGAATTCACTCTGTAGCCAAGGCTGGCCTTGAACTCACAAGGTGATCCTCCTGCCTCAGCCTTCCAAATTGCTGGGATCATAGGTGTGTGCCACCATGCCTGGCTTGATCACACCTTTTAAAAACATGCAAGGTTTCCTGAACTGCTTCAGAAAGTGGCAAGAACAATGTGATAAGTGCCTTCAGCAAGATGAGTATTTTGTGGGCGATTAATAGCCCTGTTTCTTTTATTCTAATACATTTTTAAATTTTAAACATTCATCCCAATTTTCAACCACACCTGGCATAGTTAAAGGTTACATGAAGAGTTCTAAAACATTTAAGAAATGTGAGGTTGAAGTTGGACTAGCAAGGAAATGTGCTACAATCAATCATCATAAATGATCAGGGAGATGGAAGGGGTAGTACCTTATATTTCATTTCCTTATAAGATTGTTTATTCCTTCTTGCCTGTGTCACATATTAGTGAATTTTCCCACATGGAGGCATTGTTATATGAATTTTGTCATATGGAGGAAAACTACCTAGTTTCCTAGGTAGCTGCACTTCAGATAGATAATAGATAGCTGCATTTCAGACTAAGTGGTGAATAAATATTTGGACATAGTATCATAGGAGCACAAAATGAGACCTGACTTCGTAAGGAGGACTGAGTCCTGGATTAAGGTCTAGGTAGTGTGGAGTTAGAGATTCGTCTTTTACAGTAGGCTTGAGTCCAATTACGGCAACAACCAAGTAAGGAGAGAGCTTCAGTAACTCTGGATCCTATAAGCTCTGTCCCCTACAAGGGAGAACTTCTAAGTGCTTTCTTTCCTGTCTGTGTGCAGGTGATAACAGTTTCTAAATTGTGCCTAATTTCCTTTACAGCTAGCATTTCTTCTGTCAGCTTTTGGAACCCGAGCTATGGAAACATATGGCAGCATTCACTCCTTCATTCTACAGATACCTAATTGGGCCCCAAATGTGCCAATCACTGTGTTAGGAATTAGTGGTATACATGAATGAGACAAAATTCAATCTCTGCTTTCGAAGTGTTCACAATCAAGTAAGAAGGAACTCATATAACCTAGTAAGCAAAGTTAATTTCTTACACAGATGGCCAAAACCCTCCCTTTCCAACTAATCCTTGAACCTAGTGATCACACAGCATTTCCTCATTAGCTTTTTAATCCTGAAAGGATCAGGATGAGCTTCAAAATGGGCAGGATATGTGTGGTAGAAATCATAGTATTTCTCATTGGTCTTAGTTCCAAGTTACAAGGTGAAATCCCTACCATGTTCCTTATTGAGACATAACAACCAGAACAACAGTACTGATTATTTTCCAAACCTAAATAGGACTGCTTTGTAGATTGTGTACCACTTTCATATTATTACAGAAAGGTTCCCCAACATAACTAGAGGTATATCCCAATTAATGGAGAAAAAAGTTGTTAAGGAGATAGTATGGGATCAATACCACCTTTAAATGAAATAGATAATATTTCATTGATGCCAAAAATCATCTATCTGTACCCGAATGTGTGCATGTTTATTCAGTCTTTTATTCATATGAACCCAAGGGATTAAGACAACTGTGCAGCTTTGTGCCTTTGGTCTCAGAATAGCTGCCATATTCCTGAGCCTTGCCTAAGAAATCCCACCCCCAGCCCCTTTTCAATGCACATCCTGCCTTGAACATTTAGCCATGTTCTCAGTCAGAAATGAACAAGCTTGGAAACGGCTGATAGTAAATGTTATAAGCTTTGCTAGCAACTGCGCACCTCTGCCTGCCTGTACCATGAAACAGCCGTAGACAACACATAAAAGAACGTCCAAAAGTGGGTGACGGGACAGACCAGATTTGGCCTGCAGCCTGATTTTGCTAATCCCTATTCTAAATCATTTCACTTCACTAGGTCAGCTGATTGGACGAGGAGGAGACACTCAAAGTAAGGGCAACAAATCTATTAGCCAGTCTTAAGATGGTCAACAACCTCAGAAGGGACCTGGCATAAGACCTTTGTCTCAGCTGATGTGCCCTACTAGACAGACAGAGCAATCATTGGTAGTGTCAGTTGCAGCTTGACCCCAGAGTAACCAGAAACTATTAGTAGAGTAAAATAAAAAATTAGAAAAATGATATCCAAATAGAATAGTTGGTGGATAGTATCAAGACTAGAGAATCTGAGAGAATTAATTAACATTGGTGAGGGCTGTCCATCATGCAAAAGCCCAGACACCATGGGTCTTGGGAATTGTTGTGTGTCCTAAAAGAAATACTACTGGTTTTAAAATGCATTCCAGTTTCAGTCTGGCCATTCCTGAAGGGTTTCTATTGTTCTGATTTCCACACATAGCTGCCTAGCTGATTTTCCATTGCTAGAGGTTACTTCGATGAATATCTGTTTCTGAGATGTTAGGTAACATTCTTCCATGCCTGTAAGTTGAGGACAACAGTTGTGTAACAAATATTCATCACTCAATATTGGTTATGGAAGGAGATTTCTTTTTAAATCTAGTCTTTAAATGGGTTGAGTAAGCCAGAGTAGCTTTTCCTTGAAAACATGCAGAATGTTCTCTGGGGGCCTTAGGTGAGGAGGACATGTGGATGTGTAACCCTTCCAGCACCACAGCCATGCTCAGTGAGCATTAGGGCTCCATATGGTGAAAACTGTTCACGACAAGTCTAGTTTATTCCAGTTGTTGCTTCTATTGAGGATCTTGGTGGAAACCTTTTTGTATTTCTCACTTGAGTGCTGTGAAGGATTTGGGGCTGCTTGGGAACAGGTTTAAAAAAAGGTTACATTATTAATCAATATGCTTTTTATGTCCAGTTATCCCTGGCCAAAGACAAGTCCTTCACAATGCTCTTAACAGTCCCTGGGACTTAATTCAACCTGTGTCATCTCTGACAGTGTTTTATGGTCCCCTTCTGTGGCTGCCAATCTTAAAATGACTTCGATTTTAGAAGAAATTTTTGTTCTTTTCTTTCAGAGTCTTGGAAAAGAAGGTGCAATTTTGTAACTACTCGAGGTAGAAATACATTTTATCGTCCAGGGGATGAATTCTTGGATTAGTTAACATACAGTATCTTCTTTCACAGCCATGCTGAAGGATATTTTATTTCTCTGACTCATTCTTGCTGTAAAAATAAAAAGCCAACTGCCAAACATTCCGTAAAACATGGCACCCTGTTTTGTGGAAGCTGTTTCTTATAGATCTAGGAATAGACTGAATAATATGAATCCCTTAGGTACCCCCTCTTGAGAACAGGCAGAAATAGTCATTATGACTATAATTACTCTGTTCTGCACCAATGTGCACTAATAATATGTCTAACATTTGCAACTTGCTATGTAGTAGTCACTGTACCACAAGAGCATTGTCAGCTTGCCCAAGGTTTCCCAATAAGTAGCAGATACATTTAGTTCCAGTTTTAGAATGATTGTACTATCCTGTTATTTGTTTCCACAAGGTCAGTCTCCAGAAAACTGAAAGGTACTGTACATGCACAGAGCTCAGAAAGCTGAAGAGGAAAACTCAGGTGTGAGCAATGAGATATTTCAATCCCACTTGCTCCTTTGGGAGAAATAGCCTACCCGTAGGATTGTATTTTAAGTAACAAGTCAGTCAATGTAGTGTATTGATGGCCACTGTATGGTGGCCATTTACTAGACGCTTTGACAACGAGGTTACATACAGATCAGAGAAAGGAAGCTGATGGACCAGCTGATGTGGAAATAGACAGAAATCTGCCATTTACCTTTGTTTTACATGAGGCTTGTCTTTTCTTTATGAACACTGTGCTTCATGCTGCTTACGTGCTTGTCTCCTGTCCTAGTTAGTTTGGCGGATCTCTGCTGGATTTTAATTACAGACCTATTAATTCATGGGAAAAGCTGACAGATGTAGATTTGTCATAGCAAATTAATAGGCGAGTGCTGGGCAGAAAGACCTGAAGAGACTTCAGTAATTGATTCACAGACAAGTTGCTACTTGGAAGTGGGAAGCACAGGCAGAATATCTTTAGTTTCCTGGAGTAGCATTTTTCTTTCCTGTCTCACACACAATTTTGTTAACCATGATTGTTTTTGTTTGTTTGTGTGTTTTGGTACCAGGGATCAAACTCGGGTCCTTGCGCTTGCGAGGCAGGCGGCAGAACCACTGAGCTAAATCCCCAGCCCCTGGAGTAGCATTTTTAAAAAGAAAGATGAAGCCAAACATACAGACCCCAGTTAGGATTTGTATTTTCCAGTGGGGTGGAGAAGCTTAATTTTGGATACTATTAATAGAAGAAATAAAGATGGAATTGAGCTGAGTCACCTGGAAAAAAACTGAGCAAAGTCCCTTGGGATGGTATAAACACAATGGAGGCAAAGAGAATAAACAGGCTTTTGCTTTCTTACTTTTTCCTTAGCAGGATTTGTCCCCAAACTTCAACACAAAACTCTAAAGAAAGCTGAGCTACAGAAAGCTCTTTATTTTGCCTCAGTCAAGAGCCTATGACAAGAACTGGGAGAATCGCCAGTTTTTCTCCCTCTAAGTCCACTTCCAACTTTGGGGCTTTGCTTATTGTTGAGAGAAAAAGCCATGCCAGGAGAACTGGAGTGCCCACAAAGCCTCATTGCTCCAATGCAAAGATATCCCCACTTTGGGCTTTGCCCTGGCCAACTCTGGGAAAGGGGACTCAGAAATGACAGCTGTTCAGTCTCCTCCTCTCCAGAAGTAGCCCTGCCTATATTGTCTGGTGCCTTAGGGAGTCCTATGGAAGAAGAGCAGATTGTTACTTTAACGTATTTTAAAACTTCTATCCGTAAAAGCATAGCTGAAGCTCTTAATATGTCCTCTGGATCAGTGCTGGTAGCCCTTGAAGGCTGAAATTTCTCCCTCTAACCCTGAGTCACTCTTGGGAAGGAATAAAATGAGGGTAGAGAAGGAAAGAACCTAAAAGCTTCCTGTAGAGGTCTATACAAATTTCTGTGGGGAAACAACCCATCCGAGCACTGTGTCGATAGGGCCGAGTTTCTGCAGAGAAAAGCATCCTCCTAGGAACGAGTTGGAATTTGAAAAGGATTTAGAGCATTCAAGGAGAACTTCTTAATTAATAGAGTGTTGGGACTATAGAATAAAGATAATGGGAAATCTAACACCTACAAGATAAAGATAAACAAATAGGATAAACAATGTTTTTTTTTTAAATGTCCCTTACCTTTTCAACATAATTCTTACCTATCTTTTAAGATCCCCTTAGGGCTGCCCCGCCCTCCCGGCCTCCCTTTTCCGGGTGCCTCTGGGCACGGCACCCGGGCTCCTTCCCGCCCCGGAGGCTGCATGTTTCCTCCCTTAGGAGGTGTCTCAGAGCCACAAGGCCCAGCCCCAGAGGTCCCCGTGGGCGCTCTGGAGTCTTAGCCTGCTTTGGAGACGCCCGGTGCGCGTTATAAACACCGATGTAACCATGTAACGCCTTAAACCCTTGCGGCTTCCGCGGGTGATGCCAGGCCATGCCGGAAATGACATCACTGGGATGCCCAGGTCCTTGATACAGTAAACATTTACTGAGCAGCTACTTCATGCCACTCACGGATCTAGTACCTTTGCAAAATGCGGCTCCTGCCTGCAAAAAGCACTACTGAAGAGGAAAGACAGACAAACAATTGGGTATAATATTTAACCGTCAGGAATAAAGCAGATGAGGGGGACTGGGTTGCACAGAAAAGAGCAAATTTTATCTTTGGGGGTGTCAGAAAAGTCATCCTAGGAGAATTAAAAGGCTGACTTTGGAAAACAATGGGCTGTTCAGTCAGAGAGGAAGAAGGTCACTCAGATACTTTGTTAGATGACTGAATGTGAGGCAGGTGGCCAGAGATAAAGTGTGTTGAGTGTTAAACTATGTGTCAGGGAATGTGTAAAATATGTCAAATAACAGTAAGTGGCCAGCCTTAACCCAGTGTCCACTTGTAAAGAAAGGTAAATGGAGCAACTGTAACTTTGACAAAGTAACAAGCTACCTGGCACTGAGGAGGAGGTGTGTGGGGGAGGGACTACAAAAACCTAAAGCTCATAGACTAGCCGGGCATGGTGGGCAGGAGGATTGCTGTGAGTTCGAGGCCAGCCTTGGCTACATAGTGAGGTCCAGCCCAGCCTGAACTTCATAGCGAGATCCTGTCTGTAAAACAACAAGAAGTAATAATAATAAAGTTCTTTTGACAATTCAAAAAAAAAAAAAAGATCCCCTTAGGGAACAGAAGTAGGTGCCTCTTCTGCTTATTTTCTGTAAATATTTACATATTTAGTCTGATACTGATTTTTGGGAAGAGGATGTAGTTTATTCTGCTCTCAAATATTAGTTGCATTCCTTAAGGAAAGTGTTATTTTTTAAAAAGTGTTACTATGCAACTGTTTAAATGATATGAAACTTAGTTATTTTTCTTGAAAATTTTCGATAGCAAGGGTGAAGTGTGAACCTGTAATCCCTAAACTTCACTGAGCAGATCCAGCATTTAGTTTTCTCCAGTGAAATGGCTTCTCTCCTTTTAACCACCAGCACCCTCATTATTGGAATATTTTTTTCACTCCTTTTGAATGACTTGTTAGATCCACTCTTATTATAAAACAAAGCTCAAAGACTCAAAATAGTAGTTGTGATAGGTCAGCAAAAGCATTTACACTATTCATGTGGACAACAGATTTTCTCTCTCTCTCTCTCTCTCTCTCTCTCTCTCTCTCTCTTGTCACTGCTAGCTCCTGGCCATCTTTTCCAACCAGTGCTCATCTTTACAATGCTCACAGAGCATGCCCCCTAATTTTTCAATCTTATTGAAATCAAATCATGTTGTAAATTGTAAGAGAACTACCTGTTTCAGAGTTGTGCTTTGTACAACCTGCTGCATGTCAAAATCACTTGGAAATAAAAGAAAAAAAATCTCTTGGGAATCTATTAAACACAATAGCTACCTACCTGTACATCATAGGAAGAGAATTAGAATCTCTGGGGGTGGAGTCTGGGAATCTATATTTTCAGAAAGCTTCCCCCAGGATTCAGATATACAGCTGGATTTGGAAACCACTGTACAAATTTCTTGAGGTTTAGAAATTCTTTAAATGAAAAAACAAAAAAACTCTTTTCTCCCCAGTTAAGATTCTTGCAAATAATAGTTACCCAATTAATTAAAATGTATGGCAGGAACATAATCCTTTGTTACTTCATTTCTTTGGGGAGAAAAATCCTTAGAGGAAATATCTTTAGAAAAGAAAACTATGTTATATTCTCTACAATCACCATGCAAAGAATTAACATTTTCTAATTAGCTCTGAAATAAAAATACCCCAGCAAGTTTGGCCAGGAGTTTGATGAGATAACAGATGTGAAAGTATCACCGCAAAATTTGTCACATGATAGGTTAATGTTCAATTAATACTTCCTTGTACATTTCCATTACTTCTATATTTTCTCACCTTTCTGCCTCCATCTCCATACACAACCTTCGATTTTCCATAAATGTGAAGAAAAAACATGTACAGTATTTTTAGATGTTTGGCATTACATAATATTAATTGTTATTCTCTGGACTATGAGGCTAAATAGAATATTTACACATTTACTGGTTCACTAACCCACTCTCTTAATTATTCTCTAGTGAACTAGCCCCTTTCTATTAAAAGTGAATTCTCTTCTATCTTTGAGTAAAAGAGTCCCAGTCCTCTGTTTTTCTTAAAGATTAGCAACTGTTTGGACAAAAATCAATCCTTTTCTTCTCTTTGATCCCAAAGCACTTTGTACCTCAGCTGCACAGTCATCACACACTGGTTTTTATTTTAATTACCTAAGCGTAATTTTATTTTCTCATTTTGATTACTCTTTGTACTACAGTACCTTACTCATTGTAGATGCTCACTGAATTATTTTGTTCCATGCATTTATCACAATTGGATTGGTGGAATGTATGATTGGGGTGTTACTTACATCTTGCTTGATTTTTTTTTTTTAGCTATGTGATGAAACTTTCTAGGGCAGGCCTATCTTATATGGTGTCTGAAGCATGCACACCTGCCTCTGTCCCAAAGAGTCCTTCAATTTTTTTTTCTTTTTGCATTTCTCTGTGTCTGCCACAGTAAGGTATTTATTTATGCTTTTCATACTTCTATGAGTCACAATTTCTCTTCAACCCATCCTGAATGATTTCTTTCTTACCACTGCCTGAAAGCTTCTCTCATCATAGTCACCAATGATCTGAAGGGTCCATTGGTCACTTTTGTTATGGATTCCTTGGTAGCATTAAAAATAACTGATACTCCCTTTTTTGGAAGCATTCTGTTCACTTGATGCATGATTCTATTCTCTTCAGCTGTTAGACTTTTGTTGCTGTGATGAATCACTTAAAAAGAGGAAGATTTATTTTGGCTTATAGTTTCAGATGTTTCAGTTCATGGTCACTTGGCTACATTTCTTTTGAGCCTGTGCTGAAGCAGAGCATCATGGCAGGAAGGGCACAATAGAGCAAAACTGCTTACCTCATGACAGTGAGGAAGCAAAGAAACAGAGAAAGAAAGAGAGAGGGGCTGGGCCCCAATATCTGCTCTAAAACCGTATCCTCCATGATTTAACTTCCTTCAACAAAGCTTCATCTCCTAAAAGTTCCACCACTTCCCAATGAAGCCACAGGCTGGCAATCAAGCTTTATTATGTGGACCTCAAAGGGACATTTTAGACCCAAATCATAGCATTTAGTTTCTTAATTTCTCCTATCTTACAGGTTAGTCTTCTGATAATCCCACTCTTTTATCAAGCTCTGTTTTGGATTTGCCTAACTGATTTCCTTGCTTGAATTCTTGCTTTCCTACATTCCACTGCCTCGAAATGGAGAATGACCCTTTAAAACACAAATCTAATGATTTCACACACTTTCTTTCTGTGGCTTAAAAGGATCCCTGGCTTTGACTTCTACTTATAGACACACCCCAAATTATCATGATCCCCCAAACTCTAAACCAATACTTCTCATACTTGAGCATGTGCCATAGTCATTGGGAGGGCCTACCTATTAAAACCCAGAGCTGGGCCTCAGAATTTCTGATTTTGGAAATCTGGAGCATAGGTGAAGAATTTACATGTCCACCAAGTACCAGGAGCATATTAGTGCCACTGGTCTGAGAATCACACTTTGTGAACTACTGCATACACTCTGGCTCCCGTCTACTTCTCCAACCTTCACTCATATTAACTTTCTTTCCTTTGATGGTCCTCTACCCTGGGTCCTCTTTCCCTGAAATTAGAACTTTTTAATTAACTGTTCAGTCTTTCCAGAATATTCTTCTTACACTTTTGATTTCGGGACTGATGTTTCCTTCTTGTTAGCAGCATGTCAATTTGTCACTAATATACAGAGTCTCTCCCATCACTCAATATAAAAACCATCCAAACTCTCTTTAGGAAACTACTCTATTGTAATCTTCTGCATAGTACTTATTACTATCTGATTTTTCTTATTTGTTCATTTTAAGTAAGGTTCATGAGATCATTGGTCTTACTGCTTTGCTTACCACTTAGCTCCAGCAACAGAGAATGCCTGGAACATAGCAATTGCATAGTAAATAAATGTTGAATGAAGGGGAGGGGCTCTTAAAATATTTAATACATGAATGAGGCAAAGAAGATATTGAGCACATTTAAACTCAATCACTGGTGAACTTTTATGGAACAAATTTTGAAAAAAGAAGAATTGGTCAAAACTCACCCCCTTCACCTGCCATGCACTGCTTGGCTTAGTTTCCTCCCTTTATGAGCTGAGGGTTTGATTAAATCCAATTTATTATTCATTTGGATTAATAATTCTTGCATTTGGGCATCAAAAACAAGTCCTTTTAGAAATATGGTAGAAATAACTATATAAGATGGACAGTGAGGCAAGAGAGCTGTGACTTTAGCTAAAGTAAGGAGCAAAATAATAATAATAATAATAAAATGTATAAATGGATTGCAAATAAAAAATTAAAACAATTTATAAAAGCAAAAACAAAACTGTAGGACATTTCAAGTTTGGGAACTCCACCGTACTTCAAATTGTTGCCTCTTTGTTATTCTCTTTCAGCCCTGAATATTTCCTTTACAGTACTTTTAGTAACTCAGATTTATTTTTGTGTGTTCCTTTTTTGGGGGTCTATCTTTCTCACATGGATGTAAGCATACTGCTTAGTACTTGGCAAATGACCCATACACAATTGTGAAGGAATGAATTAATATTTTAGTACAGTGCATCTTGCATTATCTTCACTCTTTAGTCAATCTATCTTCTTCTAGGATATGAAATCCTTGAGAACGGCAAAGTCTCTTTTTTATCTTCATACCCACAAGCTCAGTGGCCCACTGTCTGACATTTAGGAGGCACTGGATAAATGCTTGCTGAAGTGAATTGTTTTCCCTTTCAGAGACATGAAGGAATCTGTCTGTGAACTGATAGCACCTGGGAACCTGACCTGCTCAGGTCTGACTGTGGCTTATCACTGCACCATGCTGTGGTGTGCTGGGGCTGGTCCACGCTGGTTCACAAGAGCCAGCTGCTGTATTTTCAGGGATGTTGAGAGTTGTTGGATGTCATGTTGGTAGTTTCATATCAACCATGGTGAGAACATTTATATCTTAGAAATCAGAAAAGGTTACAAGTCAGGCATTTTATTTCTTGTTGGTTTTGTCAGACAACCAATTTTTGCCTTTTGTAGAACATCAATGTACTAAACAAGCCCCTGTATTTTTTTTCTGCCTAATTTTCCACCCCTAAATTTTCTAATAATAGACTCTGGCTGCACTTGTTAAAAATTTATGTAACTATTATGCATTTCAAACATCTACTAACTGAATGAAAAAAGAAATAACTGATACTCTGTACTTTTTGAACATCACCATTAACAAGATAAATGAGTAATCGAGATCCAATGGACATACTAACACTTTTGTGTTGTAGTTTTATATTTTTATTATTATTTTATATTACATTTTCTTACTGTATGTGCTTGCACACACAGTAATAATAAAGGTGGAAGAAACTTTGAGAAATGATGGATATATCTTTGACCTTGATGGCAGTGATCGCTCCATAGATGTATACTCATCTCAGAGTTATGGTTGTATACAATAAATATGTAGAGCCTTTTTTTAAATGTCAACTATTCTTCAATAAAATGGTTTAAAAACAAATAAACATATGGTACAAATTGACCCTTGATCTTGACCACAGTTCTTTCTTAAGGTTCCCAAAGGGATTGGGAGAGAAAAGTCCTCATTTTTTATAAAGCTGTGAAGATCAGATTTGGGGCTGTTCTTAACAACAAGGTTACTCTACTTTGTCTTCCCTGTGGTTTATTTCCACTGAGTTGGTAAATTTTGCATTGCCTGCCAATTCTCCTCTTCCATTGCCCTTTTTTTTTTTTTTTTTTAATTTAAGCTTGTTTGAATTGTATTTCATTCATTAATATCTAGAAGAACTCTGACCAATGTAGTGTAGATGCTCAAAGTTAATATTGTACTAAAAGCATATATATGAAGATGATACAGCATATTGCAATGAGGGTATAGAATTGGATTAGTAAGCCAAAAAACCTGTATTGGTTGAAGTGCCAGCTCCACAAAATAGTAGCTGTGTATAGTTGGGGAAACTATTTAATCTCTTTAGTCTGTTTTTTCAGTTGTGAAATAAGAAGAATACTATTTTCACAGTGTAACTAAACTGATTAAAAAATGACAATAGGGCCGGGGATTTAGCTCAGTGGTTTCGCCGCCTGCTGCGCAAGCGCAAGGACCCGAGTTCGATCCCTGGTACCAAAAAAAAAAAAAAAAAAAATGACAATAGATGTGCAAATGTTTTATAGAAAATAAAGATACCTATATCTATGATACCATTATTGGAATTGTGAAAAAAGGATGCATTTGTCAAAAAAATTAATTACTAGATAGTATTTTTGGTGTTTCTGAGTATAACACTTTATAAATATTGCAAATTTCCATTTTCCCTGTTATTTAGGTTGTGGTAATTTAATGCATGGATGTTTCCTGAATTTTAGAAATAAATCATAAAAACAAAACTTGTTCTTGTCCTCAGATACTTATTTTTTAGATTAGATCGTGATAAGAATATGGGAAAAGGAAGTCAAGAGAACTTTGTCCTCATACTAATGCAGTCACTAATCAATATATGACTTAAAACAAGACATTGGACTTCCCTCGACCTCCATATTCCCACCTACGTGATGAAGAATTTGGCCTAGTTCTCTAAAATGCTTTCCAGCACAACAGATCAATAATCTTAATTGAGTAGATGGAGCATGCACACATGCACAGATATAAGAATGCTTACAAAGTAGTTTAGCAATGCACACACACACACACACACACACACACACACACACACGAGTGCAGGCAGTGTTTGTTTGGTATTTAGGTGAATCAACTGAAAGAGTGGCCTTACTTGGGCTATCCCACTCAGGAAAGGTATCCACATCTTGACTCACGAGTCCTATGCCAATGAACCAGTTACAATAACAATTTTAAAAAAGAAATGTTTATCACATGGAACTGAATTGTATGCACTGATGTCTCAACAATAGATCAAGTGAAATTCTCCTTGGTGTTTGTCAGTGCCAGACACTTTCACATTTATTGTTTCATTGAATAAAGGTCAGCCAGCTAGCAAGTGACAGAAGAGAATCAAATAAAAATCTCTGGATTCCAAGTCCAGGCTTCCTGTTGCCATAGCATTATCGCCTAATTTCCACTTGACCTCACCCTTTGTATATAACTTGACTCTAGACCTCAAAAAACCCCGTCAATTGGCTGTATTTGTCTCCCTCCAATTTGAGACTCGCATAGCACTTTCACATTTTTAAAAATTAATTTTTAAGTATCACATCTCTATTAATTTTTCTACTGCTAATATTCCAGGAACTAGGAGTTTCATTTCCTACTGATGCCTTTGTATCCTGAAGGACTAACAACCTTAAGTAGCCTTCTTTTCCTTCAGTTGCTACCCTTCTCAGGCACTCTTCCAAAAGAAGAAGAAGCATTCTTCCAAAACGAAGTGAAGCATTCTTCTCAGTTTGAAAACGGACAATTCTTCCTGTGTGTGTGGGAAAAAGCATTATCACTAAGTTTCTTTGTAATACTTCTCTCCCATCCATTTTGTTAGTCTTTGCCATATACTCCCTTTGCTTTGGCCACTGGAGTATTTTCTTGAGTTGCTACTAATAGATGAATGCATGGTGCTTTATTAAGATATATGGACAAGTCACCTTGGTACCATCCTAAGCAGCAGCTGATCTGGTGGGCAGCTGTTATTCCGCTGAAACAATTCCCTCCCTGAGTTCTCTGCAAAAAACTAAATAATCAGGCCACTCTTCCAGTGCCTGAAGCAACTCTTCACATCCCCCCTTGAGAGTCCTCCAGGGGAAATATTCCATACAAATAAATGAAAACAAATAGAGAGAGAAGAGAGGCCAGATACCCTGGTTCAGAAAGCTCAGTAACAGTAACGTGAAGTTATATTCTTTCTCAGTCAGAGGCAATCGCTGAGTTTCAGATTGCACACAAGGATCCAGAACCAGCTCGAGGATGCCAGCCTCATGATTGTGCATGTGCCCTACATTTCAGAAGCGTCGCCCTTGGAAGCATAATTTTTCTCTCAGCTCTGCTCATCAGAAGGTGTGCTGCAGCTCATCAGTGATGTGTCATGCACAAGGGCTGAAATGATTTTTAAATTTAGAATTATATAAGGGCATTCCTATTAACTACTGTGCTGTATTTCATTCACATTGATGGAGAAGACAGACTTGTAGCTGGTGGAACCCACTTGGTTTAGATATTTATATTTTATAAGCTCTAAGAGCTGTGTGTAAATTGGGGCTTTCCAAACAGGACAAAAGATTAGCTGAGGATGATCAGCTACAAAGTGTATATTGGAGAAGCCTACATTCGGCCTGCTATATAGATTCTTTTAGAGAGCAGGAATTTTTGAGATTCAGTAGCTCATGATTATTTTCAAATGATACGAAAACATATATTAGTAAATTTAAGTAGCAGTTTTGTTTTTACTATTGAACAAAGCTGCTTTTGATTTAACACATATGATGATTCTATTTGGAATACAGGTTGCATGAGATATTTTTCTATTACTGAGTTTCCACGGTAAATCAAATAAATATTACATACTTTAGTCCCCTCCTTGGGATCCATCCCAAGACCCCCAGTGTATGGCTGAGCCAAGACGGTTCATCTCCTAACCAAGATGGTCACCGAGTGAGGAACAGATGGAGAGCAGATACAGCATGGATAATCTGGACAAAGGATGATTTATGACTTGGGAGGATGGAGTGGGATAATGTGACATTTCATCATGCTACTCAGAATGGTCAACATTTTAAAATGTGAATTATTTATTTCTGGAATTTTTATGTAATGTTTTCATACTGTAGTGGATTGAGGATATCTGAAGCCATGGGAAGCAGCATGATGGATAAGCAGGGACACTACTGTATAAACTGTTAGAGTTAAGTGGCTTGAGGCATAATTTGTAGAAAGCAAAATTAACTTTTTCGATGTGTAGTTTTATGAATCTTGACAACTGCTGATCCTGATCTGTTTCCTTAATGAAAGTTTTGGCTTTTTCAACACCTCACATAAATAAAAGCTGGCATCTTCATTTAGCATAAAGATTCTGAACTTCATTCTTGTGATTGCACGTATCAATAGTTCGTTTATTTTTATTGATATGTAATATTTCATTATATAGATATACCACACTTTTGTTTATTCATTCATGAGTTAATGGACATTTCCTACTATTTTTGGCTATTACAAATAAATAGTCTTTTCTTTTTTGAGACAGGGTATCCCTCTATAGTTTAGGCTGGCTTTGAACTCACTGTGTACCACATGCTGGCCTTGAACTTACAGTAATCCTCCTGCCTCAGCCTCCCAAAGGCTGAGACTATAAGCATACACCACCATGCCCAGCCAAATAAATATTCTCTAGAAATGTTTTATTGGGCTTATGCTTTCATTTATCTTGGGTAATTTTATAGAGGTAGAATGTTGAGTCATGTGGTAAATGTAAATTTAACTTTTTAAAAAATTACAAAGCTGTTTTCCAAAATGGTAGTACCATCTTATATTTCCATTAGCTGGATATGAGAATTAATGTTTTACATTTTTCTCAATATGTTCTATGGTTGATCTTTTTAATTAGGCTATTTTAACAGGTGTCTAGTAATATCTCATTATGGTTTTAATTTGTATTTCCCTAACCACTCATGAAGTTAGTAGTTAGTAGGTACTCAACACATCAGAAGATATTCAATATCTTTCCATATATGAGTTTCCGTTTCTGTGTATCTGCTTTAACTGTGTACTTACATTTTTTCCATTTTTAATAGGGCTGCTTTTTATTATTGAATCTTAAGAGTTTTTATACATATTCTGGCTCTCAGTCAATTGTCTGATATATATTTTATAAATATTTTCTTTCAGTTTGTGAGTTTTCATTTTCTTAACAGTGTTGTTCAAAGAGAAATTTTTAATTTTTATGAAATCAAAGTTTTCTTTTATCTTTTTCTTTTGTACCTTATGCTTTTTGTGCCAACACAAGAAATCTTTGCCTAACCTTCACATATATTATTTGATAAGGAAAAGAATTCTTTTCAAAACCCAGAGACAAGAATTCTTTTCAAAATCTCCGTGACTTCAAAACTACCTTAAAATTCATGGCTCTGCAAGTGTCTTTGAGGTAAATATCTCATATATAAAATAAATCTTTCCAGTTGTAATATTTTAATTCATAGTTCTTTGCCCTATAGGTTTTATTAGTTACCTGTAACTACATTAGATCATAGTTTAATGATGTATTGAAAACCATACTCATGTTCTTTCTTATTTTATATAAAGGCTGACTCAACTCTATGATGGGGGATACTGTGTATTTCCTGAAGTGCCAATTTAGGTAAGTGCAACAGTGGAGTTTCACTGCTGGCAACCGTTATCACTGGACCATTGAATATATTCTTTCTTCTTTACTTCAGTTTTTCAAGGAATCTTTTTCTACAGCTTCAGCTTTGGCATGACAGAATACAAGGGCTGATTAAAAACTACAGTATATGTTTAAATTTAAAAAATGATTATAGTAAAAGATGCATTGCCATTAACTCCCCTCAAAATATGCCCTCTCGCTTCAAACGAACGTGTCCCATTGTTCTTGCCACTTTCTGATGTAGTTCTGGAAGTTCCTTTTCATGAATGTCTTTACAAGGTGTGATAAAAGAAGTGAAGTGGCTGCTGGTGCAAGGTGCCATCCAACAGGAAAGCAGGCTCATGAAAACACTACAGTGCATCCTCATCTCTCTTATTCACTCAGTCTGGCACCATGGCACTTCTGGC
Organism: Heterocephalus glaber; assembly: GCF_000247695.1. The sequence goes on along the minus strand of NW_004624795.1, from coordinate 10,181,076 downwards.
TCTTCTCAAGGTCAAAATGACCATGAAAGGTAAATATTTTGAATGGATTCAAGCGAGTGCAATTAAAGACACCAAGAAAGGACTTCCATAGCTGCTTCAAAAAATGGCAAGAAGGATGGGATAAGTGTGTTCAAAGTGAGGGGAAGTATTTTAGAGGAGATTAATGGCAAAGTGTCTACTACCATAATCATTTTTAAAATTTAAACATTCACTGTGGTTTTTGGTTATACTTTGAGTATTGCATAAAATATTTTACAATCATATAAGTCTCTACACAGAAATAAATCACAAACAACATAATTTCAAACTTACTTCGTTGAACCTAATATTTTATTTTCTCTTTAGTTTTTAATCTAATTATTGGTTATGCCAAATGTGAACATTCATAATTCTCTGAGAAGAGTTTCCTTTTGATTTCTTCTCTACAAAGACAGGTGTTTCCTCATTCAGTTGTATCACCAGGATCTCTGTGTTGCCTTCCACTGTGTCTGTGGATGTGTTTTGCATGAGAGTATGAGTTTCATGATGATAGTGATTATGTTTTATTCACCTTTATATCCCCGGTACCCCACACAGGACTTGCACAAGGCACTGGGGACATGAAAGTGTGCTAAAGTGACATCAGGATTGCCACAAACTAATGAAACATTAATGTTCAGTATTCATTTGTCCTTCTGGAAAGAGAAAGCAGTGATTCCTGGAGATCTGAAGTTGAATTTTGTAGTCAGATAGTCTTGGATTCAAATCCCAGCTTTGTCATACACTATGTATGTCACCTTAGACAGCACATTCATCTTTTGTATATCAATTTCTTCATTTATAAAAGAAAGATAATGACATTTCACTTCAGGTTGTTTTGAGGCAGTTGTTAGTAGTGGTGGCATGAAAATTTCTAAGTGTGTTTTCATGTCATTACAGTTTTCTGTTTTACAAAAATTGTGAGGTATAGAATTTACACAATACAACAAAAATGCAATATTTGTTTTAGAGCAAAAAAAATTTGTCTTGTATCTTTTACATCATCTAGAATTTCCTCCACCTCGTGCTTGCTTCGGCAGCACATATACTAGAATTTCCTCCACCTATCTAAATTCCTCTCCCAGGATTACAAACCCCATTCCATCTGTTGCCATTTGGTTCACCTGCATTTTCTTAATAGTGTGTTATAATTGATTCTCAGATCAATTATGAAGATCATGACTTCCTGAACAAAAACTTCACAGAAGGGTTTCTGTATTCCACTCACAAATATAAGATTCACATTTTCTGCTTCATTCAGAACAAGATACATTCACAATAGGAAAGTGGTCCTAATCATGCAAAATATGTTTGTAAAAATGGTTTTATAATTTAAAAATATTTTATTATATTACCTGTCTACATCCACGTGCACATAGGACGCTACAACCAAAGCCACATAAGTACCTTTCATTCACTCACTGACTCATCTATTTTTCCTCTTACATGTTTCTTTATTTTTCCTTTTGACTGGTATTTATTTAGTTTAACTTTCCCATCATTTTGCTTTCTGTGCCTTTAAATATTGCTTTCTACTCATACTTTTAATGAGAACTGGGCTAGAAGTCAGAAGTCCTCTGTTAATTCTTAACTACCAAGTTCAGGCTAGTCACTGAGCTCAGTCCTAAGAATTCTTAGTCACATGCAAAATTGCTTCTTATAAATGTCTTAAATTGTAAAATTATGGATTAAGCCTACACAGAAAGTCCATATTTTCTGAAAAATAGTAACACATACAGTAACATTTTTATGGGAAAATAACTGAAAGGGCAATATATATATATTTAAATTAATTTTATCAGTATACAATATGACATTCATCATTGGAAATTTGTATCTTTACATTATGTATCTTGGTTCTTATTTTTTCCCCATTCCCTTGCCCTCCCTTCAAACCCTCCACTCTCCCTATTTACAAAGACTTTGTTTCCATTTTTTCCTTTTCTCATATTAATTCCATTCCCTTCTTTCCTTTCCCCTACCCGTCCTGCTTCCCCTTCCCCTTTATATAAATATGTATATATTTTTGTTGTTGTTGTTGTTGTTTGTTTGTTTTTGTTTTTGGTGGGGGTTTTTTGGTACCAAGGATTGAACCCCTTTATACATTTTTAAAGTTTTAAAAGTCAGTCTTTGGAGACAGGTACATTTAAACTAGCTTCACAAGCATGTAACCACCCTTCAGCCAGCCTTTAAAATACTCCCGACCCCTTCCAATTTCACATCTCTAACTCCCCACTGACATTAAGACATTGTGTCTGAGCCATCAATTTCCAGACTTCTTGTGAATTGAAGAATTCAACCATGAGAGAGATACTATTTCCTAGGACAGTGTGTTATTTCTAATTTCTCCAGTGAGTGTTCATGTCAATCCTTAGTTTGGCTCAATAGAGCTAAATACATATCTCGTTGCATCTGGTATTTTAATACAAGAAATTCAAGGTTCCTGGAGGCATCTGGGCACCCTCTTTACATAGCCTTTGTTTCTATGGACAGGTGGTATCCATACAGAATGCCCAGGCTATTGCATCCTCAAGTCATGAGATTTTGCCCCTCATTTCCCTTCTTTGTTCTCCTGAACCCCTTTCTGTGCTTCTCTCCTCTTTTGAAAGGTCTCCCTACTGCCCATAAAAAACATCCAACAGGTCTTCAATTCTGCAGTTTTCCAAAGTCTTAGGCTGATGTTTCCATTACTTTGTCTTTGTTTACTTGAAGCAAGATAATTGATTTGCCCACATCCAGATCTATACAGTATGTATTAGTAGTTGAGAAATCACACACAAATGCCAGGACTTGGCAGGAGGCATCAACACAGATTAGCCTGAGCTGACCCAATAATAACCACAAGGCAGCTAGCTCTGTTCTCTGCTCAATGGGTCTCTGGAGGGAAATCACAGGAATCTTTTCTATTTTTCACAATGGCTTTCCTTTACTTGTTCTCTTAATAAAAACATTTATTCCCTGGGCATCCTGGGATAAAATTTAGTCGTAATCAGTAACAGTCATCAAAGAATTAAATATTAAAAAGCAGAAATATGACAGGGCTGTCAGAGTTCAGGAAATAATGGCAGGAGAATTATACTGGCATTAAAGAACCAATTAAGCATGTTCAAGGCAAAATGTGGGCTTCCAGGAAAACCAGAAGCAGCTAAGGAACTGACAGGTTGGCCCGAGAAGAGGAAAGGTTTTCATGCACACACTGAATTCATAAATAGAACCTGAGAAGGAGGAGTTGCCAGTATTTTCTGGCTGAGAGAAAATGTTTTTTCAGCAATGGGCTGGAGGCCAGCAGTGTAAATTTCCCCTCAACACTGACTATCTGAACAGGGTCCTTGCTCTTCTTATTTGTCATTTAAGAGATAGAATCTGTATGAGTATTTGACCAGCCTAAGTTGGGACCTGTTTTAGAATCAAAGGAAAAAGGATGAGAAACTTTTGAACACATTATCACAAAAATGTTCCTTTTTTTGAGAGAGAGGGTCTCCCTGCTATGTCTTACAGGCTGACCTTGAACTCACAGTGATCCTCCTGCTCCAGCTTCCTAAGTGCTGGAATTACAGGTGTGCGACCCCAGGTCTAGCACAAAATGTCACTTTAGAGTGGGAATTTCTGCTTAGCTTACAGCATCCCGGCTGACTCAGGACACTGGGACATCCAGCTTGGCTCTTAACCCTGTCCTAATGGTGGGAGGGAAGGCGCTGAGAGGGAGCGAGTGAAAGGACAGGAGTGAGGTGGAGCTGGTTTGTAAGGTAAAGTTTTCGATTAGGGTTAGTGGGATGGTTATGTCTTGGAATAGCCAGGTACAGGAGACCAAGAGACTTTGCTAGCTGAGGGTTAACATTCCAGATAAGAGAATTTACAAGGGTGGACCAATCAGGGGAGGCAGAAATATGTACTATTAAAGAGGGAATATGGATTTAGACAAAGGAAAAATGAAGAAGCATGTAAAAGTAAATGCATTGGCAATGGGACTAATCATCAGATTCTGCCTGTTAACTTCCTGCCATTGCATGGAATATTGATAGGCTAGATGATAAGTGAATGGATTCTTTTTTTTTTTACTTAATAACCTTGACCTCTTCTGATGGCTCTAATTCCATTCTCTGACCTCCTGTGGACCAGGGCTATATGATGGTAAGTACTTGGGCATAACAAACAGATCAAATGGCATCCATCTCTGCCACCTAACAGGGTATGCCATCTCAAACAAGTTTTTTTTTTCCATTAAGTTTATTGGTACATTTTAGGTATAAAATACAGTTACATTTATCATTGGGATCTTGTACCTTTACATGATGTATTTTGGTTCTTATTTTTTTTCCCCTTCTCCTGCTCTCCCTTCAACCCCTCCACCCTTCCCTATTTGCAAAGACCTTGTTTCCATTTTTTTCCTCTTCTCATAATTTTTCCTTTCCCTTTTTTCCCTTCCCCTACCCCTCCCAATTCCCCTGCTCTTTTAGACCTTTTCTTCCT
>NW_004624795.1:10152934-10173732 GCF_000247695.1 Heterocephalus glaber | reverse complement strand
TTTCCAGATCCTCTTTTGTTGCCAGTTCAGAGAGTCCAGGTGGTTGAGTATCAGATTGTTCCATCTCATTTCCCTTTGGGGTTGATGTAGGTGATCTGGAAGTCTGATTTTGAGGCTTGTTTATGTGTCTTCTCATTTTGGCTGGGTGGTGGGTGAGTGGGGGCTGCTGCTGGAGCCTGTGCAGCTCACTGTCTCTATGGTGGGGGCAGTGCTATGGCGACCCAGATGCTGGCCTGGAAGCCTCCTCTTGGGTGCTGGGAATGGCTCTCAAAGAACTTTTGAGTGCCCACCCCTTTGTAAAATAGTGACAATGATTCCTCCCTTGAATAAGTGTTACAAAGATTACATACTGCAAGGTATGTAAAGCCCTATCATAGAGTTAGACATTGTGAATATATGATGTATAGGTGTTAACTTGGCTTCATACCAAGAGTCTGGTGGAACCTGAGTTAGGTTGGTGTCCTGTAGAAGCCCATTAATTAATTGACTTCTTATTGGGAAGGATCATCCCTAGTATGTATCAGTTCCATGGATGTTCCTCATCCAGCATCTTGACAGTCCCTGAGAAGAAGGTTATTTGTCATTCTGTGGGTTCCACCATGAAGTGCTCTTTATTTGTCTCTGTTATTCCAATGTTTGTTTGTCCCTTAGCCTTTTGTTAATCCAATAAAAAGATATAAACTCTTTGGGAAACAATCTTGGCAGTATTTCTGCTCTACTATTCAGCAATTCCTGTACAACTCAGGGACCATTTTAAGCATGATTCATATCATGCTGGATGATCAAGAGTTAACTCAGCAGATAGTGAAAAAATTCTGGCATAATCTATTTTTAAAGTACAGCTGTTGAAGTCCAACATAGTTTCTGGGCATTAACCATTTAGTTAAGTGTTTCAGTATCAACTAATATGTAGGATAATGCACTTTGAATTCAGTACAAATTGCATATTTAAATAGCTAAGCACCATTTAATACTCCCAGGCATAAAATAGAAAAAGATGTTTCTGTTTTTCTTTTATTTTATTTCTCCCTTCAGTCATTTCCCTACATGAAACAGAGCAGGATCTGTAAACACAAACAATAAGGAGCTTGCTTTAAAACAAATAGTTGGTTGCAATCACTGAGATCCACGAGGAATAACTGACCTTTACTGGCATACAGTTTGCTTTGCCTGAGGAGACTCTATTTTTCAATGTGATCATCTTCATGGGTAAATTTCCTTTTTTGAGCATGTTTTTATCCTTGTGGTCTGTCAACTCTTGCCTGGCGCCTTCTGCCCTTTATTTCTGTTTCATTGCAAATTGAAAATATCCTACTCAAAGCACTTCATTTCTAATGTCATTCCATTTCTGGTGGAGGCCAGAGGTGCCCAGTGAATGATGATGAGCACAGGCCAAACTTGAGCTACCCCTTGACCAAGAACACTACTGGCTGACCAGTGAGGGGTCACTGTAAAGAGGTCAATGGCCCATAACCACATTGTTTCCAGCACTGTGACTTTAAATTTCCTTTCTTTCATAAAATAGAAGAAGCTGTTCTTGTTTCAAAATCATTTCTTTGAAATGAGATGTTTAAGGTCATCGGAGAGTTAAAAGATGAGATCAGAAGTATCAAAGGTTTAATAAGATAAAAATATCAAGACAGCTGTATAAAATGAATATCTTTTTAAATGGTTTCCTTCAAGAATTACATTTTATTTACAAACCAAGTTAAGTTCAGCACACAGAGGGGAGAGCAAACACAATCTTTTACTAAAGCAATGTTGCAGGCCTGGAATGTTAGAACCAGGTGTTGGGCCAATGAGTCCACTAGTTTTGGTCCATGTGTAGACACCTGTGACCATCAGATTTGTTTGCAGGTTAGTGATTGTGTCAGATGCCTTAGGATTCCTTCTGTATTAGTTACTTTCCTATCACTGGGATAAAAATACCTAATACCTGCAATTTAAAAGAGGAGAAGTTTATTTGGGCTCACAGTTTCAGTGGATTCAGTCCACAGTTGGCTGGCTCCAAGGCAAAAATGCCATGGCAGAATAGCCTGGCATTGAAAAGCTATTCACCACATGGTGGCTGGAAGCAGAGAGAGAAAAGGGGAGGACCTAATGGCAAGAATAACCTTGTAGGCCACACCTTCAGTGTCCCACCTGTTCTAACCAGGCCCCACCTCCTAACAGCACCTTTCCCTATTGAATTCATTAACAGGTGAATCCATTGATGACTATAACAGCGCCATAATTCAGTCACCTCCCAAATATAGACTTTTGGGGGATATTTTATATCTAAACCAAAACATTTTCCACTGTATAACTCTCTGATTCTGTTTTTGTTTAACTTGATTGATTAGAGAAGTTTTGGTTTAATCACATTTCTCTTGATAAAATAGGTCAGATATCTTAGGGAAAATATTTGGATCAGAGCAAATATGGTAGTTGTGTATAGTTACTCTTTGCATAATGTGGCAGGATGAAACCAGGCACTGGTAACTACCTTTCATCAATCACCTAGTCCAAGTGCTTTTCATCGGTCATTTCATTGGCTTCTCAAACTAACTTGGAAGCACTTAGATAAAAAAGCAGAAGCTCAGAGAGGTTAACTAACTTCATTAATATCCTTTGGTAATAAGAGGCAGAGATAGGATTTAAACTAAACTTAACTCTGGACCATTTGCTCTGTGTAGCCCATATTGCAGTGGAGCAGAAAACAAAGTGAAGAAAAAGAATGGAAGAGCTCAGAGAAGTAACTAGCAACATGGGTATCCGGGTATTGGGGTTTGGATCGTCTATTTTCTCTAAAAGATCATGCATTGAAAATTTGGTATCTGATGCAGCAGTGTTCAGAGGTGAGGCCTTTGAGAGGTGAATGTTCATGAGGGTCCTGACCTCATCAATGGCTGAATCCCATGATAGAAGTACAACTTAATGGGGTATTGGGAAATGGCAGAAAGTTAGGAGGTAGAGCCTGGTTTGCTGATGTAGGACACGGGGGATACGATCTTGAAGGGTATATTTTGTCCCTAAGCTCTTGTCACCCTCTCTGCTTCCTATCCACCATGAGGTAAGAAACTGTTCTGCCTCATTCTTCCACCATAATGTTTCATCTTGCCACAGCCCTAAAGCAACTAGACCAAGCAACCATGTACTGAAACCTCTGAAACTATGAGCCAAAATAAATAATTCCACCTTTAAAGTTGTTTTCCTCAGGTATTTTGTCACAGCAATGGAAAACTGACTCATACATGAGGAAAATTCCTTCCAGTAACAGTTTGAAGGATGGGTAAGACTCTGAAAAAGATGAAAGTTGAGGAGAAATGGGAGACATAGGCTATAAGTTATAAAATGAGTAAAGAAATGAAATAAAGGAAAATGTGTTGTTCAAAAATGGCAGAAAATTCAGTGTGACTCAAAGGTAGGCTGCAGGGAATGAAAAAGAGTGTGCAAAGAATGGTAAGTCTGAGACATGGCTAGAGAGCTTTAATTTCCCAGCATAGTGTGTGATTCAGTTCTAAGTGGCTTACACCATCAGTTATGTGGGTTCAGAGGTGGGAAAATGCAATGAGCATTTGCTCCTGGATTCATTGTTGCGGAGGAGATTCTATGCAGATAGTACCTCTCCCTGGATCTGTCTCCCTGAGTGGTCTTTGGGAATGCAGACCCTAGATGTGTGTGCAGCTGAGCACTTTCACACAGTCTGCTAGTGGATCAAGGAATATTCTGTCATTCCTCAAACTCAGGATTATCTCCTCCCTAAGCCAGGATAGCTGCCAGAGACCCTGGAGGAGTCTGAAAGAGCTTACCCATTCATGGGCTTATCAGGTAAAGCAGCTCAGAGACTTTGTGAGAAAGACAAGATAGCAGACTTGTAAAGGAAAGGAAGGAAATGACAGGGCAAAAACCAAACTCTCTCTCTCTCTCTCTCTCTCTCTCTCTCTATTATATATATATATATATATATATATATATAATATTTGTATATATATTTTCTTCTCAGCTGGACCTTACCATTTAGCTCAGTGTCTTTATTAAGGAAAGAAATTGTTATCAGGATTGAGGTGGGGGAATTTCTTCACTCTCACTCAACCAGAGCAATTTTCAGAGAGTAAGACATGTAGTCTCAGGTGGGTTTGAGGGGGTCACATCTGAGTGCACAGGCAGATATCTGCACTAGGAAGTTCTAAGCAGCCAGTGTGGCAGACAGATATCTCATCCTGTCCCAGGAGGCATGAAAGATGCCTAACACAAGAAGGTTCGTATTATATTAGCGGGTGAGAATTTTTATAGGCTCTAATTTCACCCGCAGGTGTACCTGTGTGGCAGTGGGACAGAATAGAAGACAGTAGACAGACCTAGGTTAAATTTAACTAAATTATTTGGTACACTTGTATTAAGAACTTATTATAGGCTAAGCTCCGTGTTAGATATGGAGACTGAAGTAGAAAACAAGAGAGAAAATGTCTCTCTGCGTAGAGCTTGCACTCTCTTTCGATCTGTCCATTCTGGGTCACCTGCTGAACCTCATTCTCAGGCAATCTTCTCTGAAGAGAGTCTCCCGTGAAGGTCTGTATGCTGTGGCCCACACCAAATCTGGCCTAGTACCACCTAGTTTTATGTACTCCAAATGTAAGAATGGCTTGTACATTTGTAAATGGTTGGGAAAAAGAAAAAGAATATTTCATGATTTAAAAAATTGGGTGAGATTCAAAATTCCTTGATCATAAAGTTTTATTGGAACACTGCCGTGCCCCTTAGTTTATATATAGTCTGGAACTGCTTGCAGTCTACAATAGCAGAGCTGAGTAGGTGTGACAGAGACAGCAATACTTGAAAAGTCTAAATTTTTGCTATCTGGTCCCTTATAGACCCCCGGTCTAAAATCTCAGCCCTTGCTCACAACATTCTCCTCCCAGTTTACTCCAATCAAGCTCTGTCTCCAACTTTCTGCTGTGATTATTCCTGTCAAGCAAAACTGTTTGCCGTATTACCAAATCCATGATTTTTTTTGTAATAGCATTACACACAGTTGGCATTTCTCTTCTTATAATGTTTTTCCTCCTTACTTTTATGACACTCATTTCTTCTTACCTTACTGCCCACTTTATCAACCCACAATTCTCAAGGTAGAGAAGCATCTTTCATACTTGCACATCCTGTACATGTCTTGCATGAGACATTTAAGGGTTACAGAGCCCCTTCTTGGAGCTATGCCTACTTCCTTCCTTCCACCTTGGACTTCTTCCCCACAAGCTCTCATGTCCCCTTGTTCTCCATACACACAAAGGCAAACATCGGTGTGTTTTAGGATGACTGTGCCCTGTGGTTTGATGGCTGCTCCCAGGTCTCTGTCCTTGGTTCCATTTGGGAACATAGATTTCTAGAGGAGAGATGAGGAGCAGTGTCAGGTAGTTGTCCTGCTGCAGTACAATTCTCAAGAACATGAACTCCAGAATAGCGGAAGAACTATAACCTATAAAACCCTCTGTGGCTGAAGCCTGGGGAGAAGCTTTTCTAATCCTGTGTGAAGAAATGCAACATGAGCCTCAGTGCCCTGAAGCTCCTCCCCAGAGAAGGAGTCATCAGCCTCAGGTTGATTGCATGACCTTCACTTCTACCTGCACTGAGCCAGACCCACAAGGAAGATATCACACCTGGTTAGAAAATATTTATGGTTCCCTGGGGCATTCTCCAGCCCTGCTGGGCTGCTAAGCATTTCCCAAGGTTGCAATTGTTTGTCATCCACAGTGTTCTGGTTACAAAGTTTATAGTTTGCCCTAAACCCATCCCTGCATAATTAGGTATTTCTAAGTCTAATTTTGTGAAACCTGAGGATATTCCTGAGTGCACGTGTCTTCTTACCACAGCAACTCCTGTACCGTGTACCATAATGCTTGTAGTGTGTACTATGCACAAAACTAAAATTTTGCTTCTTGGGGTCTGAATGAAGCCTCTGTGACACCTCTACTGCAAATGAGTGGGTCACTTAAATGGCATTTTGCCATTTTTAGTGTATGTTTTAAGGTGACCCCACGAACCTGATTACCTTGGGTTGGTAAGTCTGAATGCATTCATTAGCAGAGTTATGAAGCAGCCCTGGATACCTGTGGCCCATGGAGCGCTACATCCCTGTGAAGGCCAGGGTGATACCAGGGGTCCCTTGGCATTTTCCAAGTGCCAAAGGCATCCCATGGTCTCTTCTCCTGGCCTGTGAGACTGTTCCTCCCTATATTTTCAAGCCAGAGCTCTTGGGAATAGCTAAGAGCTTTATTTAGTTGCTTTCTCTGGGAACAACCAGATTATTTTGAGTTTTATGATTTTCCCGTTTGGTTTACTTATTTCATTTAGAAGGGTTTCCTGGAATAAATGACTCCTTCATCTCTTCCTATCATTCTCAGGAGTGGGTTTCCCCTCTCCCTGCGCTACATCAGTGAATGTTAGCTGGTGTCATACCATTATAAAATGTGACTAACTGGTTACAATCTTTTTGAATCTGGCATAGAATGGCTTTCTTTATTTCCAACTATTTTATGCAGGGAATTGAAGATTCTCTAGGAAATCATATTACGCTGAAAAAGCACTGAGTGGATTTCAGTCACCCATTGTACATGTGGAGAGAAAGCAATCCGTTTTAGGGAGGACTGATAATCAGTAGGCCTTAGAGAAGGGAGGAAAGATGATATTGGCACCATCTCAAGCCCCACAGATTTATCTCAAGCCGTGCCATTAAGTGAGTGGTAAATTCTGAGGTTTGCTCTAGAATAATCTTTGAAGAATCATGAATAATTTTCAACATATTTAAAAGTATACATGGAGTTCTCCTCAGAGTGCAATTTCATAGATTGCTGGTGTTACAAGCTAGAATCACAATCCTTTTCTTATACTACAGAGCATGTCTCAATAAAAGCATTTTCTTTATAGACTCTCATAGTAAGGAATAGTTTTTAAAAAAATAAATTTGAAATATTTCCAAGGATGTTGTTGACATAATCCCTTCCCTTGATATCATGAGTGTTCCAAACAAGATCTGTTCTGTTTATCATGCTATCGTTTACAAGTTTCCAAAGGCTTTTACTTAATCTTTTTTTAAATAGTCAAAATATTAATTAGCAATTTCTCCTACTGTAGGGACACCTTTTTTCCAAAAGGGGCTACCTGGTATGGAAGAATGACAATTGTACTGATACTGCAGTACCATCAAACTAAGATTATAGGGATTTGTCTCAATTCGGAAATCAGGTGAGGTAGAAACATAGAGAACATGTGCTGTTGCCAGCAGTGTTCTTAAATTGGGAATGCTGCAGACAGCCTGTCATTTCTGGGCTCTACATTTCCCATCCTCCTAATAACATCCATGATGCTTTCCAAGACCCCCAAATCTGTTTCCGGCTCCCCATTATCTCAAGAAGAGTTAAACATGGCAGGCAGGATCGCAGGTCTTCCATGCCCTGCCTCCCTATGCCCACTTCTCTATCACCCATTGCAGCTCTGTGTGCGTTTTATGCATGAGCCCTACACAGTGCTCACCATTCAGTAAATAAGCTATGCTGCTTTTGCGCCTGTGGTTTTGGACATGTCTCCTGCTTCTGACCCAAGGTACTCTTAACTCCTTGCCTGCCTTGTCCATGTTCAATAGGTGATTGAGTAGAGATGATTGGGAAAGTAGAACCCTCATAAATGTGATTAGCACCCTTATGGAAGAGCTTGAGATTGAAGGGAGGCCTCGTGCCTTTGCATGTCTTCTGCCATGTGAGCACACAGCATTCCTGTCTGGAGACAATACAGCAACAAGGCCCTATCTTAGATGCAGAGAGCAGCTTTCACCAGACACCTATTCTACTTGTGCCTTCATTTTGGACTTCCCAGCATCCATAATTGTGACATTTCTATTGCTTATAAATGACCCAGTCTGTGATATTTTGTTATAATAACTCAAAGACAGTCATCTTCTCAAGAAAACTCTCCCCAGCCCTTCCTCTCCATTCTTTGTCCATTCTGACTTCCCTCTTTATGTGATTTCAAGACCTTGTAAGTGTCATTATAGTAATAAGTGAACAATAGCACCATTATTCACTTTTTTGTTAGTGCATACTTGTAGCACATACTGTTTACATTCCATGTGTGGAGGTGGTCTGTGTACATGATGCATCTTTATTCCTTTTTTCATCCCCTTTCCCTTGCCTCTCTTGCCCCTCCACCCATCTGTTGATCTTCTCCTTTTCTTCTTTGTACGTGTTTGCAGTACATAACGTTTACACTCCTTGTGTGGCGCCGGTACCTGTACATGACACATCTTCATTCCTTTTTTCATCTCCTCTGCTTCCTTCCCTCCTCCCTCCCTCCATCTCTTGACCTGCTTGACCTTTGAGAAGGATCTAGCTCCCTACTTGCTATGATCATCTTTTATTTTACTCTTTATTTATATTTTGGATTTCTCATATAAGAGAAACCATCAATATTTAAGCATGTGTGTCTGATTTATTTCACTTAACATTACAGTCTCAAGAGCACTATTATTTATATACTTGCTTTCCTTTTTTACTGGACTATGTGTTTCTTGAAGGCAGAGAGTGTATTTAATTATTTTTGGCTTTTTTGGTGTCTAGGATAATATCCACCACATACCAGGCACTAATGAGTGATTGGGTAATCATCGATGATTAATGAATTAAAATAATCTTGTACATTGGTTCATATTTGCTTAGCTGCTGTTTCTACTGCTGTACTGGAACTGTGGAGAACACAGAAGGGGCAATTATTTTTCTACTTCATGGTTGAACCAGAAAGGCAGGAGTTCCATACTTGAAACAAACGGACCATTGCTTGGCAACTAGTGTCCTGTGGAACAGTCACTGTGAGAGTGCCATATCAGAAAGGGTTTTGTGCTCAGTTAAATTTGAAATGTTGCATAGTATGTCCTTCTCCCAGAGATGTCCATGTGGATATGCACACAAATGCTTTCAGAAATCCTGTGTTAAAGAATCCTGTGTAAATTCTGAATCTCAAGTGGCAAAAACGCCTTTTATCATGTGGGTGACATCTCTTTTAAACAACCCAAAGTTCTGAAGGATACACTGATTTAGAGAACAGAGGTGTTAAGCTGTATAGAAACAATTATGTGCAAAGCTGTGCAGAGAGACATTAGTGTGGGTGTGAACAGGTACAGAAACATCCTAGTCTGAGGCTGGCTTTGGGGAATTAAATGAAGGAGTAGTTTATAGTCTGGATTTTTTAATGTTGCATTTACTTTTCTCTTTTCACTGTATGAAACCATCACCTGGGCTGTTAGGTGACCTCTTCTGCTGCTGCTGGAAGTTATAGAGGCCTTGCATGTGCCAGGGTGCCAACTGCTCTATTGCCATTATTTCATTGGAATCCTGGGAGCTGGAGACGCTGTCAATCCTATTTCACAGAAACAAACCTTTGGGAAGAAAGAGGATGTGACCTTCCCGAAATTATAAAATAGCAAGAGGAAAACCCAGAACTCAATGACTAGATCTGATTCCAAAACCCATTCATTTAAGACTATAGGGATATTCCTAGGGAAGAATCATATGAAAAAGTCTGGAGACTAATGATATTTCCTTTTTTTTTTTTCCATAAGGAAGTATGACAGTTAATTTTACGTGTCAGTTTTCTGGAGCACTGTGCCCAGATATTTGGTCAAACATTACTCTAGATATTTCTGCAAAGGTGTTTTTGAAGTGACTTAGAGTTATGTCAGTGGACTTGGAGTAAAGCATATTGTCTTCCATACTATAGCTGGGACTTGTCCAATCAGTTAAAGGCCTGAACTTTGCCTCCCTTGAGTTAGGATTCTATTATAAAACAGTCTTCACACTGAAACTACAATGTTGGGCCTTAGTGAGTTACTAGAATGACTGCCTTTGTACTTGAACTACAGTATCATTTCTTTCTGGGTCTCTAGTTTGCTGGCCTATTTGTGCAAATTTTGGACTTGCTGTCTACATAATTATAAGATCCAATTCTCCTTAATATAATTTTCTCTCTCTCTGCTTCCATATATATCATATGCACAATCATATATTATATGTATCATATATATGGATATAATATCTATATATATCATATATATGTACATATATTTATTCTGTTTTTCTGGAGAACATTTAATTTGCTAATGAATGAAAACTGTATAAAAGCCCTCTGGGGTTGTAGGTTCTAGCCATGGAGTTAGTAATTCAAAGGAGAGAACAGGGAGATGTTCCCTAAAATGGAAATGTCTGGAGGAAGTGCAGCTCCAGAGGTGCTGATACACCACCCCAGGCATCTGGCCGCCATGCAGCCAGTGCAGCAGTCTGGGCATGTCCTGTGCAGAGCAGCTCTCGGGGCCTTCAGCTTCAAATGAAGGCATCCACCTTCCTTGAAATGCTCCTTTTGTCCATGGTCTAGGAGAGGTGAATTTTTTTTTGTACCGGGGATGGAACTCGGGTCCTCGGCTTTCGAGGCAGGTGGCGGAACCACTGAGCACACCCCAGCCCTTTTTTTTGAGAGGTAAATTTTTATAGAATTTTTGATTCACTTGTGAATATCAAGAATTTCAGGAACAATATTTATCACTGGTATTAGTAAAACGAGTTTTCCTGAGACAAGGCTTGATGTTCAGCATGGATTCTCATGTTTGCTCTACCAATTGCCTACTATATGATTTTGGGCACAATTTTTTTGACAACATTTGTCTTTGCTTTCCTTGGTTGTAAAATGAGGATAACAGGATTTGCTCTCACAGGTTTTTTGAATATTTAAAACAATACACATAAAGTACTCTAAAACAGTACAAAGTGATCACTCCAATGCCAGTAATTACAATTATTATTGTTATATCTTGTTGGGAATTGGTGTTTCATCCATGCTAGGCAGTTTGTTCAAAGTTCTTTGATTTACTCACCCCGTTTTCTCATTAATAAAGTTTTTCTTCCTAACCCAAATCTACAGCAATCTCTGCATCTTTATACCCACTGTTTGAGTTACTGGACATATGTAAGCACATGATAAAATCTCTGCTCTTAAGGCAGTAAATACTGAGAGCTAAGATTTCTTAGAAACTAAGGCTTACAGAGATCTACATTAGTGCTCTAAGCCAAAGTTGAGGAATTAGCCTAATTCTTCGCTTCTCTTTACTCCTCTTATTTAGTCCTCTAGAAAAAGTCTCCTTGGTCTCACTTCTTGTATGTAGGTCCTGCATCTCTCTTCTGTTGCCTTTTCATCACCACTGCTGACACCTGTGAATTTCAGCTGCAATAAAGTAGATTCACTTCCTTCTGCCCAGCTGGATGAAAAAGGGCACACCTAAAACAAAGGATCCTTCCCGGAGAGAAGAGGCTGTGGAACTATTGTTTACACAGATGGGGTGCTGTTCATGAAAGGCTTTGCTTTGATTTGATAAGAAATTGAAAGTAAACAGAAGCTTTGATTATCCAATTAATCAACCTGAAGGTGGGTCCCAATAGGACTAAACTGAACTCTGTTTTCTCTCCCTGACCCTAGCGGTAGACTTCTTCTTTTGAGATTTTGTTTCATCTCCTATAAAGACAGTTTTATTGTCAAATTCCTTTCATCTTCCTGAATTTGCCTTTAAGCACTTGCCTTGTAACCTTTGATTTCTCTTCTTGAAAGAAGGGGGTGGAATGGTGAAATACTGAGGTGGTGTTGATTTCTTGAACTTACACTTGCTTTTGCTTAGTTGCCATCGGCGTCTTCGATGAACTTGTCCCCCACTTTTTGCTTCCTTTCTTTATTCTCCCAAATATATATGTTCTCTGAAATTGTCTGAGTGGGGAGAATTCAATTTCTATATCTATCCCTGTACCTATATTTGTATGTTATGCATATAATTTTTACTGAAACAAATATTTATAGAGTAACATGATGTTTTGATGCATGTAAAATGTTCAAAAAAGGATAAATATATCTTTTTTCTTAAACAACAAACAATTTTTCAGGTTAAACATTTGTTTATTGTGAAAAGAAAATCCTTCTAGCTTTATTAATAATCATCTTCAGTCACCCTACTATGAAAAAGAGCTCCAGAACCTCTCTCTCCCATCGAACTATAAATTAGTATCCCTTAATCAATCTTTCTCTCTTTCCCTCCCAATTAGTTTTAGAACAAAGAATCGACCATGTGATTAAATTTTTGCCAAATGCCCTAGTCCCCATTCCCATCGATCTCTACCTGGTTTACACTAATACCAGCTAACCAGTATCTTTGACTCTTGTATTTTCCACTACTCAATTTGATATAAAAAATACGAGAGTGATATTTTTAAAACTTAGGTAATGTGATTTGCCCTGAAAACTTTCACAGTCTTGCCACTAATTCCAATTGTTACTAGTCTCTAGCCATATTGATGTCTTAATTTCTGGACCATCTCAAGCTCATTTGTACCTTAAGGTTCTGAACTGCTGAGCTGTAGTTTATTTTACATCTGCCTCCTTCACATTGTTTATGTCTTATCCCAGGTGCCACCTCTTTAAAGAGGACTCTCCCCATCTCCCTTCCCAAAGTGACTCCACTCCGCTGCTTGCCGCCTTCCCCTTACCCTGCTTAGCTACTATCATGACACTTACTGTAATCTGAAATCAGCTCATCTATAATATTTGATTTTTTGGCATAGTCTCTCTGGCTTCCCAATAAAATTATAAGCTTTTGAGCATGGTGATCTTGTGTATCTGGTTTCCACTGTATTCCAAGCACCTAGCACAGCCCCTGGAACATGAAGGATTGAATGAATGACAAGCTTTCTAAGCATGTCTCCTAACTGTATTCCTGTCATAAACATATGTGTGCTCTTGATAGAGGAATTTGCCCAAATGATTGATTCATCTGAATTTACCAAATAAATGACGCCAATTATTGCTCAATGCTCATATTTTCGTGGGTGGGATGAACTAATCTTTTTTTTTTTTTTTTTTGCAGTCCTGGGGATGGAACTCAGGACTTTGCACTTGCGAGGCAGGCCTGGTGCCACTGAGCTAAATTCCCAGCCCGCTAGTTGAATTAATCTTAATCCTAGGCTTTCATAACATATTAGACAGACTGCTGGTGAGTAAATCTGCCAGCATCAAAGTGCAAACTCTTCTGTGGACGTCGTGGGGACGCAGGAGTGAGGGCTGGCCCAGCCAGCAATGCTTCTGATGGAAACCCCTAACGGGGTGCATCTGAAAACCAGGGAGCACCTTTCCTTGGCATCCCTCTTTCATCAGTTACATCAAAAGACTCGAACATTCTTCAGCACAGTCCTTTAGAGATAGACTTTCCTAGCGTAGCAGAACAAAGGCAAGAAGTGACAGTCTATCTTAGTGGCTCTTTCCAGTGTGGCTGGAATGTCATTTCAATAAAGCAAGTGACTTCTTAGGGAGACTGAACTGAAAAACATTCATGTGACGGAAAAGAGGAAGTTAAATGTGGGGCTGTCAGTCTGAGCAATGCCCTTGCAGGACGGATGATACCATCTTCCCTTTTCAATAGCCTTCCTGGCATCTAATTTGCATGAGTTGTGAGGTAAGGCTCAGCTCTGTCTTGTTTGCAAATCTGCAAACATAAAGGACAAAGACCGAGGCATCCACCAGTAAATCCAGAAAGTGTAGCAAGGGTTAACTCTTCTCCTTTAGAGACAAAAACAATATGCTGGTCACCTCCTGGATGGGAAAAAAGAACCTGTAAAATTATACAGATATTTACTTCAGTAAATACCTTTCCAGCTCCTGAAATCAGTCAAAGAAATTGACTGTCCTCAAATGAAAGGCATCCACAGAAGCCTTCCTGTTAATGAATGAATAAAATTCTCCTCAAGCAAAAAATCTCCAAAAACAAACAAAACCCCCCAAACAACAGCAACAACAAAAACCAACCAATCAACAGGGTTGACAGTCATGGCTTTGAGATATTTTCAGAATAGTTACCAAAACTGTTTTGTTTTGCTTTAGATTTCCTTCCTTCCTTCCTTCCTTCCTTCCTTCCTTCCTTCCTTCCTTCCTTCCTTTCTTTCTTTCTTTCTTTCTTTCTTTCTTTCTTTCTTTCTTTCTTTCTTTCTTTCTTTCTTTCTTTCTTTCTTATATTTTGCATTCATCATGTGGGCTGCTAGATCTGTGGCATTCATTGCCTGAAGTTAAGGGGAATGAAAAGGAAAGTAAGGGAAAAAAAGAGGAAAAAGAATTTTCTAATGGGAATACTCAGGGGATAAACAATAAATACGGAGGAATACAAGGTGAGTCCAAGCCCAGCATCAGGCAAGGAGACCAGAGCAGATTTCTGAGGTTGGGAGGTAGAAATGAGTCTGAGAACCTCATTGTGTGACGTTGGGCTCAGCTATCACAGGTCTCTGAACAAGCAGGAGTGAGCCAGTGTCAGCCTTGAGCTACTCCCCTCTGGCTAGTTTGGGACAGGAAGTGCAATAAGTAATGGCAGGTATGCCTGAAGGTAGGGGAGCCTCAGTCAGTCATGGATTTCCTGTGGCTCCACCTGGGATGGCCTCAGTTGAATGATTCCCTCGCATGGTTCTGAAGTAGGTGAGGGAAAGTTGGATCCTCAGAAACTTAGTGGAGAGAAACCCACCAAGAGTAACTCAGTGAACTGGTGACCAAGGCCCAGGAGAGACGGCAACACTGCTAAGGAAAAGCACCAAGGAGCAGACAAGCACAGTGAGATTCAATGCACGAAGCATGGATGCATCATTACAGCGCAAGTCATTACAACAGCCTGACTTTCACTTGCTAGGAGGCTTTTCTTGAGCCTAGATCCCTTTATGCTTCTGTACTAGGCAGGTCAGCTGTGCTAGAGAATTAGAGCCACTGCTTCCCCAGCAGCCATCCTCTACCAGTAGAGTAATAGGAGCTAGTGTAGGACTATGGAAGCTCTCTTGCACTCGGGTGGGAAAATCCAAAGGAGTGTATTCTACATGGATCCTCGTGGTTCCCCAGTAGGAGGAAGCTCATTACCCATATCAACTGCCTTCCCTTCCCTTCCCCAATTTGCTTTCCATCCCTCTGCCAATGTTTCCTGGGATCACCCCCAAACTAACTATGTGCATGTGAATCTTAGTTTCAGGATGGTTCTCTAGGGGCACCCAAACATTTACAATCGGACCCAGCATGCATACACACCATGCAGATCTGCCAAACTAAGGTATGACACCATGTAATTTCACTGAATTTGGCAGAGCTGGAGTGAAGAAGTAGTCACTCTAAAATAACCAAAATTAAGTTTTTAAATGAGCTGGTTAAATGGCAACTGAAAATGGAATTTTAATTCAGCTATAGAAAAACAAAGAAGATTATGTTGTATGTGATTTTATATCCTTACTTGACTTTTGACTATAGATACCTATATATCCTTTTATGGATTGATTCATTCACAAAATGTATTCAGAAAGGGAGACTTCCACACTGTCAGCTTCTGCTTTATTCCCTCTTCACCTCCCCTGGTTTTCCCTGAATATATATGCTATAACTCCCCTGAAGACTATAAGACCCTCTGAAATTCCTGAAAATATTTTCTAGTATTTTATTATCTCTCTTGGCTTATTTGGTCATGCTTAACACTTAAGTTCTTAAGGAAGTCTCTTAAGAAGGTTAGCATGGGTGAAGGTTTGTTACTACCTACAATCTCATGGCCAGGTTTCAAGAAAGCACGTCTAAGGTCCAATTCTAGTACACAGATCTTTAGTAGAAAACCATTTTATGTAGGAGGCACAAAATAATTTATACAATCTCTCCCATAAACTCGGTAAAGGCTCTGCTCACTGTATTTTTGTGTATTTCTGACCTTCATTTTATAGGATACAGATATGACATTGTCCCAGAGGTAGGATTCTGTTCATCTTGCAGTTTCCGTCAATCAAATAGAATAAGGCTTAGAAGGTGACTTCGGAATCCAGGCATAAGGGCCAGCCCTATAAGAAAACATGAGAATCCTATTCAGATTTTTATACCCTGTTCTAACAAGACATAATTCTAAAACATTTTAGCTAATCTATATATCTTAAATACTTGTAATTTTCCCAGGGCTCCATATCTAGAATCCACCAGCTATTTAACATGCCACACATTTCAATAATAAAAAACCCATTTCTGCTGCTTCCTGTGCCAATTAGCCAGCCTCCAAGTGTTAACTGAGATATAGGTAGTAAATGTGTTTTGATATTTGCCTATAGACTACATTTTTTGGCATAATACCAATTGGTAATTTTTATGTAGATACACAGGTTTTCTTTTTATCAGAAAAGAGATGTATAGTAGAGAAAAAAGAGAAACAAAAGCTGCCTTTTTGTGGCTTTTGGGTTAATTAAGAGTTATGAAAAGGATGCTTTTAATATTTGGGTTATTAATAAAAAAGCATCAGAAGTATTGCTGAGTCCGTGCCCTCACACATCAGACTCTGCTTCAATAGTGTTTACTCCCAGTGACCAGAGCCCATTAAGGGGGTGGGTGACCATCCTGGCTTATTGCTGGTGACCATGGTGTTCACTCCTGCCCAGGGGCTATGCTAGACTTTTTCTTGGCCAGTGAATTTTTCTCTTCATCACTCATCACTGCACAATCTACCGGGCCTTGGGAGGCAGATTTTTTTGTGTGTTGGGAGACTGTTCTGTCCCTGCGAACCTTATCTCATCTGGACAATTTATCTCTTTCCTCCATCATGCAAGATCCTAAAACAAATGTTTGTAAGCCACAGAGAAAGACAGGGTGGTGTCCCAGAGAAGGAGTATAGAGTGTTGGTACCTGTCATGGCAGGAATGGTGTGAAAAGTCACGTTCCCGCATCTGTATTTGTGTGGAGCTCAGTGAAAACAGAGATTTTCCTTGAAGGAAAAAAAATGGCAAACTATCCTAACCCTGACTTAAATTTATATGTTAAATTCTCTGAATTGCATTAGAAAGGATTTAATTATGTGCTAAAAGTGTACCCCAAATAGTTCTGTCCTGAGAAAACAAGCTCTGGATTGCTTCGCTACCGTTGATTAGATTAAGCAGCTCTTCCTAGGATAATCAGGTCTTGAGCTGATATGGCTTCACTTGTTCTTTACTGTTGGTTCCCCCATTTTGACCTGCTCCTAGCTGGCCCTGCTATAACCACAAAGCTCTAGCTATGTCTTCACAAGAAATTTTATCCCTCTTCCTCAGAAAATTCGCTTTAGTTTCTATCTTCAGTGAAAATACAATATCCCAGCTCTAGCTAGGTATAAGGCATTTATATCTGAGGAGAAGAAGCAGCTCTGAATGGAATTCAAAAGATGGTGATGAAGGTTTATTATTACCTAGGTGATAAGGTTTGTGCTTTAAAAGACCATGTGTTATGACTTGTATCTAGATGTCCACCAAAGCCTCATGTGCTCATAGGTGGAGCTTTGCAGAGGTGGCTGGATCTAGGGTGCATGATACTGGGATTAAGGGTGCTTGATAACTAAATTGGTTTAGCTTGGGTCTGGGTGTGGATAATGGGAAAACTTACCTAGGTGTGGGTTATACTAACCAATAGGCTTATAGCCTTGATGGAATATAAAGGGAAATATGGAAGGCAGGCTGCTCTGTTGCTGCTTTCTGCTTACCATGCCATGGACTCTTTCTTTTGTGCAATAGCCCTCTTCCCTGCTGCCCTGCCTTGGAGCCAGCTGATTATGGATTAAAACCTGTACAAACTGTGATCTAAAATAAGCCTTTCCTCCTTGAACCTCTAAGTGTCAAGTATTTGTCTCAGCAATGAGAAGAGTAACTAAGACATCAATGCAAATAGCATATAAGCATATAAAAACATGCTCAACAAATACTAATTATTAGAGAAATGCAATTCAAAAGCACCTCATACTCATTAAGATGTCTCATATCAAAACAAAAAGAATCAAAAAATAACAAGTGTTGGCAAGGACATGGAGAAATTAGAATCCTTGCACACTGTTGGTAGGTATATAAAAATGACATGGTCACTATGGAAAACAGCATGGGAATTCTTCAAAATATTAATACCAGTATTATCATATGGTCCAGCCATTCTACTTCTGGGTAGATATCAAAAATACTTGAAATCACTGTCTTTACGAGATATTTGTACACCTATGTTCATTGGATCATTTTTTGCAGCCAAGTGTCTATCAAAGGATGGTAGAAATAAACAAAATGTAGTATCTACATCAATAAAATACTGTTTTGTCTTAGTAAGGAAGTAAGTTCTGACACATGGTATAACATGGATGAACTTAGGGACCATTGTGCTAAGTGAAGTAAGTCAGTTACAAAAAGATAAATACTATATGATTCCACGTATATGAGGAACCTAGATAGTCAAATTCAAAGAGACAGAAAGTAAAATGGTAATAGCCAGGGCTGGGGACAGAGGGTAATGGGGAATTAACTGTTGAATGAGTATGGATGTTCAGTTTTGTAAGATAGAAAGAGTTCTGGAGATAGATGATGGGGATATGGAGATGGCCACACAGCAGTGGGAATATAAGTAACACCACTGATCTGTACACTTAAAAATAGTTTAAGATGGTACATTTTATGTTATATATAATTTACCACAATTTGGCAGCACCACTGAGCTAAGTCCCTGGCCCTACAATTTTTTAAAAAAAAAACCATGTATGGAGGAGGCCATAGAATTTCACATATTTTCCAGTCCTGCTCACCAGAGTCATAAATCAGGAAAGTATGTAAGATGGTAATCTAAGTGAAGACCAAAGAGTGGGATTTTTTATGAAGATTCTGTGACTAAAATGTTTCACAAGGACTCATCAGGATTAAAGTGGCTATGTGAGTGGTAACATAGTTAAATACCAGTCTTATTATAAGAAAAAAGTTTATTAAACAATTATGCTACATGCTCAACATGGGTGTGTAGGGGGTGTTTACTCCACACAGTCCCTGGGGAACCCAGGCTGACAAAGGTCTCTTTCTCATTATGACTTCTAGAGTTGTTCAGGGGAGGAGAATGCAAGAAGACAACGTGGGATGTTTTGAACACTGTACTTAGAGTGACATACACTTTCCATCCAAATTTTATTAGTCAGAGCTATAGGTATAATGTCAGTTTAAGCATAGCTTCAGCAAACAGTTTATTTTTTCCTGGATATCCAGGAAGAGGAAAATGCAATGGAAGCTCATAAATGCACAGCATTGTTTCTGCAACAAATAATTTTCCCAAATGCCAGAAATTCATAGAAGGACCTAATATGGATCACATACATTTACAAAAAATCAAATCAATGGTAAATCTATAATTGTCATTCCACTTTTAGCATTTTGGACAATTAATTCCAATGTCTATGAACCTATATATGTCATCTTTCAAAAAAAAGGTCAGGGTTTTTGATAAGACAAGTACAGACGGAAATGAGATAAATAATGGAGAAGATACAAAATGGTCAGGTTTGAGCTTTCAGACCTAATGGTAGAAAAATTGAATGTTGTCATTTTTCTAAGAGGCTAGCTCTTATCAGCGACTGTAACACTTTTCTTGCGCTAGCGCTAGCTTGGATTCTGATGTTTTATATGGTAGACCTTACACAATACACCAGATAGCTTTTCAATAGTAATTGTATAAGAGATGACAAATTTTTGGTCTTCTCAATAAGACATAATATTAAATTGGCTTATAAAGGCATTTCTATGGGGAGCTAGTATAATAATCTTTGCACGTAGCTTTTCTGGCTATTTGACTTGATTCAGGGACAGAGCTTAGAAGATTGAAGAAAATGAATATTTAGCAAGTGCCTAATCCTATCTCTGGATATCAGTTGTCTTGGTGAGAATTTGAACATTAGATGGATAGACTAAAATATAAAGATCAGTGCCTCTTTTCTTAAGTACAGCTATTCTGTGTTCTTGATGGAAGGAGATCTATATATTTTAAATGGAGTCACATAAATGGAAGAGTTAACATTATGATAGTAAAATTAGATAAACTGGCTTGTATTTTTACCGAGAATACATTTTAAAGTAGAAGGTTTGGAACATAGCCTTTTAACTTAAAAAAAATTGGTTAAATTAAATTAACTGTGCCCAGAGCCCATTCCTGTGTGATCTGGTTTTCATAGAGGTGATTTGACAGAGCTTTGCAAGAATCAAAGCGCATGACCTATTTTGGGGTGATTGACCCATACATTGTTTCCATCCCTGTGATCAAAGGTTTCTGCAGCGTGTCTCTGATGCTTTAAACCAGCTCGTTATGTCTTTTCACCCAAGCATAAAGCAGACACAGACACCTGAATGCTCTTTTCAGTTACCACTTTGAATGTTACTTGCTGCTTCCTGACATAATCTTTGTCTTATCGAACTCTTTTCTTTAACCTCTTCCTTCAAATCTTCTCTCAATTTTGGCACTTTGAGTTTTGCATTACTTTTGGATTACTTTACTTCCTTAGCATCTAACTTACAGCTACTATCTATAGATTTTGGTTTGTATATATGCTTCTGCTGCTTCTCATGCTGCCTTTGATAAGTTGTCACCTCTAGTTTAAGATGTAAACAATTACTAACCTTGAACCTCTACTTATCAGATGGACCAGCTCTACTTCCAGAAAAGGTAGTTCAACAAAGCTGAAGATAGATCAAGTCTTACCTCTAAAAATCTTTAATTCTTGTTAATATTCTTCAGATAAATTTGAGGACATAGCTATTGAAGGGTATGCCTTTGAATCTAACATGTCAATTCTTGTTGTTTTTTTTTTGCTTAAATTCTTTTATTGGTACATTTTAGGTATACAATACATTTACATTTATCTTTGGGTGCTTGTACCTGTACATGATGTATCTTGGTTCTTATTTTTTCCCCATTACCTGTGTGCCCTTCACCCC
>NW_004624795.1:10108964-10124276 GCF_000247695.1 Heterocephalus glaber | reverse complement strand
TTTCCACGGGGTGTGGGGTGCTTCTGGTGCCTGCGTGGCTCACCTTCTCTGCCCTAGGAGCCTGGAATGCTGGTGGGGGAGCCTCCTTCTGGGTGCCGGGACTGGCTCACCTTCTCTCTAAACTTCTAAATTTTAATATTGAAACTTATGAAAGTTATATTCTTGAGTAGTAAAGACAAATATGTGCCTCTTGATGGATATGGGAGTTGGTACTCCAACTTAGGCTCACAGTAGTTTTATTTCAGTGAGTAAAGAAATGCAGGAAAAATTTTTGAATTAAAATGATTTATATTTTGGAAAATCAAATAAAGATGTTCATACTATATATATCATACTATTTTAATTGTCTGTGATAGATGTTTCACTGGTCATTAATGTGGTTTGGAAAATAAAGATCTAAGGACATCTTTGAAGAAATACAGGTAGAATCTGATTTATCCTGCTAACCTGAGAAAGACTTTTGACACTGCCTTTGAAGTGTTCTCTTGCTGTAGAGAATGCTATGCTAAATTTTAAACCTCTGATCCAAGATAATGAGTTGTTCCTTCCAGAAGTTTGATTAATGTAATAACTCCCCTAAGGGGTAATCTTGCTGAAACAAGACTGATAATGTCATTAGGAAAAAAAAAATGTATCCATGGGACAAACCAATAAAGAACAGCCTTTAAGACAAAATGGTAAAATTTCTTGGAGATTTATTAAGTACCTTTTTTGTGCTATGGATTCTTCTAGAGTGGGCGTCAGCAAACTTTTTCTGTAAAAGGCCAGATAGCAAATATTTAAGGCTTTAAAAGCTATCTAGTTTCATTGCAACTTCCCTCTTCTGTCCTTGTAACACAAAAGCAGGCATAAAAAACTCAGAGGTGAATGTGAGTGGCCATGTTCTAATAAAACTTTGTTTATAAAGCAGTCAGGGGCTGGGTTTAGATACAGGCTATAGTTTACTGACCCTTATTCTAGAGGTGTCAAAAAACCTACAAAGGTGATAGAAAAAAACTTTGTTCTTACATGGAGCTTGCTTTCTAAGAGTGGGATAGGGATAGGGGATCAATAATAAAGAGTGAAATTGAGAAATAAGAAAAATATAACATCATAAATGCTCCACAAACAATTAAAACAGGATGCTACACTGGATGACTGGCGAGAAAGTTGATTGTGTGGCACTTTGGTTGAGAAAGGACTGGTTTGGCATTGACCTGAAGGAAAAATATTTTAGTAAAAAAGATTTTTAAATTGAAATGAGCTTGATGTATTCCAGGAACCAAAAGGAGGTCAATGGGAGAAGAGTGGGTGTGTGTAATATTGCTTTTTTTTTTTTTTTTAGTTTATGTTTCCTGTACATAATGATTACATTTATCATGGGCAGTTGGTACATGTACATAACATTTCTTAATTCTTTTTACTTCCTCTTTTTCACTTTCTTTCCATTTGCAAAAGATCTATCTTTCTGTTTCCTATTATTTATCTTTTTTTAAATGTGAAAAACTCTATAATTCAATACATTTACCTTTCTGAGATGTCAGTGAAAAATCAACAGCTATCATAAAGGCAAGACAACTTACATCACAAAAGAACCAAAAAATAGGAAACATTTCATAAAAAATATATTCCAACTATGAAAAGAATTGCTTCCTTGGTGTCTTCATATTCTTCTCTTCTGCATACTTATGTACAATACATTGTTTCTCAGACAAATGGACCCCACACTTATTCTTCAGTTGTCCATTTACATACTCTTCTGTCTGCTCTGGGACTACATGCATGTAGCCATCCAGGCAAGCCAGGAGCCCTTGATAAACCACTTCTGAATTTAATTTGACCACAACTAGCCTTCCGATGATTTGCTTTAAGAAGTCACAAGGGGTTTGTTTGCTTCTGTAGACTCATTTTAACATCCATGAGGGACAGGAAACCTGAGTTCTAATTCCAGCTCTGCTACTTAATTAGATGTGTGACTTGAGTAACTGATCATTTCACCTTTCATGGCCCCAGGTTCCTCATCTCGAGGCTGGGAACCAGAACTCTGACTCCAGGTGCCCCCTGAGCCTGGCCTCTCTATTGCTTATCTTTATTTTTCATCTTTAAATTATTCATATTTAAAATATAAATTTATAATTAAAATATAAATTAAAAATTATCTCAGATAAGAGAAGCCATACAATATTTAAACGTGTGTCTGATTTATTTCACTTAATATTATGGCCTCAAAGTGCATCCATTTTCCTACAAATGACTCAAATTTATCCTTCTTTATGGCAGAGTAGCACTCCATTGTGTATAAATATTGCATTTTCTTTATCCATTCATCAGGAAGGATATTATTTTTATGGAAATAATTCCAAAAAAACTATACGTATGATGATTTTCAGCTTGGAATTTTTTAATAGTGCAAAATTTGAAACATTGTCAGTTTTCTCATGGAAAAGAATATGCCTTACTTATTCAGCAATTCAGAACTGATACATAAAGAAAACTATATACAAATGTTTGTTGAACTAAGTAATCTAAACTTCTGGGAAGACTGACTGTAACAGATGAAATTTTCCAGTGGCATTAAGATTATTCTATTAGCTTGGAATGTTTTCAACTGCAATAACAGAAATCTTAAGAATGGCTGCTAGAAATGTGAATTGATTTTTCTCACATGACAAGACCTACAGAGGCAGGTGGCCACATGAGAGAGGGGGCCCACTTCAAGGGTTTAGTAATCTCATGGTTAATATGTCTAAGCTAATTAGGATTTTCTCTTGCATACACAGAATAGCTTCCAAACAGCCAAGAAACATATTTAAGTTCAAATTATGAAAAAGAAGGGGAAGGAGGGAGGAGGTAAGGGCCAGCGGTATCTGTTGTCACCCCTTCCTCCTCCAGTGGATTTGCCCTCAGGTTTCAAGGCCAGAATTTAGTCACATGACCCCATCAGCTGCTGCAAGGAAGTCTGGGAAAGTAGGAAATGGATTTGCTATGATTAGATTAGATCAGTTATGATTTATCACTAGGCTGGGCACATTGCCAACCTCAAAAAAAATTAAGTTTCTGTTGGTGAAGTGAAGGAGAATGGAAATTAGGTAGGCTACTCTGAAGATTACATGTCATTGTGGAAATGCTAATTACAGAGGAAATGAGATGAGCAGAGTGAAGAATTGTATTCGCAGAGCAATCACCTACATTAAGGTAAATTACCAAGCATTTGAGCAGGGCTGATGAATAATACACATTACTAGTTTATTTCTCATAACAACTCTGTGATGTAGGTAATATTTTTCATCATTTTTATAGTTGGGCAAACTAAGATTTAGAGAGGTTAGGTAATGTAGTTGAGGTCACACAGCTGGTAGACCAGCAAAGATTCAAAATCAGTTCTCGGATTCTAAATCCTGACTTCTTGTTATGTAAGATTCCTGTCCAGTATGATTTCCTATGGGAAAAGTGTGGTGCAAAGAGCAGCAGACAAAGATATTCAATAGAATGCAGATGAATGAAACAGTTTATGTTTTAAGTTTTGGATTTAAGTGGAGGTATACATGATTTAAAACAAAATCCTCTTTATAAAATTTTAATAATCTTATGGCCAACACAAAAATTTGCTCTTTTTATTTTGATCTGTACTGATTTTTTATTTATGTATTTTTCTTGAGGTTTAACTATAGTAAGTAAAAAATATTAAAGGGACAGCTTAATAAATTTGTGCATTTGTCTGAACCTCTGAAATTACCACCAAAATCAAGATGCAGAGTAAATTCAGGGTCCCAGGTCCCTTACTGTGCCCTCTGCTGAGTAACTGTCTTCTCACCTGTTCTGACTTCTATTATTGTGGGCAAGGTTTTGCCTGTTGTTGGTCAAAAACACAGAACTATATAACACGTACTTTAAAGAAAGCTTCACTTTCTCATTTAACCTTTTATAAGTCAGGTTCATTCATACAGTTTTGTGTATTGGTAACTCTTTCACTGCTGTGTAATATTTTCTTTGCTATTAATTTGCTCATTCTATTGTGGATAAACATTTGGGTCATTTCCAACTTTTGCCTACTTAGTAGAACTGATAGCAATAGTTTTGCACAATCGCATATGGACACACAACTCATTTTTATGAGTACATATCCAAGAATAGGGTTGCAGGGTGGTGGGACATATGCATGCTTAGCTTTGGGAGAATCTATTAAACATTTTCCAAGCTTGTTCCAATTCATATGTCTATCAGAAAAGTAAGATAGTTCCATGTGTTTCGTATCCTTGCTAGTACTTTGGATTGTTCTTTTAAACATTTTAACCAATTCTATAGTTATGTAGTACTGGTTCATTTTGTACTTTTTGCTCATTAATTAAAATGAACACCTTTTGATAAATTTGCTGCCATTTTGATATTCTCTTAGTGAAATTCATTCAAGTTTTTTTTAATTGATATCTTTTTTTCTTGTTGATTTTCAATAGTTCCTTATGTATTCTGTTAAATCCACAGGTATTTAATATTCTGTTGATTTTCTTTTATAACTATGTATATTGTAATTATCACCTGATGCTTTTTAATAGTATAGCTGCTCTATTCCAGCCAAGTCAAACTTCCATGTTCAGTCTTCTCTGGCTGATGCTTATAACACTCCCTGATATATATAACATCCTTTTCCATAGTGAATACTCCTTTATCATTATCATCCCATGTTCCTTACTTTTTTCAAAGTTCAAATGAGAACTTCTCTTTGGAGGTCTTTGTGCGTAAGCACCTATTATATACAATCACTTTAACTAATATAATCACCTATTACATACAATCACCTTAATTGATTTTCTTCTTTATGCAAAGAAAGTTGATAGTTTGCTTCTATTGCCCCTCAGTCTGTATGTGAATGAGTGTGCTTGTGTCATGGCACATAAGTGGCGCTCAATAAATGTGAATTCTGTGACCTAATCTGTGAGTATTCTTACATTTATATTTATTTTCTTTTTTAAAAAATAATTTCAAGATAGTTTCATTTTTATTTTCCTTATTGTCATCTACAGCTTCAACCTTCTTAGCCCCTGAACAATTAAAGTGGGAAATAAGGTGAAGTATCTGAGGAGTTGAGTTTATTGTAGAATGAAATGATCTCTTAAGACTTTTACACTTTCAAAGTGGTTAAGTTTGTAAACATTTTACAATTTTGACCTAAAATACATATATGGAAAATACATCATAATTGCAGAATGAATAATTGGGTAATCACAACCCAAGTCATGTAGTAAGACTTTCTAGCCCTTGGAGCCTGTCTGTGAGACCTTGATGCCTCAGACCATCTCCCCTTTCTTCAGGCTATAGCCTGGCACTCATTTTATGGTAATTAATTCCTTGCTTTTCAAAATTATTTAACCTCATAGGCAAGCTTTTTTTTTTTTTTTGGTACAGGGATCAAACTCAGGACCTTGTGCTGGCAAGGCAGGTGCTGAGCTAAATCCTCAGCCCAGGTATGGCCGTGGATGCAAGCATTCTTGAATAACATAATTTAGTTCTGTGTATTTTTGAACTTTATATAATATGACTCACATTTTATGAATTCTTGGGGGTGTTTTTCTCAATGTTATGTCTGAAAGATGAATTTATGTTTTGTGTCTAATGTATATTTATTTATTCTTGCATAGCATTACATCATATGACTGGAATGGTATGAATCACTATGATTTATTTGTTTATCACATCATTGATGATTATCTTGTTTGAGGCTATGGCAAACAATGGTGTTCAGCATTCTGAAGCAGGGATCTTGGTGAACATGTGTATGCCTTTTTCTAGAGTACATACTCAAAAGTGAAATAACTGGTCATATGGCGTATGGGTCTTCAATGTTACTAAGCAATATCAAATTAATTTCTCCAAAGAACTTGAGGAACACAATTACAATTGGCAGCTTTGAATGATTTTTACTCAAAGCTTGATGTTGTAGTTTGTTTTCAAGGCAAAGAATCTGATGCAGGGCAAACATTTACTATTTTACTTGCCCAATGACAGCAAATGTGATCTTTGAGGCAGAATTAGGGGGTATGTCAGTCAACCTCCTGTTACCGTGACAAATGCCCAGGATAATCAAGCTATGAAGACAAAAGGTTTATTTTGGCTCACAGTTTTGGACATTGCAATCCATGCCTGAGTGGACTTCTTAAAAACCTCTAGCAGGGCAGTGCATCATGGCAAGAGCACTGGGCAGAACACAACTATTCACTTCATGGTGGAAAAGAGAAAGAGAGAAAGAGGAATGGTTGAGGACTCACTATGACCTTGAAGGGCACATTCCTAATGATGAGAAACCTCCTCTGAACATTTCCACTACCTCTCATTTATGCCAAGTTGGGAGACATTCCAGATCCATAGTTTAGCTGGGGGGAAGAATGGTGTAGATACATGGGTTCTGCTGTAAGAGAAAGCTTGGGCTAAGGGTGGAGTCAAATTCTGCTTCTGCTACTAAATTTGTGTATCAACTTTCAGACCAGTTCTCTTTTATTATCTGGAAAATTTGCTGAACATCATGGAAAATGATGAGGTATTGAATTCAAGGTGCTCTAACTCAGTGATCTTCACATGGCAAGTTCTTAAATGTTTGTTCCTCTTTACAAAAAAAGTAGCAATGATAGTTTATTATCAGACTTTAAGATGCTATTATATTTAGGGTCATTTCTAACTTGCCCAAATTCTTGAGTTCTCAAAACTCACTATGGGAAGGGAGGGTGAAAGAGTTGCATTTGTGTAGGGCTTCTTGTCTCCCAGCGTGTTTCAGAAAATCCCACCCTGACTTGTACATCAGTCTTCAGAACTAGAAGTAATTATAAAATGCTCAGACAAAATCCACACATTTTAAAAAAGCAAAGTTATAGAGAGCCATAAGATTCATGCACAATTGACCACACATGGGTTCAGCATTCATGGGGTCAACCAACTTTGGATTGAAAATATTCAGAAAACAAAATTGTATCTGTCCTGAACATGTACAGATGTTTTTCTTGTTATTATTCCATAAACAGTGCAGCATGACAAATATTTGTATAGCATTTACAACTTATTAGGTATTATAAGTAACCTAGGGATGATTCAAGATATAGGGAAGGATGTGTGTACGCTGATAGCATAACGTTTTGTATAAAGAGACTGAACACCCATGAAATTTGAAATCTGAAGCTGGTCCTGGAACCAATTCCTGGAGAAAACAGCAGGATGACTGCATTTTATCCTTATTGAGGTTATTTCTTCTCTGCCTGTTTTACACTTCATATTTCAATCCGATGTTTTAGACTTCATATTCCAATCTGAAACCTTCTGTAAACACCCTAAGAGTTTAAGATTTGTAGTGCCATTTTATCAGATCAGACCGGTTTTTGTCACAGCAAAAGAAGAGACACTGGTGATATTCTGGACGGCTTCTTATACTCACAGGTCTTAGCGACAAGAGGCACAGAGTGCTGTGCTGCGCCAAATGGGAAAGACGCTAATAGTTCACATTTGTAAAATGAGAGACCTAGTCTGATTCTGGAGTCCCTGTTCTTCTTCCACTTCTCAAATTCTAGGCTTCCACTTTGAGTTTCTTTTGGACTAAGTTTTTAGGGTGACATGGAGAAATGGAGTTTAACATAAAGTTGGCTAGTCACAAAGATTTGGATAATTAAGAAATCTCCATTATCTCGGCAAGACCTTTTTAGCTAGCTATATTTTGCCTTAATTATGGTAATAATAACAAAGTCAATGAACTCACCACCTTCCCATTAAGAACCTTCAAATGTTTTATTGAGGACAATGATTCTAAGAGGGTCATATGTAATGTGCTTTCTGCACAATGAGCTCTTTCATTTGATTAAATCAGATATTTTTTTGAGTTAAAGGTGAAAACTAGGTATGAAAACACTGGCTATTAATTCAATATATGCTGTTACTTTACAAAAATAGTTGTTAACTTTCTCGTAAGGACTGAGAGAATTCACTTTTCAGCATGTTGCCTGTTAACTCTTGCTGGAGGTTAAGTATCAGCAGCCTCTCACTTTTCTACATATTTAGAAGTATGTAAAGTGTTTTGAAAAACTAGGTACAATAAAATTCACTCCTTGTGGTATAAGCCCCATGAATTTTTGAGAAATGCATGGAGCTGTATGTCTACCACCATAGTCACAATACAGAACAGTTCTATTTTTCCCAAGTTTCCTACTATTTCTCCTCTGTATTCAGACTTCTTCACCCAGCCCGACTTTTGGCAAACTTGGATGTTTTCTGTGCATATAGTTTTGCCTATTTAGAATATAATATAATGAAATTATACAACATTCAGTATTTTGAATTTGACTTCTTGTATATCCAAATGCATTTTGAAATTCATCCATATTGTTATGTGAACTAACAATTCATTCCTTTTCATTGCTGGTTATTATTCAGTTATATGACTTTGTACAGCTTATTTATCCATTTGCAAGCTCAAAGACACTTAAATTATTTCCAATTTTTGATGTTTATCAATAAAGCTTCTTCAGATATTTGCATAAACATTTCTGTATGAATGTGTTTTATATTTCTTGAATAAATACATGAGAGTGAGATTATGGAGTATCATGGTAAGTGTATATTTAATTGCAAGAAATTTCCAAACTACCTTTCAAAGCTGCTGTGCCATTTTGTATTCTTGTCAGTAATGTATGCGATTTTTGGTTGTTCCACATCCTCACTAGCATTTTGCTTTGTCAGCCTTTTATATTTTAGCCATTCCCATAGATGTATAATGACATCTCATTGCATATTTAACGACATTGGTCATTTTATATGCTTATTTTCTATCCATGTATTTACTCAAGTCTCTGTTCACTAGAGTATATGCTCAATTTTAAACTGAGTTGTCTTCTTATTGTTGAGTTTGAAGAAATTTTGTATAAAGTTTGCTTACCAGTTCCTTGTCAGATATGTGACTGGAGTATTTTCTGATAATCTGTGGCTTATATTTTCATTGTCCATAGGCTAAAATTTTTCCATTTTGATAAAGTTCAAAGTACTAAGTTTCAAGATTTGCCTTTTATGGGTCACACTTCTTGTATCATGTCTAAGAACTCTGATTCATTTAAGGTCACAATGACCTCCTGTGTTTTCTTCTAAAATTTTAACAGTTTCACATTTTATATTCAGATTTATTTAGAGTAGCTTTTTAAATAAAGGTAAAGTATAGATTGCAATTAAAAATGTTTTGCTCATATAGCTTTCTGACTTTTCTAACATGATTACCGAAAGAATATCTTTTCTCCATTAAATTGGTTTCATAATTTTGACAAAATTCTGTTGTCTGTATCCAAATGGATCTACTTATGAACTCTCTATCCTATTCAATCGAATGTGACAATTGTTTCACTACTATGTACACTGTTTTAATCAGTGTAGCTTTACAGTAAGTTTTGAAATTAGGTAATGTGAGTCTTTCAACTTTGTTTTGCTTTTTCAGAATTAATTCGACTATGTTAGTACTTTCGCTATCCTATATAAATTTCAGAATCTGTTTTCTAATACCTAGAAAAGAGAGAGTGAGATTTGATTGGGATGGTATTTATTCTATGGAACAGATTGCATGGAATTGGTATCTTAAAGATAATGACTCTCACTCCATAGATTACATTAGAACTTTGACTGGTTTTATCAGTGTTTTCTCTTATTTATCATACTGAATCTCCAGACATGTTGTTAGATTTATACTCTGTACTTAATTTTTGGTGTTTTTGTAAATGATAATTTTGATTTCCAATTTTCATTGCTAATATATAGCAATGGCATTGATTTTTGTATTGAATATAAATCTTGCACCTTGCCAAACTCACTTAGTATTTCTGTACCTTTTTAATAGATTCCTTTGGGTTTTCTATATACACAATCATATCATCTGCCAACAAAAGAATCTTTATTTCTTCTTTCTAATCTACGTACATTTTTACCCCTTGTCTCAAAGCACTACTTGTATCGTTCAGCACAATATCAAATAGGAGTGACAGAACCATACATACATTATTGTTTCATTTGGATTTTCGGGAAAAACATTTAGGCTTTCACCATTAAGTTTGCTGTTATTGTTAGTGTTTTTTGTAGATGGCTTTCATCAGGTTAAGGAAATTCTTGTACATTCACCATTGCTGAGAGGTTTTTCAAAAAAAATAATAATTAATGAATATAAATGTTTTCAATTGTTTCAAAAATTTTTTTATTATTTTTAGCTTGCAGTACATAATGTTCACACTCCTTGTGTGGAGTTGGTCCATGTACATAACACCTTAATTCCTTTTTCAGCCCCTGACCCTTCCTTCCTTCCCCTTTCCTGCAACTCTTGATTCCCTTCCCATTTGAGAAAGATCTGTCTCCCTACTTCCCGTTATCTATCTTTTAATTTGCTCTTTATTCATAATTTGGCTTTCTCATACAAGAGAAACTATGCAGCATTTGAGCTTGTGTGTCTGATTTATTGTACAACTGTACAGATATTCTATGGGACAGTCTTTCTTCCTTTGGTCCAGACAGCTTTGTTGAGCCTGGTATCAAGGCGCACATCCGGAGTCCCCGTCTCTTTCAGGGCAAGTTTCCCAATCTCCTTAAGTGCCCTAGGGGTGCGCTATCTTGAAGTCCACTGCCTGGATGCTCTTGTGAATACTGATAGTATATTCTTGAGTCACCACCTCGTTGGTGGCAGAAGAGTCCTTCTCTTTGCCACCTTTCTTTGCTGGAGCCATTCTGCTGGACTCAAACTGGAAAGGCAGAAATTACACGTCTTTAGGGCATATTTTTGTAGAGTTGATCAGTGAAACAGTGTGGCACTTCAATTTTTTTGTTATAAATATTTAAAGTAGAAGGTTAAATTCTTTAGTGGCTATGAGATTATGTTGGTTATCCATTTTTCTCTTGAACGACTTTTGGAAGTGTTTTTCAAAGAATTTAGGTTATTTATACTTTTCAATTTATGAGATTAATACCGTTTATAGTAATTCCTTGTTATTACTTTAATGTTTGTGCTGTCCATGGTTATGTACTCCTTTATTCCCAATACTGAGAAATTGTATCCACACTCTTTTTTTATTGGCTAGTTTTTCCTGATGGTTACAGATTTTATTAATCTTTTCAATAATCCACTCTTTGGTTTCATTGTTTTCTTTATTGATTTTTATTTTAATTTCATTTATTTGTGCTCTAAGAGAACCTTAAATTATTAGAGGAAAGAAAAAAAATTTATTATACTTACCAGACAAATAACATTACCACTGCTTTTCCTTCATTTCTGAAGTTCCAAGTTTTCCTCCGGTAAATTTCCCGTCAGCCTGAAGAATTGTCTTTTGCATTTGTGTTAGAATAGGATTGTTGGTTCTGAAACTTTGTAAGATTTCCTTCACCTGAAAATTAATTTTGTCTTGATTTTGAAGGATCTGTTCACTGGATATAGAATTCTAGGCTGACAGTTCTCTTTCAGCATTGTAAAGATGTTTTATTGTCTTCTGGATTTTAAAGTTTTGGATGAGAAATCCACTTTCATTTGGGTTCTCTCTCTCTCTTTCTCTCTCCCTGTCCCCAGCACCCCACCCCAAGATGTCATTTTTCTCTGGATGCACTCAATACTTTGTTTTTTTAAACAGTGAGATGCTTGGGAGTTGGGGTTGTAGCTCAGTGGTAGTGCTCTTTCTGAGCATGCTCAAGGCCCTGGATTTGATACCTAATGCTAGAGAAAGAAAGAGGGCTCAAAGTTTAAGATTCTGTTCTGAACAACCTGAGAGCCAGTGCCTTCTGACAGAGATTCTTTGTGCAGCAAAACTTTAATCAAGCTTCCAATCCTTTTCCTAGACCTATGTGTGCACTTGCTTGTAAAATCCAGCTTTAGCAAAGAACCTGGCTGACTCGGGGTAGGCAGAACCCCTATGTTCACTCTCAGTGGCTGACCACCCTTCATATCTGATCAGCCTTCTCCTCTTCCACCATCCTCTGGGGTGATGTCTGATCACCCTGGCCAACTTTTATTAAGAATGCTCTTAGATGGGGTTAGCCAGAATATCCCTAACCCCTGATGTTTCCTCTCAGCAATTTTCCTCTCACTGACACCCGCCCCCCCCCCACCATGCTCTTTGGTTATAAGTTCCCATTTGTGGAGTTGAGTCCAATCTCTCTCTCCCACTGCAAAATCCTACCACTCTGGGGTTCTCTATACCTCTCATCATGGTCCTCAATACAAGTTTTGACTGTTTCAAGATATATCATTGTATAATGTTTTCTTTAACATCTCTTACATTGTTCTTCTTGGCTGCCTACAGCATCTCATGCCAGTCCCAGCCTTGCTTAAACTGCCCAGCTTTGGGGGCCTCTTATTGTAGTGTCTCTTGCCAGAATGATGGCTCCCTTTGCAATTTCTCATAAGTCTATGCAACTGGGGCTGCCCTCAGTATGATACACAAGAAGAAAGAGGAAAAATTGAACAGGGATTTTTTTCATTCCACTCTTTGGACCACAAATGTATTTTTTCTGGCTATAGGGTTGGTTTTCTCTCAGGGGCTCACACAACCATTGTCACTGCAAAGCCAGTGTAGCCCTGACTTGGCCTGTCTTGGGGCAAATCTGGGAGAGAGAAAAAGAGAGACACAGAGAAAACAGAACAAATGCAGGTATTTCTCACATGTCCTCTGCCTTCAGGAACTCCTTTTCTCAGTCCTCTAGCTAGAATAAGGATGTTTCTTTCAAAAATTTTGCTGCCAGAACCACTGTGAAGTTCTATAATTCACTACCCTGGGTCAAAAGGAAAAAAGAAAACAAACCAACCAACCAACCAGGAATTCAACACTGCCCTGGTAGTTAAGTTTTCTGATATTTTACTTTTCAAAACTGTCAGGTACTTGCTTTTTCTATTCTCTTCCAGGTCCTTCATTGCATGTAGTAGGACAGAGTTTGCGTAGTGAACATCTTCCATCTTTGCAGGCACTGGTAGTTCTAAAGTGATTTTAAACATAAAAAACATACCTAAAGATGGTAAACTCCTGGTAGATTATGGAACTAGTGGCTACAGTTTTTGAGTCATATATGAGGGTTCATGGACTGACATTTTGAATATATCTATTATTTGAAATTGAGTTTGCTCTGGAAAATCTAAGAGGTAAATTTAACAAATCTTTCTGATCTTAAGCTGTTTGGGATGTCTCTGTTCTGCATTTTCATTGCATCATGATTTACTTCTCTCTTAGCTCTTGGTACATTGCATAGAAATAGCCCATTCCTCATCTTTCTTTTATGGTGAGTTATTCAGTTCTTGAGAAAATGAGCTGGGTCTTATTCTCCTGGACAATCAAAGAAATTGCTTGGAAATTTCCAGTGCTTGGACATTGATAGGCAGTGAATAATTATTGCTTGAATAGTCAGATGAACCAAACTGTGGAGAGTTCATACACATCTTTTCCAAACACAGGGAACTATATAGAAAAGATATTGTCACTAAGACATTGTGAAGTCAACATATCCTTTGATATTTAAATTCTGAATTAAGTCTAATACTTTTCTGCATATCTTTGCTGATTCACAGGGACTTGTATTTCCCTGGTCACTTTTTCACATTGAATTTTCAATCCAATTATAATTTATGTCCTACGACTCCTCTTTGTTCTGCATAGCAAATCAAACATGCAACTTAGTATATTTCTTTATTTTCCAAATCTTTTATGCAAGGCATTTTTTTGGTGTGTGTACACATCCATATGTATCTGCCTGGGTATGGGTTTTTTGGGGGTTTTTTTGTACCTGGGATCAAACTCAGGGCCTTGCAGGTGCGGTGCCACTGAGCTAACTCCCCGACCCTACCTGGGTATATTTGTGTGCAGACTTTGAGAAGGTCCGGGATGGTGAATTATCATCTTGCAGGCAAAAACCTTCAAACTGAGTGTTGGTTCCCTTTAAGAGTCCATTTACTTCATTGGTACACAACCTCCTTTCTCTCTCTCCAGATGCCATTTCACCCATATTATAATAGAATAATTTATCTTTCCACTCTTCTGTTCAGTTTAGATCTACTTTTGCATACCAAAAAGCACATTAATAGCCTTTTTCAAAATAAAGAGCAATCTACCCTTTTGTCCATCAGAAAAAGTGGCAGAATCTTTAAGGCTTTAGTTGTCTTCCTCTATTTTCTTTAATAATTGTATTACAAATCACTCTAATCCCTCCACAAAACACAGAAACAGTTAAAACAATCTTAAGGACTTAAATGACAATTTATCCATCCTGTTACACATCTTGACAAGTACATACGTTTATTTGCCAAAAACCTCGGGGAAAGGAACCCCCCCTAAGAAGAATGTCACAGCGTGTTTGAAAAAGGGCAAGAGATTTGTAATTGGGAGGTCTGGGCTTGAATTCTGGCTACTCAAAGTCTTGGCTGCCGTATTATAAGATAAATCTTTGTTTCAAACCATGGAAGGGGTTAATACACATGCTCTGCATGTAAAGGTACATATCTAATTTGGCTTGTCTATTATAAACTCCCATGCTTTGGTTTATCTATTGACTCTTTGATCCTAATTTTTATCATCTGCAAAATAAGAATAATTATATAAGCTATGGGAATGGAATGAAATAACAATGATATAAAGCCATTTTATAATGTGTCATTTCTGCTGTACATATCAGCCATAATTTTATTTTTTAAATTAATTTTATTGGTACATTTAGGTATACAATATAATGACATTCATCACTGGAAATTTGTGCCTTTACATAATCTATCTTCGTTCTTATTTTTTTCCGATTCCCCTGCCCTCCCTTCAACCCCTCCATCCCTCCCTATTTACAAAGACTTTGTGTCCATTTTTTTAAATTCCATTCCCTTATTTCCTTTCCCCAAACCCTCCCACTTCCCCTTCCACATTGAAACTTTTCTTCCTATTTCACATTATCTATTATGCCTTTTGATTTTTATTTACCCTTTATTCCTCACACCACAGAAACTAATTGGTATTTACAGATGTCTGTCCTATTTATTTCACTTAAGAGTATTGCCTCAATGTGCATCTATTGAGCTATAAATGTTTCTAACTTCTCATTCTTTATGGCTGAATAGTATTCCATTTTATTAAAAAAAAAACCTTTCTTTATCCAGTCTCCAGTTGATGGGCAATTGGGCTGTTTCCAAGTTTTACCTATTAAAAACTGTGCTGCTATGAACATGGGTACACATATATCATTGTGGTACGATTGTTTAATTCTTTGGGGAAGATCCCCAGCAGTGGAATAGCTGGGTCAAATGGGACTTCCAGTCCTAGTTCTTTGAGGTATCTCCATACTGATTTCCACAGTGGTTGCCCCAGTCTGCCCTCCCAC
>NW_004624795.1:10076936-10094987 GCF_000247695.1 Heterocephalus glaber | reverse complement strand
TTTCTTCATTGACTCCAATCAGTCTTATGTTATTCTTCTTTGCATCATCTAGCAGCTATTGGATTGATTTCTCATGGTCCCTTACTATTTCAAAGCAATTTTTCTTTTCCTGGTCACTAATTGCAATCCTGTCTTCTATATCTAAAATTCTGTCCCCACATTGTTGCATTCTGCTGCATAAAGTATCAGTGGAGTTTCTAATCTCCTGGATATCCATTTGCATCTATTTTATGGATCCCATTTGTTTCCTGTGTTGGGATTCCATCTTGTTCTTCAGCTCCACTATTTTTTTAATCCGTGTTTGTTCTAGAGTTATTAATCATTTCTTGCACTATGGATGCAATTTCTGTTGTTATCTGATAAATTATTTCTGATTTCATTTTTCCCAGATCCTCTTTTGTTACCAGTTCAGGAAGTCCAGGTGGTTGAGTATCAGATTGTTCCATCTCATTGCCCTTTGGTGTTGCCTAAGGTGTTCTGAACATCTGATTTTGAGACTTGTTTATGTGTCTTCCCATTTCTACAGATTCAGCCTGATGTGCCTTTGTTGAGGGGACGTTTTGCTTGTTTAGTGGTCTGCAATTTTCAGCAACCCACTGAGAGGGGTTTCACTGCAGCTCACCGCTGTGCCACTTCCTGGGTTCAGAATGGTTTCCTTCTGTATCCCTGCACTGCCTTGTTGTCTGGGTAAGGTTCCAGCTGGGGCCTGTGCACACTTGGGATGGTATCTGGGTGTGCCTCTGGCTGGCATCTTCTCCCCTGTGCAGCTATTATCTGGGAGGTACTTTGGCTGGGGCCTGTGTACCTTGTTCACTAGTGTCTGAGGGGGCTTCTGGCTGGGGTCTGCACACACTTACCAATGATTTCTCGGTGGGCCTCTGGCTGTTGCTTGTCAGCCTACATAGCTCTTTTCTGGGAGGGGCTTCGGCTGGAGCCTGTGGGCCCAAGCTGCTGGTGTCTGGGTGGAGCCCTGGCTGGGACCTGCCCACACCCACTTAGCTCTGTTCCAGGCATGTTTCTCACTGGGATCTGGACACACTTACTGATGGAATCTGGGTAGGCACAATTTTCTTTATTGTGTCTCAATTTTAGCAATGATTATATCAGGAGAAGTTGCTATTTACTTTGCAACACTGAAACCAAAGGCTGGCACCGTGATCAAATTCTAAAGCAACAATTTCT
The DNA here is from genome assembly GCF_000247695.1 of Heterocephalus glaber. The sequence continues at coordinate 10,093,805 of NW_004624795.1, read as the reverse complement.
TAATAAAATATTTGAAAGTCAATTGGCTAAAAGGAACTTCCCATGCAGAGAGAATCCCCGATATTGTGAGGATGCTATATCTTCATGCTTCCCTTTCTCTTCTTACTGTATCCCCACATAGGGATCCAAGGATTTCCATGTGTTGATTAAAAGGATTAGAGGTGAGAAGAAATAAGCAGATAAAGAGGAGAGGGCCCTATAAGTGACTGACCTCCAGTTATATCCAGGAAACTTGGCTTCAGTTAACAAAGACTGTCATGTTTATAGGAGACAGTTCAGTATAGGTATGTGGAGAGTCCACTCATTTCTGTGTTCCATTATTCCCATGATCACCTTTGATAATGATTCTTTTCAAGTGAAGCTAAATTTAATTAAGTAATCTACTAAAATTCAATCTATCTCAAAGAATGTTTGAAGGACTGGAAAATTGTGAAATAGACTCTTGTTAGAGAAGATAAAGCTACATGCTATAAACCATAGAACTTTATATTAGCCATGTCAAACCTTCCATGGAAACAGCACTGGGGATTTTGATATTTCTTTGGTTGGTACATGGATTTAATTAATTGAAAAGGGGGAAAAATACTTCTGGGACATTGCTTGTACCAATGAGCTTTTAAGAACATATAAGTGTGGCCAAATGCTCTGGCATTATCATTAAATCAATTCTATTGGAAGTTTTAATGATCACCTTTCAAATCCATTCTCTATGATAAATGTCTACACTAAAGGTTTTGGGTTTGGAAGGCTAGCTTGTGTCAACTCTCATTCATTAAAACTATGTAAAAAAATTCAAGGGCAGTTTTTACAACAAAATGAACAGAAGTTTAAACAATGAAATATAAATAAGTTACTATGCCATTATTCCAGCCCAATAATTAATTTACTTGTTTTTAGATGCTCTTCCACCTCTGTATACATATATTAGCTACTGTTGCTATCTTAACAATCAGACTGATTTATAATTTGTTTTACTTAACATTGTCATTAACACTCCCTGTGATGGTTTACAGTGCTTATCATTATCTCCTTTAATGATTGCTTAATAACGTTTTGTCAGTAAGATATTATATTATTCCATTAACTGAATGTCTTGTGATTTATATGAACATTTATACTGTTTTCCAGATATTGCCTGTTATAGACATTAGTGTACTATCTTCATGGATAACAGTTTTGTTCTATAATTTCTTTTTGTATTAGTATGTGCTTGGGATGCACAGTAATTACTGCTTATTATTTCTTTAGGATGCATTTCCCTGCAGATTCAAAAATTAGTATACCACCTACAGTCACCAGCACAAAGGAGTGGCAACAATATTGTCATTTTTTAGTGGAAATAATTAAAACCTTTGAATAATTTATTAATTACATGACTATGTCAAGAATGACTTCATACTTTAATAGCGAAGTTGAACATTTCTATATTTGTTTACTAGAACTTTCTTTGTGTACTATCCCGCTACCTGTTTTGGTTTTTTTTGGATTGAGATATTTTCTTTTTTTTCTTTTTTATACCCGGGATTGAACTCGGGTCCTTGTGCTTGCGGGACTGGCTATGGAACCACTGAGCTAAATCCCTGGCCCTAGATATTTTCTTATATATTAACAATTTGCTGAAAACATTTACCTATTTTGACTTTTTTAAAAAAGTAAATTCTATTTTTAATGTAAAGAATTTATATTTTAGATGATCACGTATGTCTTCAATTCTCTTTGTAATTAGATTGCTTCAAATAGGGGAAGTGATCGTTTCTCATCTGATAAATCATACTTTCCTATTTTATGCATTAAGAATGTAATCTAACTCTTTAATTCTTAATTTTATTTCGAAGAGTTGAGACTCATTTATATATTCCAAATTATCAGCTTTAATGAAATGATATGGTTTTAGATTTCTCTGTGTGATAGTGAAGAGAGAGAAAATTGACAAATAAACATGAAAAAATTCCAAAGGCAGAGAGTTATTACAAACTAGCCAGTGTGTAACTATTTCTTATTTCTTTGCATGATCATATTGAGAAACTGAGCACTTGAAAAACTCATATCACATGAAATATTGCTTATTTTTCTATTTTTGGAAGATTTTATATAATTTTGAAATTATATGTTTCATGGAAGTTTAGTGAATATCCCCTGCAGTATTATCTGAGTCTGGGTTTTTAAAATGTGAATCTTTTTATAAAGTTTGAGAACTGTCCTACATCATCTTAAGTCTGCTTTGGTTAAATTATTATTTTTTTGTTAGTATGTTTTCATTTCATCTAAATTTTCAAAATGTTTGTAATGTAGTTTTTATAGTGCTGTCAGCATTTTAAAAATCTGTAATATAATAAGTAGCTATGCTTCTTTTTAAATCATATTTAGTTGTATTTTTCTCTTTGTTTCTCATTTTCTGGATTAACTTTCCAGAGACTTACTATGTTTATCTCTTTAAAGAATTGAATTGTTACTTGGTGATGCTCTCAAAGTGACTTTATTGTCTAGTTCATTTATTTTCTATTTTCAACTTGATTACTTTTTTTTCTAAATTTATTATGCATCATTTATTAACTTAAGGTTTTTTTCTATATAAATTTAACTCTCCCTCTTAGTTCCTTTTCAGCATTATTCCACAAATTTTTATATGCTATATTTTATCATTATTGTCTACATATTTAACATTTTCATTCTGATTTCCTTTTCAACTTCTCAGTTATTTAAAAGAGATATTTCTAAATTTCCAAATGTATAGTCATCTTTAATTTTTTTATTATTTAATTCTAACTTAATTGCATTTTGGTAGGGACAAATAATCTGTATGATACCCATGTTTTGACTTTTTTTGAGATTTGAGCTGTGGCTAATATTTTCAAATGCTTATATTTATAAATGTCCTTGTGGCACATAGAAGAATGTGTTTAGTCTGCTTGGGTGGCTATAACAAAATATCACAGACTGAGTAGCTTAACTAACAGAAATTTATTTATTTGGTGTCGGGAATCAAACTCAGAACCTTGTGCTTGCCAGGCAGGAGCGGTGCCACTGAGCTAAATCACCAGCCCTAGAAATTTATTTTTTACAGTTCTGGGGACTGGCAAGCCCAAGATGAAGGTGCTGCCAGTTTGGATCCTGATAAAAGCCCTCTTCCTGGTTGCAGACAGCAGCCTTCTGGCCCTGTCCTCCCTTTCCTGCAGGGTCAGATATCGAGTGTAGGCACATACTAGGCCTGGGTACATTTTGCCAAACTGACAGTTGATTTTTTTTTTTTTTTTGGTACCAGAGATCGAACTCAGGACCTTGCACTTGCAAGGCAGGTGCCTGAACCACTGAGCTAAATCCCCGGCCCAACAGTTGATTTTTGAAAGAACTGTGGTCTACAAAGACAGAGAAGGGAGCAGAGGATAGAGAGGAGGCTGACTGAAATTTTAATCAAAGGAGAGTATTTGTCAGGATTTTTATTAGGACGATTTTTATTAGGACAAGTTTAGAACTTTTGTATCTCCTAGATGAGTAGACACTTTATCAATTTTAACAGCTACCACTTCAAAAGGCTTTGCCTTAAATTATTTTTTTTCTGTTAGTACTATTTCTATGTACATTTTAGAAATATTTTATTGTATTTTGTTCTTTTATTTTTTCTGTGAACATTCAGTTGTTTTAAAAATCCAATATGATAACCTCTTTTTTAACTGATAAATGCAGTTCCTTTAATCCATTGTAATTGATACATTATGACTTTGTTATATAATCTTATTTTGTACTCATTTTTTTAACCATACTTTTCTGTGCTTTTTTTTTTTTTTTCTGGGTAGAATAGCTGTTTTCAAGATCCCTCCTAGTTTTAACAGTCTGTAATAATATATCTCTATTTTCTTTTTTTTGGTACCAGGGATCGAACTCAGGTCCTTGTGCTTGCAAGGCAGGCAGCAGAACCACTGAGCTAAATCCCGGGCCCCCGTAATAATATAAAGTAGGTTAAACTAAATGGAAAGTGGTGTGGTTCCAACTGTACCTTTAATAGCAACCAGGGTGAGTGAGTTAGGTCAGAAAGGGCTTCATCTGGGCATTGTTAAAGGGTAGATGAAGATTAACCTTAGGAAGCAGGATGAGGGATTTCTAACTGAAAGATGTTTGTCAATTTGGGAGCCAAAAGTGAACTGAATGGAGGTAGGGAAAGAACAATGTCGTTAGGCCATGACTAGTAGAACAACACGATCTAGAAAAAGAGCAGAAGATGAAGGCGTGAGGACAGCAATGAACGGGCTTGAGAATGACTGTAACAATGAGCATAACAAATACCATAAAAATTTTTGTAATTGTTTATAACAGATTGGTGAAGTAGCTTTAAATTTTGTAGTAGGTTCTCCTCAGGTCCCCAGCAGCAATGCACAAGAAGTGTACATTCAATGTCATTTTGATAGGAGAGAAGCAGGTTGGAAGTGAATTGTGCTTAGAATGGGTGCAGGGGAACCACAGGTGCCATCTTTGAATCCGGAAATCCAACTTTCCTGAGGATGGTGACAGGAATCAGTGAAAATGACACCCAAGCTGTTGCAACATGCTGTCCACATGCCCTCTTCTGTGGGCTTCTGTGGGCTTCTGAGGGAGAGATGATCTTTTCTAAAATGTTTATTAGGAAGCTCAGAAAATAAACTTGACTTCACAGCACCATTTATAGTTTTAAGTGTAAGGGCAAAGGCTACTTCAGACAGTGTTCTAGAACATGTTCACAATTTTAAAAGAAAGAAGTAGAAGAGCTTGGACAAGAAATCCCATTCGAAGGGAGCAAAGTTTATGTGCCCTTATTTGCATGCTGCTCTGGGAAATGGCCTTTTGTGGTCATAAGAAAAAGGCAGACACCTGTTCATAACCCTTCTAGTAAAACCAAATTTATGGGTGAGAAAGAAGGAATGACTGAAAATTCACAAGAATTATGAGGCAGGAATTGAGCAGTGTGTTCTGCTGCTTTGTCTTTTGCTATTGGTAATAAATCTGTTTCCCAGTTGCTATTCTTATCCCAGGGAACTGAATGATTATCATATCTCCCTTGCATTAGCCATTTGAATGGAGTAACAAAATGTCACTTTGCTGATGATTAGGTGCTGGCAGGGGTTCAAATCTGCAAACACACAATTCAATGCCACAAAAAGTCCCCTACTTACACTGCCTTCCCAAGAAAACTGCTATGGGGGCTGAAATTTGTGTAACTGTCCTCTTTTGCATTTGGAATTTTGTCATTAGTATATCAAAAGATCACAGTGCGAGGAAAGCTGAAGAGGTTTTGTGATGTTCAGGTGTTAAATGTAGTGGTTTTTTCTGTAAAGCCACAATATTTAAAAAAGCATGCTACTGATGCAGAAGTAGGCAGAATGGTCAGCGCATAGGCTAGATGACTCCGACCCTCAAATAGCTGCAGACTTAAAACATAGCTAAATTCTCATTGTGCATCAGAAACCAAAGGAAAGAAGTATTGGATTTTCATGTAATAAGACACAAACATCACAATTGTCAGTGATTGCTTCTCTGAGACCTGGACTGAAATAAAATTCATAGGATACAGGTGGTAAAGGTTGCTTAATTAAGGGTAGTGATTTAGTTCTAGCAGCAACTTAATTTTTTTTTTGGTACTGGGAATCGAACTCAGGACCTTGCGTTTGCAAGGCAGTCAGCAAAACCACTGAGCTAAATCCCCGGCCCCGGCAACTTAATGTTTTAACTTGGGACATTTACTTAATATTTACGAAAATAGAATTATGTAATCTGTCAAGTGGCACTAGTACTTGAAACTGTCTCACAGGGTCATTTTGAACATTAAGTGGAATAAACCATATAAAGTGTTTTCTGCAAGGTCTAGCACATAGTATTAGGTTAGTAAAGATGCAGACGGCTGCTTAAGGTCAAAGGTCAGCTCCTAGTTCTTTACATTTACAGAAAAATGATTTGTAAAAAGAAGTGAAGTTAAAAGCTCAGCCTCAGGCCTGTGCATCTATACATAGAGGAAATTCTACTGAGTCTGTGTGATTAGAGCTGGCTGATTCTTTTTGCCTCAGGTGAAACTTATTCTGATATTGGCATAGGCTTGAATCTACAAAAAGGAATTAAATATTATCAACTTATTAGGCTGTAGAAGGCAGAAAATGGCAAGGTGTGACTTTTGCTGTATTTAATTGGAATTGTGAGCATCCTTACACATAATTCTGCCTAAACTCTATAAGCACACATGCAGGCTTTTCACAGACAGCCTCACCTCTAATGTTAAGCCCCCCAAATCAACTTCTTTGTCACTTGAGCTTGGTTTGTCAGAAAAGTTCCCTCTCCTCCTAGGTACAAGGACTCCAAAACTTTTGTTAATTTACTAACTTACTTTGATATCGGACCTATTTTCTCAGATTATCTTGTTTCATTTTTACAGCAACACTTTAAAGGAGGCATTTTCATTCCCATTGTTACAGATGAAGAAATTTAAGTTTGAAATGTGTATGCAGAATAGCAGAGCTTGGCTAAGAACCCAAATCTCTTGAAGACCTGTATCTCATCACTCCTTTAATATTGTTAGAAACTTTGCTAATTGGCCACTGAAGAGTTTGATGCTTTCAACTGAGAAGTCACAATTTAAAATGTGTACAGGAAAATGAGCAGAGGAGCCAGATGGCTAATAAGTCAGTGTCAATTCGTGGACTTCCACAACCTCATCAAGTGATTAAAGTAATCCACTGGGTATGACAGATCCAAAGGTTTCTCTCCCTCACCTGCAACCTCCTCACCTCTTTTCCATCTTAACCAATGAAGTAAATCCAAATTACCCATTGAGGACTCAGAAAGAGTTCAGACTATGTATATTGGAAAAACACTATCATATTCACGACCACTTGAAGTTTCCCACCCCAGTTACATGTTATTATTAACATTTTGGAGTACAGCACTACCTCCTATCTCTGACATATACATACATGTTATGTATACATATATGTATATATGTCACATGTGTCTCATATATGTGAGAGATATAATATATATATATTCATAGAAAATAGGCTTTTCCACTGTTAGTGATATAGTGGAGAGCACCAATAATGTATTCACCCTTTAAAAGAAACATCTTGGATACATTGAACCCTCCATTTCTCTCTTAATGTTACATTCATTTAAAACACGTTGTTAAAATAAATCTAGTAGAAGTATAAAAATTAAATGAAATACTTTGTTAAAATGAACTGAAAGCATTATTTGAACGATTGTCTGGCCTCTTATTTGCATGCACAGTTAACTTAAATGATAAATTGGAATATTTTCCGTGTTTGAGTGTTATTATTTTTCCTTTTCTTGGTAGGCATTTTATACCGATACTTTATTTTGAAAAGTTGAAAATATATAAGAGAGTTAAAAATAATTGGTGTACTCACTGGCTGGATTTAATATCAACTAAATATTTGTTAACAGTGGTTATATTTAATTGATCACTTATGGATCTATCCTTTTACTATATATCCATCAATCAAGTTTGATGAATTTTAAAGTTGCATTAACAATAGGCCTAATTTCTAAACATTTCAGCATGTATATCATTAGCTAGTGTTGAATAAAAATTTCATAATGATCATCTGTGTAAAATATACCTTTTCTGGATTACTGATTTTTTTTTCAATAAGGTATATGGAAGAGAGTTACCAGGTTGAAAGTCATGAATATTTTACGGCTTTTAATGCAAATAACCAAATTGCTTTTTTTAAAAAAATTTTTTGACAATTGTATTTCTGCCAGTAGTCCGTAGCAGTCTCTGTTTACCTACCTATATCCTTGTGAAGATTAACTTCTTGGTTAATAAAGTACTAGGAAATTGTTATTGCTGAACTTTGAATTAGTTTGGTTTTTGGTGAGTTGTCACATTATTCATTGTATAAAATTTGTATTTCTTCAGTCAGTTTCTGATTCAGGTGTGTCTATGTTTTCATTAACATTTTAGAGTGTTCTTATCAATTTTGTGTGAGTTTTTTGTATAATAGAACTATTTACAGAAGAGCATGGACAATTATGAGGAATTTGGAGCCTATTTCCCACTTCCTAAAAAAGAACGTGACACACTGGCATGAGTAATGACGAGAAATGTGACAGGTTCATAAAATCTCTATTTCCCTGTAATCAAATTGCTGCTTACCAACAGCAAAATATCATTCAAAAAGAAAACAAAAGTAATACATTTTTACTCTAAGGTACAAAGAAAATAAACAAGTAGAAGGCAAGGATCACTGACTAATTCTGGTCTCCAAACTAGTGAAATCTTAATTAGCTGCTGTAACGTGGAACTCTCCAGCAGTTATTTTCTTGGGTGTTTTGAGATAGGGGAAATACGTCATTTACCCAAGATCACACAACTAATATGTGAAAGAACTGGAATTTGAACTCAGAAACTAAGCCCAAAGCCTGATGAAAATGATTCCCCTTGCAACTAGCATCTTGCCTCTGAACCTTAACCCAACAGTTGTGGCCCTGCTAATTTTAGCCAGAAGGAACATCCTAATTCTACCTACCTGTCTGGACTTAAGAGTACGACTGCCTTGCATTCTCTCTTGCTCTGTGCTGTTGACTTGTAGGCAAACTGGTTTGTGATACTAACTTTTGATTCAAATTCAGACAGTGGAGCCTACTAAAGAGTGTTTGTCAATCAGAACTAACCTCTTGTGATAATCTGTATCTGGGTTATTAGAATAAATATGGATGAGACTCCCTCTGCAGGCCAGGATCTCCGAATGCAGAAGTGATTGCTATTGAGAAATCCTGATGTGTACCATTGAGTACTCATAGGGAGAGTGAAATAACTGCTTAGTAGATGTTGAGCAGGAGAAGGAAAGCTCCAGGGGTTGTCGCGTGGTGATGGTGGTGGTGCTATGTGCATGTGTGTAGACAGAGAACATTGATCATAGCTGACTAATGGAAGCCTGGGCAAGGTGGTTGGCATTGGCCTGAAGCTCAACATCTCACGTGCTTTCCACCTGAAACTGGAGGGCCTTAGTCAGTTTGGGAACACAGTGCCCGGTAAGTGGCATTTAGCATAACTGGCATGTTCCCAAGGGTAGAGTTACCCTCAGAGAGCAGTGACAGAAGCAAATTGCTTCTCAATTTTATGAGATGCTGACTCACCCACCCAGAGGATGCATTTCATTATCTGTGACTCTGCAGAGGATTAGTCTGCACTGCTCATTGAGGCAAATCTGCCTATCAAAGCAATACTCTCACTGGAGTGTTTTTGCTTCCTTTCTGTTATGATTTGTGTCCAGATGTCCCCCTCCAAGCCTCATGTGGATGAGGTGGGGCTTTCTTTTTCGGAGCTGGATGAATCTGGAATGTGTGATGCTGGGATTAAGAGCTTGTGATTCTTAAATCACTACACATGATTGATTAGTTTGGCACGGCCCTAATCCTGGTAGTCTGATGGGCTCAAAGAGGCAGAAAGATGCTGTTAAGATCTCTTGTTGCTTTTGCTGTTTTCTGCCACCATGAATTGTTGCCCCTCTGCCATGTGCCAACCTGCCTTGGAGCCAGTTGATGATGGATTGAAACCTCTAACTGTGAGGGTCGGCTATTTTGTCTCAGCAATGATAAAGGAAATTAAAAGTAAAGCATGAAAAAGTACAATTAGAAATATTAGTTAAGAATTATCCAAAAAGGAGGGACCTGATGGGTTGGCATAGTGCAGCTTTTTAAACACAGTGGCCCAACACAAGGGACGTTTCTTTGCCCTGGGAATGGACTCAAGGGTCAGAAAGCAATGATCTGCCCTCTTCTCTTTCCTTCCATTTTCCCCTTGGGGACCTCTGAAGAAAGATAGTTTATGATCCCTGTTCATTATATTAAGCTAACAGTGTTCTGAACTTTATGCCGTCATTGGCATCATTATCTAAAGCAGAATATATTTGAGTACCAGGCTCTGAGATTGGTTCTTGTAACACCCGAGTTTCAACACTGATCCAAGAAGCTGGGAACAAATAAATCCTTGGCCACTTATGGACTAGAAGAGGAAATTTGGAAACTACTGCAGAGAAGTTTTGAGAAGACTCTAAAATATTGTGATTTTCAACTTTTTCTTAGTCCTTTAGTACCAACTTTTTCTGGAGTCCTTTGTTAAAGTTTATTAGAGTTTGGTAGAAATAGATGGAAACTTGCTACTTCACTTGTTTTCCTCTAATCTGGGCCCTTCAAGTGGATCAGTAGTCCAATATTGTTATTTGAATATTTTAAACACAATGCATGTTTACTAGAGAAGATTTGGAAATTTTTTAAAAAAGGAAGAAGAAAATTACATCACACAACAATAACTACTTTTAGGATTCATGAATCTGTGCTTGCAGATGCCTATTTGCTTTTAAAATTTTAAAAATAATTTGAAGCACATTTTTGTATTTCTTCTTTCACTTAAAATTTTACTATTAAAATAAATTATGTGTATACTGTACTTAAAGTTATAGCATGTGGCTCTGCCTTTTCCCTAATGTTGTATATGTAAGTTTCTCCAATTTGTGTCAACACTAATAAAAATAATATTAGGATAAATATCTTTGTATTATGCCCTTAGGGTAGCTCACAGAGTGAAAAAAGTCAGCGTTTTCACTAAAACATCATATAAAAAGAAGGTAAGTAAGACCTTTGTATATCAACATAGTATAGACCCATACAGTAGCTTCATAGAGGGATCAGAGGGGTTTCCACCATATGATTTTCTTGATGGAGTTGCAGAAACAGAAGTGAGATGGTTGATTAAGAAGAAAATGTCTCCTTTGCTTCTTTGCTTGTTCCTTCACATTTTCCTTGCTTTTTCATAGATAGAAAACTTTGTAAATCTGCTTGCTTTATAAATTGGCAGAAATTAACAAACTTTGTTTTCTGTAAATGGCAAGGAGGTAAATAATTTAGGCTTTGCGGGTCATAGAGTCTTTGTGACAACTATTCAGCTCTGCAAACATGGAATGAAAGTAGCCATAGAAAATATTAGCAAACGGGAATGACTGTGTTCAAATAAAACTTTATTCATAAAAAATGACACTGGAGTGGAATTGGTCTGTAGACTTGTTTACTGACTCATGACTTGGAGACCAACATACTGATTGGGCAGGGTTCACAAGTAGGCAGGTTCACTGTGTTTTAAAAGGCTATGCACATTGATTTTGTATCCTGAAACTTTCCTGAATTTATTAGTTATAACAGTTTTTCTTTTTCTTAAAGATTTCTTAATCTGGTCAATACTTCTCTAGGCCTTGAAATTAGTGAACTGATATAGCCTACTAATAGGGTTAACCTTCTTCTTCCACCTGAATATTTGTTATTATTTGGAGCCATGTGGAAAAAATTGGACCCAGGCTTGCATGTGGGAAGTGGGTGATGACAAACAGGCCTTGAATCTGACTGTGTGTTATAACTCAGTATTATTGCCACTTGTATTTCAGGAGTATTGGGAAAGGCTCATCTGAAAACAAAGAGGGTTTTTATTAACGGTTTTCTAGAATTTCTTCTGGGTTGAGTTCCATTGGAGACCTTACTTGGTAAGAGAGTAATAGGGCTTGATTTGTGAATTTTTCAGTCCTGTAGTTAAATTCCATTAAAAATTCACTGCATAGCTTTCATAGAAGCAATCCCTTTTTTCTGTATGCATTGTCAACATGATATTTTAAAATGACAGACTCTATTTTCTTCTCTGGATAAAGTAAGAAAATGTTACTTGTGTGTGTGTCTACATGTGACTATTGTTCAGAGGACTGCACACGAGGTGGCAGGAGGCCAGATGGACTAATCTGATTGCAGGTGGAGCAGGGGCTTCCGGCTTGTCTCCTGGGATCTTCTGAAAGGAAACTTTAATGAAAAATAGATGAGATTTCCACCAAGTCCAGCTTCTTGTGTCAAATGCTTACATTGTATCATTTCCCATCCTCATTATAATTACTGTCATAAGAATTGATTAACATTATGCTTTTTTTTTTTCTGGTCTTCTTTGCAGTTTTACCAGAACAAAAAATAAGATAAAGCAGTGCACTGTCTGCACAGTATGGGGAACCTCTGGTCCCTGTAGCAATGAGGTTTCTTTTCTTTCTTAGGCAATCTGTATATGGAGGTGAGTTATGGAAACTTGTGTTCTCTGCTGGGAAAAGCATAGCATGGAATGTGGAAGACAGAGAATTTGCTCAAAGGAGCAGAGAGGAGAGACAGAAGTAGAAACTACAGGCATAATTCACACATCCAAAAGGATGAGGGCATTTTGTTGGAGGAGCATTTTAAAAGGAAGTAGGGATAACAACTAATCCTAATATCCAAGGAGGCAAAAAGCCAAATGGAGATTGTGTGGTGGTTAACAGTGAAAGATCTTAAGAAAAGACTTTTTATGTCAAGTGTTTGGAATAATGGTGCCTTTAAGGGAGAATTTTCAAAAAACTCTGGGTATTACAAGGAAGTTTGGAGATTTGCTAGTCCATCTTTTGCATTCCCAAAACAACTGATTCTCAGATCATTGTTCTTTTTTTCACTCATAATTTCTGCCTTGAAGAGTAAAAGATTTTCTACTCATTTATCATTTACACGTAAACTTTTCGTTGCTTTTCCTATCACAGGGACAGTCAGCCTTTTAATAGGTATGTTTGGAAGAGTCCCCATCTTAGGAGATGATCCATGGGCGAGGTGGCAGGGGATGCTTTTTTGGTAAAATACATTTTGGAGATGCTCACTCCATCCCTGTTGTGGATGTTCAATAGCATATTGGTATGCTAAAACACTAGGAAATTTCACATTGAAGAGTCTGTCTATGTTTGTTTAAACTAGAGTTTCTGGAAAGTAACATTGCCTGAATCACTTTTTTAGTGTGTGTTAAGGCATCATAGAACACAGTTTGGAAGCAGATTTGGGTGAGGCTGTTCATATACACTTGATCTATTAACAAGAATTTTACCTGATTAAGGGTGCTAGTTATGGCCCTGATTAAAATTCTCTGTCCCAGATTACATCAAATTTAAAGGCTTGTGCATAGCAAAGGAAACAATCAGCAGAGTGAAGAGACAGCTTGGAGAAGGAAGAAAAGCATCACTAGCTAGCTTTTTTTCTGACAGAGCATTAATACTGGAATACATAAAGAATTTTTTAACAACACCAAAAGAACAAATAGCCTAATCACTAAATAGGCAAATGAATTGAACAAACATCTCTCAAAATAAAAAGTACAAATGACCAATAAACATATGAAAAAAATGTTCAACATTATTATCCATCAGCGATATGCAAATCAGGGATTTCATCTCACCCCAGTCAGAGTAGCTATCATCAAGAATACAAAAAAAAATGTTGATGAGAATGCAAGGGAAAAGGAACTCTTCTTCACTGCTGGTAGGAATGTAAATCAGTACAGCTATCAGGGAATTCAGTATGGAGGTTCCTTAAAAAACTAAACATAGACTTACCATTTGATCCAGCTATAGCATTCCTTGGCATATTCCCCAAAGAATTAAACATCCACATATGATAGCGATATCAACATACCCAAGTTTATCAAAGTATTACATTAGTTAAGCTATGGAACCAGCCTAAGTGCCTGACAACAGATAAATGAATAAAGAAAATGTGGTGGATATACACAATTGTGCATTATTCAGCCATAAAGAAGAACAACATTATGTCATTTGCAGGAAAATGGATGGAATTGGAGACCATGATGTTTAGTGAAATAAGCTAGCCTCAGAAACTGAGAGTAAATATTTGATGTTTCCTCTTCTATTAAAGAAATGGAAAGGAGCGGGGTAGGGATAAGAAAGGCAGAAAGGAGCTAATGAGGGGTGTGATCAAAGGATGTTAAATACATTTAGGAATATGCCAAAATGAAACTCACTAGTTTGTAGAACTAATATACACAAATGAAAAATAAAATAATTGAAAATGTCCTTACCTATGAACTGATCCTCAAATTTGAATTGCAAATTTATCAAGTAAAATAAGATTAGTCCAAAGGAAAAAAAATTCTTTGTCCCAGAAAGAAAAGCAAACTAACACTGTTAACTGAGATTCTGTCATGTGACTTGAAATTTTTTTTATTTTATAAACATTGTTTCCTTTCAGCCTCACTATGGCTCCATATGTAGATATTTTTCTCATTTTACACAAGAAATCAGAGCTTCTGAGACAAATGTCTTTTTTTCAAGAGATATATAATAAATTAATTGTGCAAAAGAGATAACTAACTTCGTGAACTAGATAGACTGTGGAAGATGAGCATTAGTCATTTCCTGGAATGTGGGACTTTCATTGTTCAAACCAGGGAAGTCTCAGGCAAAACAGGTTGAATTGGTCGCCTAGCATTTCTTAGTCTTGTTGTACATATGGATGAGCCATCCTGATACTTTCTGGCTGGTAATTCACAGGGCTTCAGAATCTTTCCTGGTACTGTGTGTATAGGTAGCTTCTGTCAATCAATGGAAACTGGGGTGTGTGCGTGTGTGTGTGTGTGTGTGTGTGTGTGTCTGTGTGTGTGTCTGTGTCTGTGTGTCTGTGTGTGTTTTGCTGGGTGTTTTTTCATCCTTACCTTGTTACAGGCTCAAATGAAATCTTTGTAAACTAAGTAGCCTGATTGCTAGGAGCGGCCTTCCCTTCAAGATTCTGGCTTTATATTTCAGACTTTAAGCTACAGTGAAATAAATTGACATTTAGTGGATTTTACTTCCCCTCAGGCTATCTCTCATTTGTAATCCAAATCCATCTTCCCAATTCCCTAACCCACTAAATCAACACTAGTCCTGTTCTTAACATTTTGTTTTAGCCTCAGCTCTAGGACTTCAGAATATGTCTTAAACAAGTGATTTACTCACTTAATATAGAAGTTGATACTATTGTGAAAACAGGAACAGTTTATTAAGGTTTTTTTTTTTATAGTACAAATGTTCCCTCTCCCTTTTACCAACATAAAATCTTAATTATGTCATAAATTAAAATAAATACTAAAATGTCCATGACAGCCTAAACAAGGAAGTTCTTCAAATCTCAGGTTAAATGCTCCCTTGGAGAGCATTGTCTGATATCCTACACTAAACACCTGCTTTAATCCACCAAGCCTATACAATTCCAAGTAAGCTTTCAAAGTAGAACATGCACAAAGAAAAGTACATGCAACATAAATGTACAGTTTGATGCATTTCACAGGGGAAATGCATTCTGGAAATCATTACCAATATTATCAGCACCTTGGAAATTCCCTTATTCTCTCTCTCAGCCACTGTCCCCTTCCAAATTTGACCACTTTCCTACTTAATTCCTGTAAAATAGTCTTGCCTGTTTTAGAACTTTATATCATTGGAATATTTTGTGTCTGACTTTTCATTTACTATTCTGTCACAGGCACCAGGTTTTTAGATAGAAATAGTTCATTCTTTCTTGTTACTGCATGGTATCAATTATTATGCCACAACTTATTTATGTGATGTACTATTGATAAGTACTTAAATTCTAGTCTTTGCCTAACAGGAACAATGTTAGGCATATTTTTGTACATGCCTTTTTGGTGAACGTATGTAAGCATTTTATTGGGTATGTACCTAGGAGTGAAATTGTCAAGTTATGACAGTGCATCCACATGTTCAGATTTAGAGAATATCAATTTTCCTAAGTGATTTTATTAATTTGTATTCCACCAGGAATTACATGAGAGCTCTGAGTCTCATGCACAGCTAGGATTTATTCTAATGAAGTAAATGTTTGTCTTCAATCCTAGAGAAATCTTTGTAAGTTGCTTCTATTAGTGCCCATACCCTTCTGCTTACCTCCTTTCTAGAAAATTCTCTCCTTTCTAGAAAATTCTCTCCTTTCTTAAATCTTTCCTTTTCATGTTTTCTTTGGTTTGGATCTTGATTAGAGACACTTGCTGGGAATGTGATGTGCCATCATTGCTCGTGAGTATGGACATTTGTGAAGACTACTTAAACAAGGGAACTCAAGAAAAAGGAACCCCTAGAATTGTAGGGATTGATTCTGTATATATTTTTGAATGTGGAAGGAACTCTGTATTCTCCTTAATCCACATGAAAATTGTCCTAAGAATACAGCAACCATTTCTTGTGCTACCTCCGCCATGAATTCTCTGCACTATTTAATACTGATGATTATGTACTACTTTAAAATTTGTATTCTTTAAGGGCCCAGTAGTATCTTTGTGTTCTTCATACTCTGCATCTTCCTTGGCTCATATTTTCTTTTGCTTTATTCACTGAATGCTATTATTTCCAAAGGTTATGACTTTTCCTCTTTTCTTCTCTTTGCTCATTTCTTTTTATTTATTTTGTTCATTCCCAATGATAAAGAATACTCCCAAACCTATACTTTTCCATTTAACTTGTCAGAAGCTCCAGTGATGGATTTCTATCCAACTATTGTACTAGATCAGAGGTTGCAAATGTTATCTGGTGTTTCTTACATTTTTTGAGTTGTCAAGATTTTTTTTTCCATTAAGTTTATTGGTATATTTTACATATAAATTACAGTTACATTCATCATTAGGATCTTGTACCTTTACATGACGCATCTTGGTTCTTATTTTTTCCCCTTTTCCTGCCCTCCCTTCACTCCCTCCACACTTCCCTATTTGCAAAGACTTCGTTTCCATTTTTTCCTTTTCTCATATTTTTTCCCTTATTTCCTTTCCCATACCCCTCCCACTTTCCCTACTCCTTTAGATCTTTTCTTCACAATATCAATTATACATTTTTAAAATTAAAATATCAAGACCTAGAAGACATTACCACAGATTTTACAGAATTTAAAAGGATACAGAAAGCATATTTCAAAAATCTTTTTTTGAAATAAATTTAACAACTTCTAAGAAGTACCTTGGAAGACAAATTAATGAAACTAACTCTGGAGGAAATATAAAAT
>NW_004624795.1:9930264-10074505 GCF_000247695.1 Heterocephalus glaber | reverse complement strand
GCTTGTAGAATTTTATTCTTCTGTGGGGTTTCTGCAGTCTTAACTATTATATGCCTATGTGTAGATTTTTTTTTTGATCAAGGCTAGCTGGAGTCCTATAAGCCTCACTTATATGTATGTCAAGTTCTTTTCTTTTGCTTTGGGAGTTTTCTGTCATCACTTCTGTGAACAGTTTTTTTACGTCATCTGTACTCTCTCCTGTTTCTTTATTGACTCCAATCAGTCTTTTGTTATTCTTCTTTGCATCATCTAGCAGCTGTTGGATTGATTTCTCATGGTCTCTTACAATTTTAAAGCAATTTTTCTTTTCCTGGTCACTAATTGCAATCTTGTCTTCTATATCTGAAATTTTGTCCTCACATTGGCTCATTCTGCTGTGTAGACTTTCAATGGAGTTTTTAATCTCCTGGAAATCTGTTTGCATCTCTTTTACGGATTCCATTTGTTTCCTATGTTGGGATTCCATCATGTTCCTCAGCTCCTCTACTTTTTTTATCTGTGTCTGCTCTAGATTTATTAATCATGTCTTGCACTATGGGCACAATCTCTGCTGTCGTCTGAGAAATTACTTCTCATTTCATTTTTTCCAGATCCTCTTTTGTTGCTAGTTCAGGGAGTCCAGATAGTTGAGTATCATAATGTTTCATCTTGTTTCCCTCTGGGGTTCTTTTAGGTGATCTGGAAGTCTGTTTTGAAACTTGTTTATATGTCTTTTCATTTTAATGGTGGTGGTGGGGGGATGCTGCTGGCACCCATGTGGCTCACCTCCTCTGTGCTCGTGGGGGCATACAGCAGCCCAGAAGTTTCCTCTTGTGCACTGAGTTGTCTGTTTTTAAAAATCATGAGATTTTTACATTAAAAATTATTGATGCTTGGTTTGACCACAAGTAGCTGGCTGGAGCTGAGCAGGAGGGTCACTGTGTTCCAGTTTGCATGGCCCATGCAACCTTTTTTTTTTCCATGCAACTTTTAATTGTCCCACCACTGCCGGTTGCATTCACTTGTTACCTTTCTGCTGTCCCCTTATCTCGATACCAAATGTTTCCACTCAGATATTTTTCAAATACTTTATACTCAAAGAGTCTAACATAAAAATCATCTTACCATCCCTACCCCTAAATAATCATGAGTAGCTCAACTTCTGAGCACTTTCTTTTGGTTTTGATTAATACTTAACCTTATTAACACCTAGGCCTCTGACTACCTCCTTTTCCAATATATACAGTGAGGAGCCAACTTCTGTAAGCATTTTTATTCCCTAGTCTCCTATGTTAAAGCCTCCCTGTTCCACTGCACTATCCTAGTTCTGTATGCCATTTCAACCTCACGTATTGCAATAGCCTATATCAGTATTGCTAAGCTTTATTTTTTCACAAATATAATTCATCTTGTGGATTGTACAAAATTCCTATTTTTTTAGTAATTCTTCATAACATAATAGTTACATCCTTCTGATGAATAATTATCAGATGTTTGCTAGTCCTTGGTTATTAAAGACTAAACGCAAGTATTATCTTGTTAATCATGACCCTCAATATTCTGGCTCCGATCTTCCTTTCTTGACACGTGTCCTTTACTCCCCTTATACACTTTTAGAGAGCTGCCTTTGTGTTTGCTTAGGTTGTTCCCTTAGCCTGGGATGTTCCTTACCCTTACATTTCTCTAACTGTAAAATTCCCTGTATTCCTCAAAACTAGATCAACCACTATGACTTTTCCTAATTCCAAAATGGTCATTACATTATTCCCTGTGTAAATTGTCTTACCCTCCAACTAATTTAAAATTTCTCTAATTGGAGCTCTCCCAACTTTGAGTAATTATAAAAATTATCTGAGCTGCATAAACATATATACATTCTTAGGTATTGGCAAGTCTAGTGAATCACAATCTCTATGGAATGTCAAATGTAAAACACCATTTTATTATATAAAACACAGTGATATTTTCTTTCACATACTGCCTGATTGTGCTTTAAAGTTTTTGTGTATATGATACTGTCTGCTACATTATGTTGCTTAGGGATTTGAATAAATCTTTATCTTTGTATCCTTGCACTCCTTAGGTGATCATTTGCATAGAGTAAGTGCTTAACACCTATAGATTGAATAAGTAAATTAATGTAGCTCTCCACGGAGAGAAAATGATTCTTTTTAAAACATTAATCAAATCACATCAGTCAAAACCTATCTATCTCTTGTTGGTCTTGCTGTATTTTTCTAAAATATCTCGTATCATACTCTGTTTTCTCCATTTGCTTACATCTGGTCTTTTCAGGATTGATTTTACCTCCCAACATCTTCTAGTAAAATTAAAAACAGCAATTAATCTTATGCCAATATATCTTATCTCTGGAAAAACCTATGCTTAAATCAATTCAGCTATGCTATTCTGGGTGGGGGAAGGGGAATATTATTCACAGTAACAGAATCACAGAGCCCAGAGAAAGATATGAAAGTCATGACTGTGAAGTGATCTTCTCCACATGTGTGAAGATAGAACTATATCAAGTTGCCCTGTGTGATTGGTTCTTACAATTGCTTATGGTGATTTATTCAACTTTAAGTCTCCTCTAAGTTTTCCAAAGAGAGAGAAGGCCAAATTACCTGCTGGTACCTAATTTTTCAGTTCCAATACTTAAGAGGACACTTTGGGGGGCATTTTCGGCTTTGATGATATTATGATGCATTCACCAGTTAACAATGGTGGGATGATTGTCATTTAGGGGACCCATCTTAAGTGCACAATGGTTTCTGATTAGGATAAGACTGCAATTGTTGCTGATTAGAAGACTGCACTGTGGTTGGCTGTTAGTGCCCCATATCTTCTTAGAAAAAGGTGGCACCTGTACAAATCAATAATGTATGAGTTGAGAAAGCTCTGAGATAGGATTTCCTTTAGGTTCAAAAGGGACGACAGAATCAAACTTTCTCAGTCTCCAAGTTTCTTG
The DNA here is from genome assembly GCF_000247695.1 of Heterocephalus glaber. The sequence goes on along the minus strand of NW_004624795.1, from coordinate 10,071,558 downwards.
GTTCATTCATATCAAAGAATCTGTATCAAGCACCTGTGTTGTGCTTTTCACTATGCCAGCAGCTGTTCTGGATCACACAAGATAAATATAAGGTATTATTCTTACCCTCAAGTAGTTTATAATCTCATTGGATGAGACAAGACATTTAAATGCATACAATTAAAAGGCAATGCAAGGCAGTATGTGGGCAGGTTGCAAAGTATGTTATGTAAATAGAGAATGTTATCAGGTTTAAAAGAGAAAGAAGAAAATGTACCATTCTTAGAGAACTGGACTTAAGCCTGGTCTTTGTTTCATCTGAGAGTAAAATGAAATAAGTAAATAAGGAACAAGAGCACTGATAGAGCCACTTATATATTTATCTTTTGGTCAGAGGGGTTAAATGCTGAGTAGGAAGTCTAAAACTTTTTAAGTGGACATCTTGAGTATTTGTTAATGTATGTTGTGTTGATTACTCTTGAAGGTGCCAGACCATAATAACCTTTTTCTAACACTGGTCTTTGAATTTGCATTCTTGCAGTGATTTTATTTACCATTGAGCTATTACTTATCTTCATCAGTGGCAGATTTTGAGGCATTTATTTGCAGCCTTTATATTCTGGCATTTTCCCTGCCGCCTCTGTGTGTGCACTTCTCTCTACATGGTGATCTATGGTGCTCAGGAAAGGACTTTTAAATTGACAAGTGGAAAGATGCCAGCACAGGGAGAGTTTATTAAACCCTCAGCCAATGAACTTGGTTTACACCAATGCCTTTAAAAGAATGAGTGTCTGAGAAGCTGCAGGGCTCAGTATCATGTTAGCACTGAAAAATGAGACAGCGATTTCGAGTGTTGTGAAATGGACATTCCATTCTTTAGTCGAAAGTGTGTGTTAGAAAGGAGATTACATCAGTGGAAGGATGGAGAAGAAAATGCAGTATGAACAGGGACAGGTTTATGTAAGTGGCAGTTTTCAGAGACTCAGAGTCTGCTCTTTCTGAAGGATCAGGGGAAGGGAGCAGGATTCTTCTGGGTGGAAATTAGAAGTTCCACAGAGACAGATTTTAGCCCTCTTCTTTCTTTTCCTGTTTTTTTATTTTAACTGAAGCTTTAAATGAAACAAAATCTCCTGGATTATTCAGAGATCTTGCAGGTATAGATGGAGCAGATGCTTCCTGAGACCTCATCTAGCCCCTGATTTTGGTGTTTCAGTCTTCTGAGAAGGCAGTTTGCATTTAATTTAAACATAATTGAAGTATAGAGTCCATTGAACTCTCTATAACGTTGGCCAGACAGCTCAAATAGCAGTGCAGTGAATTGTGACAAATGTGTGTTTCACACTATGCTATCGGGATTATTTTCCCCAACTCCTATTTGAATCCACATCTTCATTTTCCTTTACTGAGCACCTCTCAGTGACAGGAAACCAGGATATAAAGATAGATTAGACATGGACTGTGATGAACTCAAAGTTCCTATAGCCCATTGAGGTAGACAGAAATTTATGAAATGTAATTTGTAAAGGAAACAGGGAGAAGAGACATCTGAATCAGACTTGGAGGTCAGAACTACTTCTAGAAGTGTGCTGAGTTCTTGTTTCTGATAATTTTCCTCAGGAAAATGTAGAATGTAGAGCAAATTACATATTAATTAGATACTTAAATTCATCTGATATTGGAGAAATTTGTAAAGAAAAACTGCCCAAGGCGGGGAAATCATTTGAGCATCTATCTGTATGTGGTTATTTCACATATATCTGAGTAACATTTTTTCCTCTATAATAATTTTAACTTTAACCAAAATGCTACATTACATTGTCCCAGATGCTTGCAAGAGATTCAGAAAGACTTGAACACTGTCTTCACTAATATGCATGATCTTGAATCAAGTTGGTTCATCTTGTGGTCTCTTGGTGACAATGATAGCACTAACTGAATTATTAAAATTTGGTCATCTGAAACAGTCATATGAAGAGAAGTTGAGTGTTTTCTGCTATTGTGACCTTTATACTTGTGCTCTGGTGGAAAACGTAGCAGGTTTTCAAAGTGTGTGACTTTGGGCACAACCCTTAATGCACCTCTCTCCTCCTTTGTCCCTTAAATGGGGAAAATACCACTTCTCATTTTTTTTTTTTTACTTGACAGAGTTGCAGTGAGGAGCAAACAAAACCATGAATGGGAAAGCTTTTTATAGAGTATAAACGCTTACAATAGTCTGTCTTTGTATCAGAAACACCAAGGAAATCTCTCATTGGGAAATTTTAACTTTCTAAAGCATTCAATGATGGTGTTGATTTTCAGTTTTCCACTGTCTTATTTTAAGACACTTTTCATGTAAAATTAAATGACCACTTAAGATCAACTATCACACCTAACAGTCTGCCTTCTCTTCTATGCAAGTTGCAGCCCTTAGCTCTCTTGTGCTGCTCTTATAACAAATTACAGAACTAATTTGTTTGCTCCCTTGACTAAGTTTATTGTCATTTAAGATTCATGGTGACTTGTCAGGCACTCTAGAGGCTGAATTACTATAGAGAAAGTGTTAGTGTGAAGGCTCTATGTGAATAGAGTCATTCAAATTTAGATTTGACAATAATACATCAAGGAAATATAAGAAGCACATTCCAGCTGAATGTCCTCCCTGGGAATCAGGCCATTGTTAACAATGGAAGGAATTTTAGGAAGGATCCAGTTCAGCTACATTTCTTCCAGCTATTATGGAAATTATGCTAAAATGAATTTGTCCAAGGTTATACCAAAAGGACTAGAATTTAGACCTTTCAAGTTCTTTCTAGATATTTTTTTCTTTGCCAGTTTGGTGTTTTAAATTTCAGTATCCAGGTGCATTCTGGTTTTTTTCACAGTCCAGTGTAGGGTTTGTCAATATTATCTTGACGTATCTTATTCAATTCAAAGATTCATCCTATTATCCAGGAAAATTGATTTTTGTTAATCTTGAAAGAAATTTTGGTGAGTGGATGGCTCTGTTGACATACATTTATGTGACTTATAAATTAAATATATGCAGGGAAAGTAGTGCTTAGAAAATCTTATTCTATTTGTTTCTCCACTATTTGGCTGAAAGGATGTTAATATGTCACTTAATGTTTCAGCAACTGCATTTTCTACAAAGTAATTATATAGCTACCTACTATATTAGGTTGCGGTACAGTTTAAAATAGTTCATTAATGGGAAAGTTCATATATCTGTAAAGTATTATGCAAATGCATTAATATTATTTAGCTGCCTATTTCAGCTTTGCTGCCTCCAGCAGGTGGCTAAATCAAGTCATATAATTCCAGTGCTCTCCAGTTCCATAGACTATACCAATGGTCCTCCTTACAGCTTCTTACTTCCCATCATAAATCACATTCCTTGATGAAAGTGTAGTAACATGTAAATTCTATCTTTAAAATCTTTTAACAAGGAAAAATGGCAGGGAAAAATCATCATCTATATTAAAACAAAAAACACAAATTAGGTGATATTGTGAGGAAACTGACATAATATAGAGGGCTCGGAAGCGAGTATCTTAAAATAAACTGTAGTTTATTCTGAATGTTCCTTGTGAAGCAGAATTTTTGTGACTTCCCCCATGTCCATGTCCATACTAATGTTAACAGATGTCCCACCTTCCAAAACAGAGAGGCAAGCTTGGCAGCTCTTCCCAGCTTGCAAATTTAATTATGGCTGCAAATGTGATAATGCAACAACCTTTCCAAGTTTTGATTGGATCTGTGTTTGGCATAAGCAACCTTCATTTGCCCACCATATGGGTAAGCGCAGGGCAAGGTGCTGTCTTGTGCCCTTGCTGTGAGTTAGCCAACTCTTGATTATCTGCAGAGGAATTGGCCACGTAGATTAGTCATGGCCCTTATAAATGCAGCCAGCTCTTCCTGCACTGAGTATAGAGCAGGGCTGCCTCCCCACATTGCTACTGGGTTTAGTCTTGGCATCTGGAAGCTTATTTTAATATTTACTTGGCAGAAAACCCAGCTACTAATCTGATGGCTACTTATGCCCTGTCATCAGGTAATCCATTCTAAATGTCATTTCACATAGTCATAGATATGTATGGTGCTCGGTTTTGCATAATAGAGAACAACTCATATGACCCAGACACCAGTCCTGTGTCTTGGTGAGACAAGCATCGCAAATGAAGAACCTGAGCTCCAAACTGGCTCAGTGACTTCTCCATGGCCTTCGAAGTAAGGAGTGTGACTTCAGCCTTTTGTCTCTAAAGTTGGGGCTCTTGCTTCTACCTGACACTTTCTCATAAAAGCATGGGAAGTTATTTGGATGAACAATTCCTAGTTTTAATTACACATGTTGTGGGTTTCCTTTCTAAGGACAGGTATTGAACAATTTGAGCTTGATTAAACAAGCCAAAAGACAGGGTGTATATAGGTAAAGAGGCAGAGTCATCTCAATGTCATATCCATTGAGCTTCTAAACTGTCTTTTCTGGCTCTTTCCTTAGAACAGACAATTAACCTTTTGTGGGTTCAGACGGAGCTATGTGGTAGGAGTATCATGATTCACAGAGTAAAGAGCATGTGGACTTGAGACATTACTGGAGAAAAAAGATCTAGGTATACAGCCAGTGCCTGAGAACACTGGAATTATTAGGAACACAGGAAATTTCAGTCTCAAAATGCACATATAGGGTACCTATTAGGCTGCTCTTGGATAGTTGGTTGGCCTTAGCAGTAAAAGATGCTAAAATATGTTGCCTTTAAGACACTTATTGGACGGTGGGAAATAAAGGCATAATGACACCTTGGTAAATAGAAGATTAAAGATGCATATGAAGTGCTGTGGGAACAAGAGGAGGAAAAAAATAAATTCAGTATGATGGTGAATTTCAATTCTGTCTTCCTTAATTTGGTCACATGTGGAAAAACCGAAGCATTTAATAATCATGAAATTAAAGATAATCCCTTGACTCAAATAAAGACACACTTCCAAATGAGAGCTGGATGTATAGAAGTACTTAATCTTGCAAGACCACTGCTAAGCTTTTTACAATCAACAGCTTGGGGCCATTTTTGGAGGGAGTCTTTTCACTCTTAGTGTGACTACTCAGCATAAAAGCATGATGCTAAATAGCAGAGAAATGGCCCTCAGCAGGGATATAGATCCAAACAACTGAATACTTTCTATTTAAAAATACGTGTCAGTCACATAAACTAACCTAGAAGATTCTAAGGCACATTGAAATAGCAGGTCCTGGGCACCAGATGGTTCTAGGGAGAGTTCCGAGCAATGTGGTCTGGGCTGGACTTGGGGGTGTAAGGGACGAAGCTACTTTCCACAGCGCCACATGCTGTCTAGGTGGAGGGTGAGGAGATGGCCTCTCCAATATGTCAAAAACTCATTTTCTGGTTACAAGGTTTCCTCACAGCAAAATGGTTTCTGGAAACTGCCTTCTCTTTCTCATGCCAAAAAAGGAGTATTTACCCAGATGCAAAAGATGAAAAATAGTGACATTATAAAAGATTGGCATGCTTAAAAATATGGATTTAATTAAGCATTCTTACTATTTGGGGATGGAGGGATTCGGAAAGACGTGTAAAATGTAACTTCCGCTGTTTCACCACCTTGCCACCGTGATCCTATGTGGCTATTTGGCTCTTTTCTTGGGCTAGTGCATGAATAACATGAAAATGATGCCTCTCTCCCTGCCAAATCGGAGAAAGACTATTTGTTCTCAGAATCTCACATAACCTTTATGAACCTTATTTTATGGCTTCTGGACTTATTTCTCTCTCTCTCTCTCTTTTTTTTTTTTTTTTGGTACCAGGGGTCGAACTCAGGACCTTGTTCTTATGAGGCAGGCAGTGGAACCACTGAGGTAAATCCCCAGGCCTTATTTCTCTCTCTTTATAGGAGCTGGTCCCTTTATCCAGAAGGGAGACAGAAGTTAAATAATTCTTCCATTCCTCTTCATCCTAAATATTTAATTCTGTACCATATCTTTTGGCTCAAGGCTCCCTGAACTAAATTCTTTCCTTGAGCTTAAACCTAAACCACACAGTCTTATGAATAGATACTTGGTAATGCCACTAGCCTTCCTCTTCATCAAACAGCTCAATTCTCAGTCTCAGATTTGAATTTTTGAACCTGTAGACAGTGTAGAGAAAGCAGTCATGCTCTCTTGGGAACTGGAAGGTTTCCCAGGTCAGTATGCTGCAGTAATAACTAGAAAGTAATTCTGATACTTATCAGATCCTTTCCAATGACAGATAAATATAATGTACTTGGTGAGTGTGAACTGAGTTTTGATATGTACATATGGATTCATATGAGTCACAAGAATAGAAGAACAGAATTATAATCCTGTAAATGATAATACTTGGACTTAGTGGCTTTTAAAACATTTCCAGATTCATCTCACTTTCAAAAACTATTTATAATTCTTGTTTAAAATATGCCATAGTTTAGGCATATTACCATATCATCATTGTACTTTATAGGAAAAAATAGTAACAACTATGAGTATGCTAGATCAAATATATCATATATTTACTGATACCAAACATAATTCTAAGCAATTTACATATGTTAACATATTTAATTCTCTCTGCAACTCTGCTGTTATTATTCTAATTTTACAGATGGGGTCTGGGGATTTAGCTCAGTGGTTCTGGCGTCTGCCTTGCAAGCGCAAGGACCCGAGTTTGATCCCTGGTACCAAAAAACAAAACAAAACAAAACAAAAATTCCTTAGCTGGGGATTTAGCTCAGTGGTTCTGCCTCCTGCCTCCGCAAGCACAAGGACCCAAGTTTGATCCCGGGTACCAAAAAAAAAAAATTTTACAGATGGGGACAACCCTATGATACAGATGCTATTATTATTCTAATTTTACAGATGAGGAAACCATGGGTCAGAGAATTCAGGAGCTTGTCAAAGTTGCACAGACAATAAATGGCAAAGTTAGGATTTAAATAAAACCCTGGCAATATGTTATGCACCTTCATCTCTCTTCTCTGATCCTTTGTTCTTTGATAGCATGTGTTGCTTTGCACAGTATTTTTAAAATTTCTCCTCCTTTTCCTAGACAATCCTCTCTGATAGAAAGGGCTGTGACTTTAATGTTATAGCAGTGTTATCCTTATGCCTCTGCTGTATGTATAACAATTTATCATTAGGTCCCAGGACTATTTGTCAAATCTCTCCTCTGTGCACAATAAAGGTGAATTTGTTAGATAGTGAGAAATAACAAAGAAAATGACACGTGACCATATTCTTGTATTTTTCACAACCACTCTGAAAAGTCCTCCCCAGATGAAGTCACATATGATGATCTGAAAGACGACACTAATGCAAGTCAATAAGCTGGTGCAACTAGTGTGTAAGCCCCATGTGGATGACAGTGAGAGCTATGGTTCAGAGGAGGAAGAGGTTCACCCCCAGGATGCCCTGAGTCACTTGTAAACCTAGAATGAGGTGTGTTCGATCAGGGAGTAATTCTGGAGTCAGTCATCCACCAGACTGCAGCTCGTCATTTGTACCAATGTGGGTAAGGGGGACATGTCTACAGAAGAATATGAAGATGTAAGAAAAGTTACTGCTTTCCAAATGCTCTGATGATCCTTATAACAAACTTACTTGATATATAAAACTTCTAAGTTGACAAAGAACTGACATTAGAAATTCTATGTGACCCAGCCATCTCTCTGCTAATTATCTTTCCCAAAGAGCTTAAGTCATCATGCTATAGTGACACATATATACCAATATTTATAGCAGCACATTTTACAATAGCTAAATCCTGGAAGTAGCCTGTATACCCATCAACAGATGAGTGGATAAAGAAAACATGGTATCTATGTATAATGGAATACTACTCATCTATAAAGAATGATATATTTGAGACATTTGTAAGGAAATGAATGCACCTGGAAAATATAATGTTCAGTGAAATAAACCAGAGTACAAGCTTAAATACCCTATGATATCCCTCATTTGAGTGAGGCAAAGAAAATGATAAAGGAGGGATAGAAAGGGACAAAGGAATGCATCTGTTGCAACAGAGAAGTGGTCCAAGGAAAGAAGTGTGAGGGGTGAGGAGGAGGGGAAGGAGAAATGAGAGGAATAAAGATGTGCCATGTACAGGAACCTAATAATCCCAATTAATGCAGACAGTATATCCCGTGACATGGGCTAAGACAAGTAATATTAAGTATGGAAAAGGGGATGGGGACTGGTGGGGGAGGGGGAGAGGGAGAGAAGGGGATTTATGAAAGGGAAACAAGCCGTGATATATGTAAACATGTAACCACTCCCCGAGAGGATTTTAAACTGCATGCATTGCGAATATGTAGTAATACAATTTTTCAAACTATTAAAAAAAGGGTCATTATTGTGTTAATTTACTAAATTACTCACTCACTTGATCACTACAGCAAGTATTTACATTTGCTATGTACTGATTCTGTTAGGTAATGGGAACCTCTGTCTAATAATTTCTCTGACCAGGCAAACATCTCTTGGTGCAACTTGGCATTGTAGGAGATATTTAAGAAATCATCACTGAGCTGAATTTGAATGTTTTAAAGGAGTTGGAATGAAGTATTTGACTAAATCTGTGGATTCAGCAATCATATTCTGAGTGCTCACTATATTTGAACATTGTGGGAATAAAGTAAAAAGAAGTTCCAGCACTCCAGAACATGTCTGTACTTCATTAGTTTTATGGTGTGTCTATAAAACGGGTGGCCTGGGGCACACGGGGGAGGAGGTCCTCTTTATGTGATGTGAGATGGAGACTTGTTTGTTAAGTTCCTCAGTGCCTTGGCTGAGTGTCTCTGATCCAGTGCTCACCACTCTCTTTGTTCTGCTCGTCCTTGTAGATGCCAACAAACTTATTTCCAGTTTCCTTTGTAGTTAGGGGTGGGAATGGGAGTGAGTTCTGTGTAAGAGGACATGAGCATGAAACATATGCAGCTATCCAAGAAATCTTCCTGTGAACTCTCCTCACTCTGCTTCCTCATCTTCTGGTAGAAGGAGAGGACTCTATGGACTTTGAATCAGGTGAAGCCATGAGATGCCAGAGGCTGGAAAGACGAAGCCACTGTTAACCCACAATGGTGCTGCAGAAGGGAGGAACTGCTGTGAGGACACTGTGATTTGGGGGCCCTTGTTAGCAACACCTGGCCTAATTTAACTATTTAGTAACAGTGCTTAACTCACACAGGGCCAAATCCTAAAAGCCAGGACACTAGGTCTAGGCACAAGGAAGAATAATCCTAAAAGTTATAATTATGAAATTTATTTACATTTACAAAGCAATTTCATATTCATTAGTTCATTTGGACATTGAGTCTTATAAAGGGACAGAGCAAGCATTGTCACAACCATTTTGCTGGTAGGAGAACCAGCTCATTTGTGTTAGACTGCAGGGAATCAGGAGACTATCAGAATTAGTTCAGTTGGAGAAAAGCTACTGTTTAGAACTATCTATGGTCTACAGATTTTGTTAACACAGGGTTTAAAAGGATTTGCTTAAAAGTCTTTTTTGCCTGCTTTAGTCTGATATGTAAGTCTGAAATGATAGGCAAAGAGCATGATGAGTGGGATTGTGGTTCTAAGGGGCATGATCTTCCTTGCATGTGACTCCACTGGATGTCCTGGAACGGCTCTGAACTCCAGAAGAACAATTTACATGGTTCTCTCCACAGCGTGGCAGTACCGGGCCTTCCTTCTGTCTGGATTACTATAATTGTACTTGAGGATGTCTGTATTCTTCAGCTGTAATTTCTGACCGTAACTTGGCTCTTTCCATTCCTAAACAAACACAAACAGAGCATCCCCTCCCAGAACATCAAACTTTTGCACAATGATTAGTTTACATTTTGAAATTTATTTTTGGAATTTGTTAATATCAGTTGGCCTTTTGCTTTTTTTAGAAAGGGAGAATTTTCGTGTTTTTTTTTTTTTACATATTTTACATATTTTACAGGGGCTCTATTAGGGTGGTCACCCACCCCGACTGCCCCACTCCCTCACCTAGTAAATATTTCTAATTTATTTTAATTTAATTAATTTATGCAACTAATATAATAAGCACTTTCTTAGATATGGGGCATAAAAAAGTGAATAGGGAATGATTTCTACCCTTAACAGAAGCATTTAAGAAGTATTTACAGTCAATCAATACGAATGTTTATTTGAGTTGACTTCATAAATGTATGCTAAGTACCTTCAACAGAAGATTTATTATACCCCTAAGGATTGGGATTAGTAAAAAATTAGAACACATGAGACTCATCAGCCAAGGAGCTCTGAGGATGAAAGAACAGATTATACTCAAGCTTGTCTAAAATTACAAAGCTCATAAGCCTGATGTTCTGGGTCAGCCACTGCATCAGCCAAGACCTTTTTAAAAGCATGTTATAGACAGTGCAGTTCGAGCTGGTTTGAAACAAAAGAATGTAGTGGCTCCCATGCCAGAAAAATCCAGACTAAGAAACTATTGGATTAGAAACAAATTCTCTACTTTCAAAGGTGATAATTAAAATAGATTATTTTTCTTCCAGATAAGTGACCTGTTTGCATGGAAAGAGTCACCTATATATCATCAGCAAGCTTTAAAGCAAGTACTTGCTTTTCCTAGACACAGTAGGAAATATAGCATTCCAGCCAAGGAGACAGTTAAGGGTCATCAGAGTCCAACCCATACAGCCAAGGAGATGGTAAAGATGTCCCGACAGCTCCTTGCCCTCAATCCTTGTGAAAAGTTGAGTCACAGTTTTAGTCTTGGCAAGATGGAGAAAGATTTGTCTTGTCAGTGAATGTTAGCAAAAGAAGCAGCAGAAAGACAGGCTGGTGTGTGTTATCTTACTTTGAGCTGTCCAGAAGAGATCAGACTTCTCTTTTATGGAATCATTTATATGTGTTAGGTAAATCAGGCTTTGCCAGGCATCTAGGCAATGAGGACGAATATGAAAAAAAAATAAGCAAGCCTTTAAATATATCATTAAAACCTTCCAGACAGTCATTTCAAACATAATAATTGTACCTAAATTCAAATTGTGATGATATGGTCAAGTTGTGTCAACTAGCATTGTTATTAGTAGCTCAAACCTTTAATAATATTACAGAACTACCCAAAAAGTAAATAAACAAATAAAATCTTTTTACAAAATAGTATTTATGTACAGAGCTCCAGGTACTTGCATCAAGATTATACTCAAGTTTGGTTAGATCTAGGTTCTCAGGTAAAGTTTTTTAAATTAGTATATATTTGCAATTCATAATAATTGCACTAACATATGCCTATCACATCTCCTCTTCCCTCCATACCTCCTCTGTCTCTAGATCTCCTTCCCATCTCCACAAAGTCTATCTCCAAAGTTTTATTCCCCCTACTTCTTGGCTATGCTTTCCTCTGTGGATTTCTTCTTAGGCAGATTATTTCTTTGAATTCTGAGACTGCTGCTAATACCACCAGTTTTATACTCCATTCCCTCACTAAGTAATAGGAAGAAAAAAAATCTTTCCAACAATTCAAACAAAATTCCTGGAGTTGAGTCTGATTGAATGAAATTGGGTCATGATCCAATCCTAAATTAATCATTTCCAGGGAGTCTCTAAAAGTGAGTGATTCAGTTTGCTAGCCTGGATCACATGCCACCCAAGCTCCATGAACTGGGGGAATGAAGAATCCTGCCATCAATAGCAGTGGCATTAAATAACAGGCTTCCCAGGTCAGGGGCAATGGGGATGAGGTGGGGGGCGGAGTGAGGGTTGGGGCATAGCTCCTACTTTAGATCAACCTCACAAGAAAATTTTACACATAGCATTCTCCTTCCTAGTATGTATTTACTTCTTTTTTATTCAAAATTCTTCTGATTACAAGAAATAGAAAACATGCGATCTCTACCTAAGGCCACAAACAAAACAAAAGCCAACCAAGCAAAAAAGCCTCAGGCAAACCCAGTAACACTTACTGGAAGGATCCTTGAGTATCTGGCAGGATAAAAGGAAGAGTTGACTATGCCCGTAGAGAAGCAAGAAGAGAAGGTACTTGGTAGTGCACAGAGCAGGAGTTGATAGTGGCTCTACAGTAATGGAATCAATGTCATTCCACTATGAAGACTTTCAATATGTCTCTTAATTAAAATTCCAAATTCTCAGGAGAGAGTGTTTGACTAACCTATTGTAGGTGCAACATAAATCTCTGGATCAATCAGCTATTGCTGGGAGATTGAACCATACAATATGACAAGAGGAGAATTGCCCTTTTTTAAAGAAGAGAAAATCACGTTCATGGAAACGAACTTTCCTAATATTGTATGGCTAATTACAGCAGAACCAGTATTTAAATAAATTCTGATTGCATAATTTATGTTCTGTAAATAATACCACGCCTGTTAAACTCACTGTGATAGAATCCTAAACCCACAATGTTTAAATGCCATAATTTTACTTTTTATGTGCCTTTCTTGTTTGTGCTATGTTGATTCCTTAGTATGAATTAAGCTGTCTTCAAACACTCCAGTATCTCTCAGTAAGGACAGTGTCCTTGAGGATTGGATATGAAGGGCATCAGGATTGAACACAGGATGTATTCATCAGAGAGGTAAAGCCCCCTCTGGACATTTGTTCTCCCTCCTTAATAAGCTTTCCTGAGAGCTCATCTCTTCTTACTTCTTGTAAGAATTTGAGTCTGAATTCTGTAGGATCTTGCGTTTCGTTTATTTAAGGAATAATTCTTTCATCACATCACTCTACTCCCCATGAACATCCATGATTTGAAAATTCCAAACTCTTTAACAGTTTCTGCTCACAATATGAGGGAGGAAGTCAGAACATTTCACAGGAAGCATAAACTGTGGTGAAACTAGGTAGGAAAAAATCCCTGGTTATGGCACAATTCTATTAGAAATGAGGAAGTTGCTTCCTTTTCCTCTTCTGGCCATCAGATTTTAGACTATTTTTCAGTTGCTTTTTGAAAGTTATATATATATGTGTGTGTGCGTGTGTGTGTGTGTGTGTGTGTGTATCTGTATGATCTATATTTATATTCATTCAAGTCACATACTTGTGGATTCCATCTGTAGATTCAACCAATCTCAGACTGAAAATATTTGAAAATAAAATTTCATCTGTACTTAATATGATTTTTTTTCTTGTCATTAGTCTTTAAATGATGCAGCATACTATTTGTCTAGACATGATTTAAAGTATATGAAAGGATTGCATGGATTATATGCAAATGCTATGCCATTTTATATAAGGGATTTGAACATTTGCAAACTTTGGTAGCTGTGGTAGAGAGGGAGCATCCTGAAACCAATCCTATATGGATGTCAAGGGATGATCACACACACACACACACACACACACACACTGGTGGGAATCAAAAAGTGGGGAGGAAAAGAAAAACAAGTGCATCTAGCAATAACTTTATACATGTTAGAAGATAATGATATAAAACATTAAATTCTATGTAATATGGTTTTATGTGTTTTTTACAGTCTAAATCAGAAGTTAACTTCTAAACCTCTTCACTAAGAAATTTAAAGTCTTTATAGTGTACCTATTTGGTCCCTCTTTCACTATTCTTCTTGGTGTTCTTTTTCCTGACCGAAGGCATATTGTTATATTGTTATCCCGTGTAATAATTATGGATTAACTGCTTCTTGCTCTTAGAATATGGAAAGTTCAGTCTCTCAACTGAGACTTTTTAAGATTTCACTACTGAAGCACAGAGTCTTCATGTATGTCTACACTTCATGAGAACTTTCTGTTGCCATTTGCTTGAGCATAGGATTCCCTCATGCAATGTTCCAATTTTCTGCTTGATCTCTTTGATCTGTAGACCCACGTGCAAAACAATTCTAACTGTGAGATCACTTGGGAAAAGCTCCCGCCTCTGCCAAAATCATTTGACTCTGGTGTAGCGTTAGTTAGTCTGATTCTCTTTTACCCTTTAACCCCTTGGGTACTTTTCCCCCCGCTATCCCACTGTCTCCTATCCCCTCACTGGCTCTGTAGCTAAGTAGAATGCTGTTGCTCTTAGAATTTCAGGCCAACATCAGCCTAAGCTATAAAAGCATACGTTGACAGGATTTGCAAACAGCAGCAAGGAAGGCAAGAAATTTATCAGAGAATGTTGAGGATGATATACCTCTGGTGCCTGACCTTCTCCAAGGCAATCTGCTTCAAGGGAAAGTTAGAGGTAAGTTCATAAAATGACTTTCCCAGTACAGAAAAATAACATTATTGCCCCCAAATAACAGAGCAGTAGTTGATAATCCACAAATAATTTCTACATGCATTATCTCCATTAGTCCTCACAAGTGCATCATCCCCTTTAATCTTCATGGCTTTGAAGGAGATGTTATTGTGATCCCCCTTTTCAGATGAGTCTCATAAAGGTCATGAACTGGGTAAAATGTCTACAGCCAGAGTTGGGTCTGAACCAAGATCTTCCTGCTTAGAAGATCCAATCTCTTTCCCTGACATTTGATAGCTGCACTAGAGGAGCCTGTGGTTTTTTGACTTTCTAACACAGAAACACGTTTCGCATTGCCATTGTCATGGGTTTACAGCACAGGTCCATTAAATGATTCCCTTAAAGGTGGGACAGGTCAGTAAAAGATCTGCTTATTAGGCAAACACAAGTGTGTCTTCATAGATGAAGGATCAAGTGTAAGCTGTAGGTTAAGATGGAAAGATCAGGAATGGAACAAAGAGAGGCTGTTGTTTTGTGTAGGCTAAGAATCAACCCAATTCAGGCCTTCTCTAGCAAGTGGGGGACAACGAACTGCATTTTTTTCTTTTGCATGAGAGTATTCAGTTGATTTTAAATTATGAATTTGAATATTATTTCTATAGGAAAAACAATGAAGTTCCTTAGAATATATGTTAGCAAGGTTATGACTAGCAATAGCAAAGCAGACAAGCAGAGGATCCTTGCTGGGAGAACCTGCTGTGGTAGTCAGAGAAGTTCCTTTATTATGTAGCAAAGAAGCCCAGGATGTGCTCAGGCCATAACTTAGGTGATCAAAGAGGAGACTTGATAAGGTCTTTTCTTTCTTTGATTTTAGGAAGACGAAATAAACATTTTAAAATAAATTTTAAGAGAAGTCTAATATATGAGAAGCAGCCAGGGCTCCTCTTTTTCTCTGTGTAACAATGCTGCTGACACACAGCTGGAGACTGATTTATCATCACATTTAAGGAAAGCTTTTAACAAACAACAACACATAGGAACATTAGGCAGTTTCTTTTCCCTGCGTTAAACAAAGTGATAAATGGTGTGTGAATCTTAAAGCCATAATCCCTCCAATGAAAATTCTAAAGTATGTGAGTTAAAATGTCTGAGAATTACCTTTTCAAATTTACAAGGCATTTCATAGGAAAAGATTGAGTAAAGTTAGTTGAACTCTATTAGTTTCTTTTCATCTCAATGCCAGTCTTATATCACCATTTCCATGCCTCATATTTATAAAATGTATTATGATTTTTCCTTTAGGAAACTAAGGTGAGCTAGATTCATGACTAGTTCTTCCTCCCATTTCTATAACATCCATTTTTTATTGTTGACAATTAAATTAGGATGCTCTAAAGTAGACCAGACTGGGAGCATACACTTAATTCATAAATCCTTGTTTTGTATGAGAAAAAGTCAAGAAGGTCAAGCCTAGAGAAATTTAAAGGGTATTTCAAAGTTTTATATAGTATCTATCAATATGGTATCTATGGCAACATACTCACCCAATTACCTTTATTTTACACATATGCTTTTTTTCCCTCAATGTTCAGCTTGAGATTTGAACCCCTTCAGATTCTAAGTAGCCAAGTTGGCAACAAAATCCAGACCAAGACTTGTAAACTATGGCCAGCTGACAGGCCAAATTCAGCCCACTGCCTGCTCTTCAGAACAAAGTTTCATTGGAACGCAGCCGTGCTGATTTGTTTATGAGTGTCTATTGTTACTTTCTCACCACAGTGGCAAAGTTGAGTAGCTGTGATAGTGTGACTTGAAAATGCTTAAAATACATACTATCTTGTCCTTACCAAAAATAGTTTGATTATACCTGGTCCAGCCCCTTTCAGGTCAGTGCTAATAGGGATACAAGCAAGAGACATTTTCCTTCCTAGTTCTTGCATATATAGAAAACTACTTTTTTTCAGTTTAATGCTTACTATTTAAAAATTCACCAGATCTAGCTCTAACTCAGATTCCATTTTTTAATATTCAGAAGAAAACCACTATTGCTCACAGATGTTTCTCAATCTGTAGCTTTTCTATTTTATCTTTTTAAAGCATTTAAAATGATAGATAGATAAATAAATGATAGAGAAATAAAGAGGCACTTGTTGGCTTGTCAGTTAGCCTCACCAGTCTCTCTTCTTGTCAACACCAGCTGAAATAGCCAAATGATTTTTTTTTTCAGTGACTTCAAACCATTGAACTTCCATGGCTCATTTCCTTACCCTCCTCCACTCCTGTATGGCAATCAGGTTTTTGATGGTTTAAATACTCAATCCTGATAGAAACATCCAGAGAAGGCAAAGGGTCCTTTGAGGTAAAGCAGATCTAATTTTCATGGGGATTTCCCTTGTTGCACAGACTGAGATTCTAAAAAGGGAATAATATTCTCTGTAGTAGGTTTGAGTTGAGATCTTGAAATTGTAAAGTTTCCTTTACAATAAATCCTCTTAAGTATGCAGCCCTTAGCACAAGTCCCTACTAAATTAAATATCAAGCAGAACTAGGAAAGGATTGGTAAGTACATTTGATTATTTCATAAGGTTGGGAGAGAGAAAGCACATGGGACTTTGAACCCCTAATTACTGTTTCTCCCTCATTGTTCTTCTGGTCTTCTGAAGAGTTGTAGAAAGTTCCCAGCTCTACTTTCCTGGATCCCCATGACCTATTTATTTGTCTTCAGTTCTGATCAAGTGCCAATTGTACTTCTTCAAAGAGCATGGGGAATTCAGTGTGGCTTTCCTTTGTAATACTGAGATTCTTCCTTTGGAGAAGAAATTCCAACCTTTGCAGCACTTGGCCATATTATCTGAAGCAATAAAACAATTCCACAGTGCCCTAGTAACTTGTAAACTTCTGTCCCAAAAGCCAGAAGTTAAGCTTTCCATATCTCTTTTCCAAATATTAAAGAACAAAATGGAAATCAGATTTATCAAAAGAGAGCTAGAAGCATGAGTATATTTCACAGCACTAAATGCAGATTATTTGGATAACCTCCAATAATTGAGTTCTAATCCTTGCCTGCATTTAGCTAGTTACATGATCTGAGGGAGTCATGTCGTATCATAGAAATATGTGTTCCCTGTGGAAA
Source organism: Heterocephalus glaber (assembly GCF_000247695.1). The sequence goes on along the minus strand of NW_004624795.1, from coordinate 10,054,260 downwards.
AGCTAGAGAAGAGACTTGATTTGGAAGTTTTTCTTGCAGACATATTCAGATGACACATTCTCAATGACGACAGATGTAAATCTCTGAAACAGGTTTTTAGAGAAAGGCAGTCTTGGGAGATTTACTCTCTTATGTCACTCTCCTACTAGTCTTAAGTAAACATAGAACTCGCAGGGCAATACATGTCCTTCAGTATCCTTGATAAGATAAATGGACCTTCTATTTAAAAGGTTGTATTCCTTGACCCAGTGTACATCATTGGCAGTTTCTCAGGTAGAAGTGTAGAAAAACAGTCCATAGTTTCCTTTCCCATTAGATTAGCTGAAATCACTTTGGCCCTGAGAAAAGACATGCTACCAATGGATGGAGACTGTATCATTACATGGACCTTCTCTTGTGCCAGAGGAACAGAGAATATCCTATGCAACTTCTTCCTAGGCTTATAATTTCATGATTTTATAGGTTGTAAGGCTCTGATTTTCTTGTCTATGATTAAAACTTTGAGAAGCACACATTTTTATGGAGATGAATCCTGGCTTAACAGGTGCAGGTGGGACTCAGTTCATTAAAGGAGTCTATATTAAAAGACATTTAATCCTCCCCTTAGTTTTTATAGAAAAAAATCTCAACAGTGACACCATAATATTTGACCTTAATCACTGCACCTGGAGTCATTCACCAAGAAGAACATAGGAATTTTGCCAACAAATTTAGCTCTCCACATTAACAGTACAATGATTTCAAAATCACATTCACTGGTACTTTTTAGGAGGTTCTAAAGTAGCTCAGTTAGCCTTGATAAATTAGTTCTTTCTCTGAAATAGGGGGATAATATAACTCATGATTAGCACATTTTATAGCAATGGCATTAATCCAAATTGTTAGTAATTTAAGATGCATATTTCAAAAGCACTTGATTTAATTCAGTGGAATGAATAAGATTAAGAGTAAATTCGCTCTAACCTCTTGTCAAGAGATGAATACAAGGAGATGTTATAATGAATGGGGGGTGGTCTTGGTATCAGAGTGTACTTGAGGATTTAAATCAATAAGTGTCCTTTTACCACTGGCATTCCATTCCAGGCTCCTGTGCACAAGCCAACTGCTGTCAGCAGTGGTTCTCCCAGTCTTTCATTCTAGGTATAAAAGGACTCAGAGTGGATCGTCCTTGAGAAGATTCAGAAAGAAGTGTCTGTTGAGGACTAGGACAACAAAGAAAGAAAAGTTACATTGTCCAAGCCCCAGAGAAAAACACACAAATGCCTTTCTTCTTATATTTTGGACTCCGATGTATGTGTGAGAGAATTGAATTCAGTCTTACAAGGAAGTCAAAACAAGATTTTAATCCAAGTATCCCACCCACAATAATGTCATCCATTTTCACCGCCAATGGCCTAGGTCAATGATGCCGGACCTTTTAGAGCTTTCAATGATACAAGCAGCCTGCTGTGACACACATACCATAGGTTTGCTACCATTGCCTTAGGTCCAGGTCCTTGGCATTTTCACTTGGAAAACTAACTGCAAAAGCATTGAAACTGGTTTCTTTGTTACAAGTTTCTTTTGCCCCTGGCCCATCTGCCTTCCATACTGTTAAACTGACTGGGAACAGTGTAAGTTTACTAGAATAGAAATGAGTTCTGATCGTTTCTATGCTTAAAATTCTTCTATAGCTTCCATGACCATTGCGACAAACTTCAGATTTGTTAGGCTAGAACTTGAGGTCCCTCCCTTGCTGTCTGGGCTCTCTCTGCACCTCTAGAAGAATGCTGTGCCCCGTCAAGTCAATCAATGTACAATTCTCCAAGTGGTTCTGTTTTTCCATGTCTCAGAGACACTGTATGTGCCATTGAACTTCTCTCTTGAGCTAAAACTTTCTGGGTAACAAAATGATAGCTAAATTTATGGGGCTCCTAATTTTCAGGCAGACATAATTTTGAGGCTTTTACGTTTGTCAGTGCACTCAATCATCTCGGTGCCTGTATGAACTAAATGCTCCCTATTATCCTCACTTTATAAAGGAGGAACATGAAGCATGGAGCAGTTCAGTGACTCGCCTGAGGTTTCACAGAGAATAAGATCTGATATTGCAGGTCACATGCTCATAGATAAGGTATTTTGCTACTTCTAGATCTCTTCCTCCCCCTATTATAATACAAACAGCACTGCACATGCTAAGTTCCAAGAACAGCTATGACCTCAGCACTTTCCCTTGTCTTTCCATGCATGATTCTCTGCAAATATTTATGAAATTGTGAATAATTCACTGGCTTCTACAGTAAATTATTATCTTGTTTTAAAATTTCCTTTCTAGTGAATAATTTAGACTCCACATGACAATAGATTCTCAGCAATGAGTGATGAAATAAAAGAGCAAATGGATTTAGAGACATTTTCCTGGTGCCCATCTGGAAGTAGATCAGCTTCTAACAAAATAGCAGCTCTCCTTATTTTATCTTACCAGTTTTTGCTCTTCTCTTAATTACAAATACTACCACCTCACATAACTATAAAAATTTAAAGAAAAAGTTTTCTTGTATAGCCTTTAATTTATAAGATATGTAACACTTCTCAATTTTAGCTCAATAATGAAAAAATTACAACAGAATTTTTTTTAGATTGCTCTTTGCTATAGCAAGAAAGGGAATGAAACACCTTCTGTGTATTGGATATTGCTCTAAACATTTTATTTGATTTCATTTAATTATAGCAGTCTTTTTGGATAAGCATAATTATCTCCATTTTACAGAAGAGAAAACTGAAGTTCAGAGTCATTAAATATCCAAGTCATGAAAAGAGTAATCTGAAAAGTGGAAACGTGAGCTTAGATATACAGACCCCCAAAGCTCCTAGTTTAATGCCTGTCCAGTGGCATAGAGGTCTGAGGCCAGGATGGATGCCTGTGGAACTAATCACTCTTTAAGATGGCAAATACATTCACAAGGAAAATAAACTGGTGAGATTAGCAGTTGCCAATTCTGTCTTGCGTTTGCCAGGGCGGTAGAAAAGAGGATCTGATGCAGACTTCCTTTCAGCCGCTGTATGACTTCAGGCACGTGGTAGCCGCCCAGTGAATTCAGTTTCTCCACTCGAAAAGCAGGCATAATGATGAAACCTTCCTTGTGGGATTATTGAGCTCTGGCTCCTGATCTAGTAGTCCAGCACCTGATGCCAAGATGCTCAGGCCTACTTAGCTCAGCCTACTTAGCTCAGCCTACTTGATCTTGTCTGACTGGAATATGGCATTCCTCTTTCTGGGCTCTGCTGCAGCATGGAGGCCCATGGTCATGTATCTGAGAGTTCCTTTTGCTGAAGCTGAGGAAGTGATGAGTCTCTTGCCACGGCTCTAACAGTCATGTGCTTTATGTCTACGTCATGCGCTATAAATTGTAGGCAATTGCCTAAGGTTAACAATTGAAATTCCCAGTGATAGTAAAGAAGGTAGCCATTTGTAAGTCATTAGTAGTTATCTTTAGTAACCGATAATTAGACACTAATTAGCTCATTTGCTTAGTGCTGTTTTTGCCTAGTAAGACATTTAATGAGTTAATTACAAGAAAAAGAATGAAGTGGTAATTAAATGCCAATTAAGGATTTTTATATACGTAAGCAAAGCATATTGGTTAACTAGTAACATTTAAAACTAAAATAATGAACTAAGTGCTTTAAGGTAATGTGATAACAATTGGTCTACTCATACTGATTATCATGGTGCATTAGTCTTGTTTCATATGCAGCAGATTAACAAGTTTTAGGTTATTAGGATTTCTCAGCCTCAGCTCTATGGACATCTTGAGTCCAATAATAGTTTGTTGCATAGAGCAACCTTATGCATTGTTTAGTGGCTTCACAGTCTTTTTCTCATTGGATGGTCTAATACTTTTTCAATTGCAACAATGAAAATGTCTCCAAACAATATCAAACATTCCTGTGGGTGGGGTAGGGATGGAGATGTAAAACCTCTCCCAGTTGAAAACCACTGAGTTATAGCCTAATTTTTAAATTGTATTTATATTCAAGGTCATTTAATTTTCACTACTTACTGAAGTTGATTTTTAATGCTAATTATAACATCTTCAGACTTCACTGACCAAATATAGTACTAAAAATTAAGTGCTACAGTGGTAAGAATTAGGCTCCGAGTTAGGAACCTCAAGACATGGACTCATAGTAAGTGCCCCATCAGTGCCTGGCCTTGGGTGACCAGTGTATCATCTTTGATCACCGTGACAGTTTCCTTGTCTGTATAACAAGCAATGAAAATCATCTCTGCGTTTTTGTGGGGGTTTAGGACTTCTCATGCCAAAAAATGTTGAATAAACTAATTATTTACCTTTGATCACAAGGATGTTCCACAATCATCCAGAACCCTCCCTGATTTGTTATTAAGTTTTTTCTTTAGTTAAAATATATCTATTGAATGCTTTCATTGTGTGCTGTGTACTTCTTCTATGTACTGGGGAATAAATCAGTGAAGAAAACAGAAAAATATTTCTTGTATTAGCATGAGACAAAAAAGTAGTGTAAGGATGGAGAATTTAGTTTTAAATAGGGTGATAGAGAAGTCTTGCTAAGAAGGAGCTAAGCCTTATCAAAAACAGGGAAATGGGCCAGGTGGATATCAGAGGAAACATATTCAAGACAGAAAAAATAGTGCAAAGCTGATTTCTTTTTTCTCATCCAAAAGCCAAAAAGCTTATTAACCTAAATGGGTATCATAATTAATCTTGTTTATAAAGTTAAAATCAGGCATTCTGTTAACAACATCTCATGGTTTTTCCTTTTCAAATGTATTAAATATGTCAATAAGATATTTTAAAATGAGTGTATGTCTTCTTAATGCAGTGTTGAGATAAATTGAAATGGGAAATATCATTGTATATGCCAAAGAAGAATAGTGAAAGAAAAATGTTATAAAGTCAATTAAAAAATAAACATACATTGTATTATTGTCATCTAGTAATGTTAAATTAGTTGTCCTTGCCAATTTGAGTTTATTGACAATAATATTTCAGCACCACATTAAGAAGTCGCATTATGACCTATACACTTTCAAATCTTCCAGATTACTATTAAACCACTACTTGTTTTAATTAGAAAGCCTAGGAAATTAGATAAGCATTGAGCTTTAGAATCTTAATCACACGAAATAAGTCAGGCACAACTGCAGTAAAGAACATGTTCTGCTGTTACTGAATTTTTGTATTCTTTTCAGGAAAAAATTAGAAGGGCAGTTCACTAAGCTTCACTTTATACTTGAAGCATGAAAGTTGAATTTTTAAAAATAATAGTTTTTTGTTGTTGTTAAATTCTTTTATTGGTACATTGTAGGTATACAACACAATTACATTTCTCATTGGGAATTGTACCTTTACATAATGCATCTTGGTTCTTATTTTTTCCCCATTCCTAGCCCTCCTTTCACCCTCTCCACCCTTCCCTATTTACAAAGACTTTATTTCCATTTTTTCCATTTCTCATCAAAAAATAATAGTTTTAACAACACCGCAATTCTTTTTTCCATTGACAAATAAAAGTTGTATATAATTATGGTGTACAGGGTGATGGTTCAAAATGCATTTACACTTTAGGATGGCTTCATCGATCTTATCAATATATGTATTACCTCACATTCCAGTTAATTCTGTGATAGATTGACAACTCACATACAGTATCTGTGCCTTATGGAATTTATCTTCTGGAAGTCCACCCCTCCATCAGTCTTTATTTCAAGACTTCTTGGATGATTTAGAGTGTCTTATTATCTAGTAATTCCTCAGGAAAGATACAAAAGAATATATTCCCCAAATTCTTGTATGTTCATAAGTGTTTATCTTTGGGTGCTATACTTAAAAGTCAATTTCTTTGTGTATAAATTCTTAGCTCACATTCTCTTTTTAACTTAACTATGTCAGTCTATTGTTTTCTAGAATAATACATTGATATAAAATAAGATGACACTTTAATTTTATTTTCATTATAAGTGAACTTGTTGATTTCCTTGAAAGTTCAAATGATGTTTTTAACAGTCTAGTAACTTTACTAGAATACTATGTGTCTTTGTTTATGTCCTCAATGGCTGATTTTCCTAGGTAGATTGTGTAAATACAAAATACATTGCCAACTTTTTTTCTACTTTTAGGAAAGTTTTCTTTTATTAACCGTTTTAATATTTGTTCCCTTCCATTGCTTTGATTTACTTTTGCAGGAATCTTATTAGAAGTTCTGTGTTAGTTGTAGGCAATCACTAACAGATTTATCGCAATCTAATCCATACTCTCTTCTCCTAATGTGATTCACACATCTCAAGAGAGATGGAGTCTGATCTCTCCTCTGGAATCTGGGCCATGCCTTGTGATTACCCTGACCAATAGATAACAAAGAAATGATGCCGACAACTTCTGAGAGTGGGTCATAAAAAGAATACATATTTCCTTTGTCCTTTTATATACTGGGGCTGCCTGCCCTTGAAGCCCTGCCACCATATTGTGAGAAGTCCCAGGCTCCCTAGAGAGGTGAGATGCAGTAGTTTCAGCTAGCAGACCTATCTGGGCTCTCAGACAATAACCAGCATCAACCATTAGATGTAGGAATGAGTATTTAGATGATGATAGCTCACATCCCTCAAGTTTTCCAGCAGAGGTCCCTAGCATCACAGAGCAGATATGAACTGGTCCACTAATATCTTATCTGGCCCTGAGAAACTATGAGACAGAATTATTATCCTCTAGGATTTGGAAATATTTGATATATAAACTAGAAATCTAACACAAATGTGTTTGTTCGTTTTTCTCCTTAATTTTCTATATATCCTTTTTCTCTTTTCAATATCCACTATCTTTTGCATTTATTTGCTTTTGTGTTTCTTCTTGTTTGATCACTGGAATCTTCATTTCTGATATGGCTTTAGGCTATTTATTTTTAGTTTCTTCCTGAACTCTGTCACTTTATTTCTGAGTTTCTCTAATTCTTATTAATGTTGTACTTTCACGTCTTCTATAGTTCTTAGCGCTGTCAAAATAAAGGAAGCCAGATGCTAGTTAAAATGTGAAGGGCAGAATTTTTTCAGTGATGTGCTTTTGTAATAAGGAAAAGAGTCCAGCATGAACTGAACTCAACTTCAATTTGTACTGAGGTGATCTTGTGTTTTAAAAAGAGAAAGAGGGCCAGGGATTGAGCTCAGTGGTTTCGCCGCCTGCTGTGCAAGTGCAAGGACCCGAGTTTGATCCCTGGTACCAAAAAATAAATAAATAAATAAAAGGAGAAAGAAAAACTGAGGAGGAGGTGAGTGGGAGTTCAATAGAGCCCGGAAAAGTGAAAAACTACAGAAAGCAGAAAGGGAGGGCTGGGGGTGTAACTCAGGGGTAGAATGCTAGCCTAGAATTTGTCAGGATCTCGGTTTAATCTTCAGCACCTCCGACCAAAAGGGGAAACTGGGAAGGGAGGAACTGGCCTGTGTGACCCCATCGGGACTGGTTAATTGGTGCTCCTCAAAGTCAGGCTTTCTTTCCCACAGAGGCTGGGAGAGGGGCCCCGTCTTCAGGCATTGGCTGGAAAAAGCAGTTAGTTCTTTTGGAAGCTTTGACTCTTCTCAGCCAAGCACTTTAAGAGGGCTTGAGTCACTGTAGAGGTCCGGCTTTGAGCTATTTGAAACTATGTTAGTTGTTTCCTCAAGCTTTTACAGGTGAAGGTTGAGGCTTGTTAAGAAGAGTGCTCAGAGGAACCTGACTGGAACTTGGTGACAGAGAGAATGTTCATCAGGGTCTTTTAGCCTACTTCAAAAGGACTGGTCAGGGCTGGGGATTTAGCTCGGTGGTTCCACCATCTGCCTTGCAAGCGCAAGGTCCCGAGTTCGATCCCTGTACCAAAACAAAACAAAAAAAAGTGGTCACAGTTCTTATTTGTTTGGCAAACATGTCTTTGTGGTGTTTTTTCTTGTTTGTAGGAGTGCGATTTTGTGAGGTGTTATTTGCATGTGGGAACTTTATATTGCACTTTCCCTCTACCCTTTTCAGATGTTTGTTTTTATGTGAAATGGTTTTCCTGAATACTTAAGAGGAAGGTAGCTTTTCCATTTTCCCATCCCTAGAACTTCTTCCATTCCTTTTTTCTCATTGTGAGAAACATAGTCAATTTCAAGAGCTGCCTCTCCCCTGGTGTCCCCTTACCTTTATTAGCGTGGTCGTTTTCTTATGAGCTCTTTACTCTTGCCCTGTTCACTTGGGACTCTTTTTCTAGCAGTTCCTCCTCAGTGGGTTTCATCCCGGAAAGGGCTTTGGTTTATTGATTTAAGAGATCATAGGGTCTATTGTGTTTTCAGTACCTTCAGAGCTCTCTGTAGATTCCTTTTGCCCAGATGACTATATCGGAGATTTTAAGGCCCTCCCAGGCTACAGTATGTGCTCTGCTGTGAGTACCTACAGCAGTCTTGGGGTTTTCCCATTCTTGGGTCGCCATGATGCCCTGGGGATTTCCCCAGCTTTGTCATGAACAGAAACTTATGGCTAGGGACAGCTTTGTCACATTCTTTTGCTGCGTGATTTTTGTTCTACTGTTTTAGTTGTTCTGTTTTAATGGGAAAATTCAAGGAGAATCACACACCATATGGTTATCAGCATGGTGATCATTCCCCAATCCCACGTACACACTTTAATCTCACACTATTGTATGTACGAGGCTGCCTGGAGCCACTCATCTATAAAGAGGGGGCATAAACAGATTTAGAGAAAATATGGGTGACATGCCACTCTGTCCTCCTCATAGCCAACCTCCAGAGAGCAGCTATAATCTTTCGCACTGTCTCCCATTATAGCATCCTCTACATAAAACTTCATCGCTTGGAAATCTGTAAAAGAAAATTTTGGCTCCACAGCACAAAGAAAATATAAAGGTTTTTCCTTCAAACAAAATCTTACAGATATAACACTTTTTGTCAGTGCTTAGTCTCAGACCTTTGAAACTTAAGAATTATTTGGAATGTGGAGGGATGAGGCTGGGGGTAAAGTGGGGTGAAGGAAAATGGTGGGAATTAGCCAGCTCTGAGTTCTGGAATCTCATTACTTCCTGTAAGACCAATATGCAGTAACACACTGAAATGTTTGTTCTTTTCCACGCTGACTGTGGCACAGTGTTCTAGTCCTTACCAGCTGCAAACCTCAGAGGGAACAAAATAACTCCGGTCAAGAACTTTCTAGTGGAAAGTTGTGGAGTAAGTGAGAGTACTGTATTCAATGTTACCAGCGCTGCCCTTCAGGCTTGACCCTGAAGACTCCCTTTCCAAAGGCTGGTGGAGTTCCTGAGCCCTCTATTTAGTAATCTGCTTGAGTGTCCTGAGTCACAAGGTCTGCTGATCACAGCGCTAAAAGCCAGATGCTTCAGACTTTAACTCCAGTTTAAGGTGTTAAAGGAGATTAGACTTGATTACATTTGGGAAAATAATCTCTACAATTATGAAGCAAATAAATCTTTACTAGTATTAAAAAGACACTTCAAAGTTTTTGTTCTACCTTTTTTTTCCTCCACCAATTTTCCTTTCTAAACAACATATTGCAGAGTCAAGTGTAAAGGAATCAGTAGCATATGGCTTAATCTTCCCTCAAATCCCCTCTGGGCTTGGGAAATTAATTGACAAAGCCAGTGGCAAAGCTTTCTGGTAGTATTTGGAACCCCAAATTTAGGAAGCATGACTGGAATTATTTAGGGACCTCAGTTACAGTTACTGGCTCTCTGTCAAAATGTCTTCAAGGGTGAACATGAATGAGAAAGTCCTCTTCTTTGCTGACTCCTTCAAGCTGCCTGACACAGTTTCCCCTCTGTTTTTATTTCTCTAAGATTTTACTAGAAAATGTCCATCAGTTAATTTCAAACCAATGGTTTTATTGCCTCCTTCAGACTGAAACAGTCATGCATGGGGAAATGCAAAGGTGAGGGAGACTGGACTGTTATTTATTTACTATGTAATGTTCCAGAAGCTCCAAGAATTCTAAGTATCCCATAGAGAACTCAAGATGACATAAAAGGAATTAGGTATGTGATTAATCTCTGAGATTATTTTTAAAGTTGCTCACTGTGAGCAAATATTAATTAAGATTCTTTTGTGCCTGCCAGTATTGAAATGGAAGAGTCAGTGTGGTAGCTAGAGAACACTCTGGGTTTTGGATTGCTGAAAGATTGGAACCAGTTCTCCACTCTGGTTCTCACTAGTTCCTTGACTCTTTACGGAAACTGAGCTAAAAATGCAGGTTTATTGCCATTGCTGGGGCCTGTAGGAACACCAGTGAGCTGGCTAGGGGTGAGCTATGGGTCTAGGGATTTGTGGCTAAGACAGAATCAATCAAAGGAGTGCCTTCTGCTCACATTTTAGCCAGTAGCTTCAAAGATAATGAGCATCTGCTGTGATTAAGAACTATAGGAATCACACTATCTGCCACCCAAGACAATCTACTTTTCACTTCTTAGTAACCTCACTCCTGTCATGCCAAGATATAAACTGCCCTCCTGCCTCCGAAACTATTTACTTTGCTCTTGCCTAACCTTGTACACTTTCTCTGTTAGCAAGAGAAAGGAGAGGAGCTACTTTTTTGAACTGTGTTTGGGGGTCCGGAGACTAAGAGCGATGCTAGACTTCTCATTTACCCATTTGAGTGGGGGAATCTTAATCTCATAAGGATCCATTTCTTCTGTAAAATGGGTAGAATAACCTGACCTCATAATTTTCCTGTGAGGATACGTAAACTGATATCCTACAGTATTCTCAGTGCTGTTAATGGCACATGAAAGAGGCTCATTGTTAGATCTTTTCCAGTTTTCTGCCTTTGAAGTTCTGCGTTAACCATGAGGGCTAATATCTGTAAGTGTGCAAGTTGACTGAAAGTTTTAGGCATTGTAATGAATCTTGGAAAGGTTATTCCCAAAGACCTTTAAAGGACATAGCTACACAGAGCAAGGTGCCCCTGAAAACACAAGCTGCTATTCTGCAACACTTTTACTTGTGGGAATGGAATCTTTTCCCTAAATAACTACAAAATTTAATCAGTGTAAGTACGGAAACCACAGCTGACTCATATTTTTTCTTCTACTGCTTGATGTTGCTATATTATCTCTGATGCTTTACAGTTGTTTTATTACCCTCATAATGTTTTGAGACATCAACCTTCAAATAACTATTTTTTTAATTTTGAAAAAATTAAATCGGGAAAAGCATGGAGATCATTACCAAACACCCATGTACCTACCATAAAAATTAGCACACATGGGAGTGACAAATTTACTTTTACTTCTAATCTTTCAAATTGCAACCTCTTTATACCTCACTAATCCTATTCTTCTTGACCGAAGGCAATCCTTAATCATAACTTCCATGTGAATCTTTCTAGTCCATGTGATTTTATTTTTACTAAAGATTCAATACCAATATGTAATACTGTTTTGCATTTTTGAAATGTGTGTAAATGATTTGACAGTCTCATTCAACAATGTTTTTGAGAGTGATTCACGTGGAAATATGTAGATCTAGTCAATTCATATTAATTATTGAATTATATTTTGTCATATGACCGTACCAGAAAATTGTTTATCTCTTAACATTTACATTATTTCCAATTTTGTGTTATTTACCAAAGTAAGTTTAGTAGCGGATATCTAGCTGTAAGATAAAGAGCATCTTTTGTAATATGTAGCATAATGAAGAAGAAATAGTTACTTTCAAGATAAAATTGTTTAAGAATTTTGGAGTACCAGAATCTTGACTTTAAGTAATGACAATGGGTTGATATAAGTTTATTTTTTATCCATGATTCTCAAAGTTTAGGGTCTTTCTTTCTCTCTCCTGCCTCCTCTCTTTCTTGCTTTCTTTTTTATTTTCAGTGCTGGACATTAAACCCAAAACCCTGAACTGAGCTACATCCTCAGTCCATTTTATTTTTTATTTTGAGACATTGTCTCTCACTAAGTTGCCCAGGTTGGCTTTGAACTTGTGATCTTCTTGTCTAACTCTCCTCAGTAGCTGGGATTACAGGCATGAGTCAATGTCTCCAGCTTTAAGCTCTAGCTTTCAATCAGAATCTTCCATTCTATACACCCTACCAAGTCTTCCTTATTTCTGTGACCTCTTTGAAGTTACTACTGTATTTGTGCTGATTTTCTATTTTTTTTCTTTTCTATCCTTTGCTAACTTCTATTTTGTTGATGAAGTTTGTTTTACTCTAGTATCTCCTCTACTGTTTAAAAACTGAAACAATAATTTTTTTTATTTATTTAAGGTTATCCTTAAAATTTTAAACTTTTCTATACACCTTGAAAATTATAAAACCATAGAATATTTGAAATTTAAACATACATTTATCAATATAAATGTTATTTCTCCGAGTATTTTAGTTCTGATTGTTCCAAACAACTCCCCCATCCTGTAGAGATTATTTAAATGTTTCTACATCTTCACTAGTTTCTTTGTTCAGTATCTACTCTCAAATTTCACTCTTTTTGGGTTCAGTTTTTTTTTCACTAGTAATATCTCATTGTGGTTTGAATATGAACTCCTTTGGTCTAATGATGCCAAATTTCTTTACATGTGCTTTTTTACTATTTTCAATTTTTTTGGATGAAGTATCTATTAATATCTTTGTCTACTTTTTATTGCATTGTTTCTTATACTTATTAAGTAGAGAGTTTATCATATATTCTAGATACAACTCTGTTGTTTGATGTTTTGCTTTTGAAAGTTTTTTTTTTGAGACACAGTTGTTTGTTTTTATAGCACTGTTTTTTTGTTAGAAAGTTTTGAAGCTCAGAATTTTATGGGCAACAATCAGCATGGATAAAGCACTGTTCTGTATGTTGCTCTTGTGGGAAGTCTAATTTATTATTTTATTTATAGTTGGGTTTTTGATATTCTATAAGATTTTTTTCAACTAATGCATTAAGATTTTACTCCTATTCTCCCCCTTAGAAATGTATAAATTTAGATTTTATATTTTGTCCTGTGCTCCATTTCCAGATAAACTGTATATTGTGCGAAACTAGAGCACAGGTTTGTTTTTTTTTTTCGCTTGGGTATTTGTGGTGGATATGAGAAGTTCTCAGGCCCTCAGACCGCCTCGGGAAGACAGATTGCCCTGATGTCTGTGGCAGGCCCAGATAGAGAAGTTAAAGATAACTTCAGAAGGCTGTTGTCCATCCCACAGTGTTCATTCCGCTGTGGTCCCTTGAGACTCAAATATTTGCTTGGTATAAGACTAGATAAGAATAGCTAAATTTTTAGAAGCTTTAAGTAGCCAGGATGATTTAGATAAGATGCACTAAGATTAAGGGAGCATAGATGGTTCTTTAGATGCTTTGTGTACTCACAGATATAACTGGTGGTTAGTTGACTAGCATTGTGAACTGTTAATGATCGATGTATCCTACAGAAAAATGTATAAAAGAAGAATATTACCAATAAACCTGGCCTTAACTCCACACAGAGTTCTGGTCCCCTGTGCTCCTTCATTTAATAGGTTTCGTCGGATACTGTGTTCAGGTTCCAGTCTCCCACCGAGGGGACCCCAGCAGGTATTCATTTGTTCCATCACTATTTGTTGAAAACATTACCCCTTCCCATGTTAAATTGCTTTTGTTCCTTTGTTAAAATTCCTGTGAATACTACTACTATTACTATACACATACATATATACACACACAGGGTCTTGATTGCTGTAACTTAATAAAAAGATTTGAAATCAAGTAGTTAATGTTCTCTAACTTTACTCTTCTTTTAAAAAGTTTCAGCTAGTCTATATCTTCATATTTCCATATAAATTTTAAAATAATATTGTCAACTTGTACTGAAAGGTCTGCTTGGATTTTTGCTCCTATATTTAATTAATTGACAAAAACTGTATTATTTGTGGTGTACTACATGATATTTTGAAATATATACACATTTTAAATGGCTAAATCAAGCCAATTAACATGTATTACCTTACCTTACTTTGTGTATGTGTTTGTGTGTGTGAGTGTAGAACATTTAACATCTATGCTCTTAGTGGTTTGCAAGTTAGCAATACATAATTAGCTGTTATCAGTATTTTGTACAATAGATCTCTTGAGCCTGCTGGGATTTTGATAGGGGTTGCCATCAATTAGTACATCAGTTGGGAAGAATTGACCATTTTAGACTACTGACGTCTAATCTACAGATACAATATAGATCTCCATCTATTTAGGTGCTTCATTTCTTACAGCACTATTTCCTAGTTTTTAGTGTACAGGTCTTGTATGTATTCTATCATATTTATCATTAAGTACTTCATACTTATTGTATCAACTGGAACCCTCTGTAAAATGTTAACTAGAAAGGCTGAATATGGCTTTCTTTGTCATGCTTCTGATCTTTGGGGTAGAACATTCCTTTTTTCAGCATTAAATATGATGCTAGTCTGGGTTTCTCATAGATACCCTTTATTAGGGTGAGGCAGTTCCAGTTATTCCTGGTTTATCTAGATTTTAGGGCTAGGGATTTAGCTCAGTGGTGTCTCACCTGCCTGGCAAACCCAATGTCCTGAATTTGATCCCTGGTACTGGAAAAAAAAATCTAGAGTTTTTATTAGACATGGAGATGGATTCTGTCAAATACTTTTTCTGTATCTATTCAGATGATCATGGATTTTGTTTTCATTTGTTAAAATGGTTAATTTCATTAATTTGTAAACAATAAATGAACATTTCTGGGATAAAGCATCTTGGTTGTGATGTGTCTTCCTTTGTAAATATCTCTAAACTTGATTTTCTAACATAGTGTCAGTGTTTTTGCGTATTTAATGAAGGTTATTGGTCTGTAGCTTTCTTTTCTTTTAATGCCTTTGATTTTGGTAGAAGGGTAATTGTGGCTTAATCCAATAAGTTAGGATATGTTTCTATGGGTTGAATTTTCTGGAAGAGTTTTTGAAACATTGAATTGTTCCCTTTTTAAATGTTTGGTAGAATTTACCAGTGAAACCATATGGGACTTAAATCCCACGGGACTTAAACCGTGGGGCTTAAATCCCAAAAACATGTAGACATGCTTCTAAAGAACAAATTCAGTGTCTTTACTTGGTATGACATTGTACAGATTACCTAATTATTCTTGAGTTTTAATTACTTGTGTCTTTCTGGGAATTTATCCATTTTATCCAATCCATCAAATTTATATCCATCAAAATATTTTTTACTATTATTTTAGCATTTGTGAGATAGTTACAATATCTCTTTGCTATATCTTTTCTCTTTTATCCTGATAAGTCCAGCTAAAGTTTATCATTGTTCTTTATGGACTCAAAGAACCAGCTTTTGGTTTTATTGATTCTATTACTCTTATGGTTTTTATTTCATTGGTTTTTACTCTGGTCTTCATTTTCTTTCTTCTGCTTTTATTTGGTCTTTCTTTGTTGTTGTTGCTGCTGTTTTGTTTTACTCCTTTAACGTCAAGTTGAGGTCATTAATTTCAGATCTTCTACTATCCTGTAATTCTTAAGTGCCACAAACTTTCCTCTAAGCATTGTGTTAACTGTATCCTATTGATTTTGATATTGTGTTTATAGGTGTTTCTATTCAGTTTAAAATACTTCCTAATGGGCCGGGATATAGCTCAGCAGCACAGCGCCTGCCTGGCAAGCATAAGGCCCAAAGTTCAATTCCTGGAACCAAAAATCAAAAACAAAAAATCCTACTTTTCCTTTTAATTCCCTTTCTTTGGCTTTATTCAAAAGTACATAAATTATAAAGATATATAGAAACCTATCCTTTCTAGGCTTGCTTTGAAACTTTTTTTTTTTTTTTTCACTGTGCTGAATATCAAACCTAGGGCCTTGTGCAAGGGAAGCCCTTATCACTGAGCTACACAACCAGATTTCTTTGAAATTTTTTAAGGTGAAGTCAGAGCAGCCTTTAGGCTATGGCTAATCTTTCACCACTACTGATAAATAAATGCTCTTCTGAATGTTCTGTCCAATGTCTTATATGTTATGAGATATTTTTACTCTGCAGGTGGGAGCACAAACTATTCCTGGCTCCATGTGATTTGTCAATAATGTTTTTTCCAGTCCTTTTGAATGGTTCTCTCCCTGGCTTTGTGTAGTTACCCTACTTGGCTGTACTGATAAGTCCTTACCATAAGCCTTAAGGGGTCTCTACAAATCTGGAGAGCTCTCTTTCTGTGCAGCTCTCCTCTCTTCCTGGTAATTTTCTCTGAGAACTCTTGCTATCTTAACTTCTCTGGATTCCCAAATTCAGCTCCTGGACTCAAGAGTTGGGAATCTCTGCAGGTAATAAGCTGGAGTAATTGTAGACTCAGTTGATTTGTTTCCCTTCTCTAAGGATTATTGTCTTTGTGAGGTGTATATATGTATATATATATATATGAAATGCATATGCAATATATGTGATATATACATATATAAAGCTGGGAAACATATATATTTATATTTTTTCCCAATTTTATTTTTTCTGTACTGCCATTGAGCTCAGGGCCTTTGCACTGAGCCACACCTCCAGCCCTTTCTCTTTTGAAACAAGATCTCACCAATGGTGGACTTGCACTTGCAATTCTCCTGCTTCAGCATCCAAAGTACTGAGATTACAGGCATGCACCACAACATCTGGACCCTAGTTTTAAAATTATTTCAAGCAAAAGTCAATTCCATCGGTTTTACTTCTTCTTTCCACGTAAATTTTTTTTTTTAAAGTGGATATGGCTTTCAATTTTGTTGACAGAAGTTACCATGTACAGAGAAATGAAGGTAAACAGTTCTTGGTGCTTAGAACAGGCTAGACAACACTTAATCTTATATTCAGTATACCTTTGAAGAAATTTATGAATAATCTAGACTGTAGGCAGAGATTAGAATGTAAATGTGTCTCATGTAGGAAATAACCGTCTTGTACAATTTATTCTCTACAAAGCCATCAGAATGATTCTTTTAAATAAAAAATCATATCACTAACTTTCTTAAAATTTTCCAGTGGCTTTCCATTATGCTATAATAAACTCTAAAGTGTACAACAGAACCTACCTACAAAACCCTATGTAATCTGGTCAGAGCTAATTTCTGATCTTCTAACAACCCATCCCACTCTCTCCAAGATTTGCTCACATAGGCCTGCTTATTGTTCTTCAAACATATTAAGCTGACTACTAACTCTAGGACCTTTAACTTTGTTGTTCATTCTAGTTGTACGATCTTTCACCAGATCTATCTTAGGACAGCTTTAAAAATTGTTCATATTATTTTTCAGACATTTACCTCTTTAGAGAAGCCACCTTTAATTATCCTAATCAAGTAGCCAATTCTCATCCTATATGATCTCCAAACACATACCATTTTGTCTAGTAATTTATTCATTTGTTTACTTATGTATCATTGACTTCTCCCCTACCATGTAAGCTTCAAGGGTGTGGCTTGTTTTCCACTGTATGCCCACATTCTAGACCAGCATTATAGTGCGGATCTTAAATGTCCTCCCAAAGCATGAAGGTTTGGGCTGTAGTTGGTGGCATTGTGGGAGGGGATGGAAAGTTTAGGAGATAGGGCCTGGATGAGGAAAAGAATCACAGGGAGTGTGACATTTAAACATGTATTTTGTCCCCAAGCCCTGGTGCGCTCCCTCTCTCTCTCTGTCTCTCTGTCTCTCTGTCTCTCTCTCTCTCTCTCTGCTTCCTAGCTGCTATGAGGGAGTATCTTTAGTCTACAACATCATCTGCCATAATGTTTCTGCCTTGAAGCCAGCCAACCATGGTCTGAAACCTCTGAAATGGTGAGCCAAAATAAGCCCTTCCTCATTTAAGTTGATTTTATTGGGTACTTTCTCACAAGAACAGAAAGCTGACTAACACAGAAGATTAGTAGAGAGATGTGAGGTTGTTTCTGTGATTATGCCTGACAATGTGGTTCAGAAGTCATTGGAACTGGTTTGTGGGAGGAGTTTGTAAACTTTTGGAGGAAAAGGCTAGAGAAATCTAAGAATATTATAAGTGGAGCTTAATGGATGATTCTGATCGGAGGTCAGAAGATCAGAATTATGATTAGAGAATAGGATTAAAGACAGTAAACTATGCTCATGAGACTTTAGGTAGAATCAAAATTATTGGATATTGAATGGAGGCCTTTCATGTTACATTCTGACAAAGATGTTGTCTATATTTTATTCACATCCTGAGACTTTTTGGGAAGTGGAATTTAAAGGTTATGGGTTCATTTATCTGGCAGAGAAAATTTCAAGGCAGTACAGCATTCAGGTGGTGGCATGGGTGTTGATGGCTGTCTTTAGCCAGATTTGCAGTGAAATTGAGAGAAAAATGAAAAGGTTAGAAATACTTACAGTTTGTGGTTGCTGAAGAGATTAGTGCTCTTGTAAAGAAGCCAAGTACTTTGCACTGGGGCAATAGGAAACATGCTTTGAGGCTTGAGGGCATTACAGGAATCGGTAAGATTCCATCCATCACAGACTCAAGGGTGTGAAAGTATAAACTTTTGATTTGATAAAAGAATCCCTGGGTTCCTTGCTCCAACAGGACTGTGCAGTGAGTTGGTTCCCTGTGATCAGTTCCACCATACTCAGTCATCTAGGAAATCAGAAACCACTGCAACCATGGTTCAAGAAGGCCTGGCTACTCCAGTAGTCTGGCAGCAGACTTTGACAACATCCTTATGATGATGGCTTTTCAGGTATGTAGTGTATAAGATTTGTGGGGTCCTGGAGGCTCCCACTGAGATTTCAAAGGAAAACCTGGGAGCCCAGTTGATATGTGGCAGATTTGGAATCCCTGAAGGCAGCCCCTGAGAAGATTATATATATATATACACACACACACACACACACACACACACACACACACACACACACACATATATATACATAATATATATATGTATATATATATACATAATATATATACATATATCTCTGAGAATTAAGCCAAAGTTTTAGTGGATACTTCAAGTATTTATAGACTCCATGAACATGGAACATCTGCTGAAGAAAGATTGAGGGAGAGAGCAGGGCCAACACAAGAGATGCTATGGGGACTGCAACTGGCAAGGCCATAGGGCAGAGCTTTGGTCCTCACATCTCAAGATCACATTGTCTGAATGCCAGACATGGAACTATAAGATTTAATGTTTACCCTGCTGGGTTTTGGTCTTGCTTTGGTCCAATTCCTTTATAGGCCCCTATTTCTCATTTTTTTGAATGGGAATGTTTACTCTATGACATTGTATCATGGGAGTGTATCACTTGTTTTTTATTTTTATAGGAACTTGCAGTTTAGAGCTTTCTTTGAGTCTCAGGAGAGACTTTGGACTTTTGAGCAATGCTGAAACTTTTAAGACTTTGATGACTCTTGGAGATGGACTAAATGGATTTTGCATTATGAGATGGACATGAGCCTTTGGGAGACATGGAGAGAATACTTTGATTTGGATATAAATTATCCCCCACAAGCTCATGTGCTGAAGGCATGGTCCCTAGCTGGTGGTGCTTGGGGAGGGGTTGGAAACTCTAGGAGATGGGGCCTGATTAGAAGAAGTCAGTCACTGGAACTTGGAAGGATACATTTTGCACCCACATCCTGGTTGTCTCTCTCTACTTCCTGACTACAACAAAGTGAGCACTTTTACTTGGAGCCAGCTGACCATGGACTGAAACCTCTGAAATGGTGAACAAAAATATACCTCTCATCTTTTAAGTTGTTTTTATCAGGTATTTTATCACAGCAATGGAAAGCTAACACCAATATTATTCAGCATGTTGTGGATGCCCAATAAATGCTCATTTAATGAGTAAAGAAGTATAGAAGAGACTTTTATGTGTTTTAGATATTATTCCTTTAATTATACCAAAACCAGAAAAAGGTATGATGGTTATTAAGCACAAGTCACTTTCCATATATTATCTCATTAAATAGAACATAATAAAATAATTTTATAGATATCAGAATTCAGAAGGTTCATATTCCTTTATTACTTAGCAGAAAGAGATATACACCTCAATTTGATTTTGTTCAAATGCCATAATTATTCTGTCTTATCCCCATGCAGATCTCCAGTCTGGTCACTAGAACACTGATAGGTTCATTAATTTTATTTAAAAGAATCACTCACATCAGTCACATGGCATACTACAGGGGACAAAACCAACTGATGTTTTTGCTTTGTGGTGGTTATCTTGGTGCAGGCAAAATAACTACACTACAATTGGGTAAAATATGTGCATATTCTCCCTCACAGATTCTTGCCCATCCTCTCTCTGTTTTTCTTCCTTTAGATTCACTAGACACATTTAGAATGCTGTATTGAGTTCCCAGAGACTACCTAGAGAGAAATAGGTCTAGCTAACAGAAGGTATTTGTAGTGGAGGTTAAAGACCTTTTGTTTCTCCTGGAGAAATCTCTAGTAAGGGAAAAAAGACTTCTAAGTAGAATGGCTCTTCAAACTCTCCAGCTAAAACATTTGTAAAAATTGACAAGCTCTGAATTTGTTTCCATGGACAGCAGTAATCCAGTGGGTTTACTTCAAGGTCATGGTTCATGAAAGCAGGGCAAATAACGTGACTATGTTTACTTGCACACTTTCTTATGTCCTGAATACTCCATTGCAAGAATGCTGTGGATTGTCTTAGGCAGGGTAGCACTTCTTTATGGGCTGAGTGACCATTCAAGGAACATTTGAACAGAAAGAATAATGAGGAAGAAAGTTACATAGATATATTTGGCTATGTAATGAGACCTTCTGTTTATTTGGCAACTCAGTCTTTTTGTAATAACATTTCAATTAACTTTTGAGAAAGGACTGCTCTGTGATTGTGTTTCAAGGATGAAACTGTAAGTTGGCCTTTCTTTCTCTGTCCAAGGAGTGGGTATATAATGTACACTGCAAATTTAGTCCCTCTCCTGTGATTCTATAAAAAATGAAGAAAAACATTTAGAGCTTCTTCATTCTAGTGTGGATGCTTTGATCAGATGTCTTAGTGAAGTCTTGTAATACCCAACTATTAGAATCCAGTTCTCCAGCCATTCCATTAATTATATGAGCTACCCAAGAGCTTTGCAGGACATACTTATTTTCTCTTTAAGTTTACCAGAGTTCACGTCTCTTGCTTATCATCAAAGAAGCTATCTGTAGCATGTTTATATATCTATCTATCTATATCTATCTATCTATCTATATCTTTGGATGCCAAAAGCATTTTCCTAATTATGACATTCCAAGTATGATACAAAAATCAAGTAAAGCAGAAAGAAAGTCATTGTGGTATAACAAAGAATTTAACTATGTGGGAGTTGGCAGACTCTAGAGTGCTGCTATGACCTTCGGTGGTGCTTATGACCTTTGGTTCTTCAAATTTTATGTGCTCCACGATCACAAAGCTTTGAGGTCTCTCAGAAGAAAGAGAAACTTGTTAAGCTCCCTATACTTCCTTGTGTTTTAATTACTTGCATCCTTTCGCATTGATATTTTGCTGATTTGGTAGTACACTGAATTGAGAGCAGTCATGGAGCAAATAATTATCCTCACACCCTTGAACTAGACCTTTGCGATGGACGTGGTTCAGGATGTTTCTTACTTGGTCATTGGGCACCTTATACTCATCTTTTAGAGCAACAGAGCTTCCAGAATAGGAATATAGTTCATGATATTTTTTCTTCAACAAGAACACTCAGTGTGTGTCTTCCTTCACAAGGTGCACAAGTCTACTATCAACATTAACGAATTTTGTAGACTTCTAATAATACTTCTTTTATAAAAGGCACATAGGAATATTCACATTTCCATGGCACCAGAAAAAATCTACAAACTCCATACACTGGGTAGTTTTTCACCAAATTTGTTCTAGGTATCCCATTCTTTGTAAGAAAAGAGGTGACCATTCCAATATTTTATGTGTTTCCATCTGGGTAATCTGTTGCTGGAGATTAATTTGTATTTTTAAGTAAAATGGCCATAAAAGGCAATGGAAATTAAAATTAAAAAACCACAAATCAGAAAAAAAAAAAAAAGGAACATGACCTGTAATTACAGCTTGGGAGGATTTGGGTATAGTATGTGGAATTTAGACACTGATGTTTGGTAAGAGTGGGAAGAAGTCTGAATCCCTCAAGGATAAAGGATGAAAACAAGTACTTTAGTATGGATCCTAGATCTGAGATGGAAATTCAGTGGTTTTCTGACAGTCTTTTTGGGAATATGCTGCAAGAGATGGCAGTCCTTTGTTCAGATAGAGGTATTTCTCTCAGCTGATCACAGAGTTTAGTCTGTGGAAGTGGTGGCAGAAGGATAGGGTTCAGGAAGAGCACTTGATCTTCACTGGGCTCCCAAAGCTTCTGGGTGAGGGAATCTGTGTTTCAAAAATTATCGGTAGCGATAGAAACTCACCAGGGAGAAAGAAACTTGGAAGAGAAGGGTGCCAAGTTCTGCTTCTGGGGTTATAATTCATCTCCAGGCTCCAGCTGGCTCGGAAAAGCAGGGAGAGAGGAAGCATTGATCAAGCATGGACATAGGATCTGGGGGTGGTGGAGGTGAAAGGTTGGGTGGGGCTTGGTGTGGAGCATGGGCAGGATAGACGTGGGTAGAGTCAAAGAGAACATGGCGGGGTGATGGAGTATGTGGGAGGACACTGAGGCGAATAATGATGATGGCATGGAATACAGAGATTGAACACAAAGATATGGAATGATTATTTTATATTTTACAACGACTGTGACCCCAGATGTTAGGGTTCTTTAATAGATTCCATGAAAAGATTTTGGATAAGCAGAATCAGAAGAAGTGAGAAAAGGGCTGATATATGTGAAGCCCAAAGAATTACAACTGACTTTTATTGAATTACCTGTGAAGATCAAAGAGATGAATATAAATTCTCTAGGTATTTATATCTTAGCCATGTTTTTTAAAAAATTAAGCTTGCGTTAAATTAGAAATTGAAACTCTCCATGGTGAGACATATTAGAGCTACCATATGTGGAGAAATTTATCCTTAAATAAATGTAACTTGGCTGAGAAGGCAAGTCAGAGAGACAAGTGGCTTCCCACTGCTTTAGTAATTTTAGGAGAGAAATGCATTTACGGCATCAGCAAATAAAATAGTACTAGATCTTTTCAGGTAAGTGGCAGTTAACAGTGGAGGTTGCAGTCGTTACAAATGTTCTGTCTTCCAAGCAGGCCTCGTATTTATTGGCCCTTTCAAATGCTTTATTAATAATATTTTCAAAGAATCATGGAATTGAAAAAATTCATTCTCGAGTAGTGTAGTTATCCTAATCCCCTGTCAGGCTGTGTGGATATTCTCTCTTCGCTCACTGTTCCTTTGAATATTGACAGAATTTTCTCAGATTTGTAGCTTGAGGACAACTTGATGCACACACTTTCCAGCCCAATTTCCAGTTTCTATCAACCATTTATCTGCTTTGGTTTTGCTAAACTGATTTGGGATCTTATCTTACTCCCCAGTGGCTGCTCATGATACCCTAAATAAATGGAGAACATAAAAACAATACCAACAGTAACAATAAATCCAAAGAAAAACAACAAAAAAACCTTTAGAGACAGGATTCAGCCCAAAATATGGGTTTTCTCTGTCATTTGCTGTATTTGGTGTTTTACTTGTAGGAATGGTAAATAACCTGGAAGGCCTTTTGACCCACAGTACTTTCAATCCCCAAATTCTTGTTCTTTTCCATCCTCCATTTTCACCAAAGGATATCTGTCTCAATTTGGATAGGTAAAGATGACTTCTTCAAATATCATACCTGATCAGGTGAGAGACTTGTGTTCAGTTTCTTGCTGGCACTGGTTATAGTTGTCTGTGTTGGCGTAGGCTGGGGTGCTTTCTTACTTTGTCCCAACAGTGCTTCATTTGATGAATCAAAATGTGAACACACGATTAGACTTATGGTCTATGTCAGTGGTGGCGAACCTTTTAGAGACTGAGTGCCAAAATACAACCCCAAACCCACTTATTTATCGCAAAGTGCCAAAGCTGCAATTAAACTTGAACACTGAGGTTTTAGTTTAGAAGAAACAAATTTACATTAATATCTTTTGTCTTAAAAGAAAAACACAATAGCACGTGTGCCATAGGTTTGCCACCATTAGTCTAGGCTTTCTTGATAGTTGTATAGCTTTTGTTATCTGTCTTCACTAATAAATACCTATTCATTAGATAGAAAAATTAAGACAGTCTATTTCAGAGCTTATTATCCAGAGAAAATTTAAAGATCTTGGTCACACTGTAGCAAAGGATATCACTGTGCTTTTTGTACTAGACCAAAAATAAACAACAAAAAACCTATATAATAGACTCTGATTCCTTTCTTGAAAATGTGATGAAATCCATCATTCCCTACCAAAGATATGGACATCTGAGCCTGCTTATGATTTTGTGAGTCTCATAAGTTGAATCCAGGAAGAGATCTTTTGATTTTAAGTATTAATGCATACATAGCATAAATGAACACATGGAGAACATTTTTATAGTCTGTTTTTCATATGTGGATTATCTACTTTTTAAAATCCCAAACTGATAATTCCTTTCTTCTAAGAAAGTTTGGGGATACTGTAGCTATTTTCATGGGTTAGTGTGGACTCAGTCTGTTTTATGTAGGTTCACTTTTACCAATGTGGAAGTGTTTCTAACAGAAACATTTTTGACTATTCACTGTTCTTCAGTCCCCCACAAAGTCTTATTTTAGGGTGACAGCATACATATTTATCTTAAGGAAACCTTAGACCTTTTGTTTTTAGACAAATGCAATCAGAAATAAATTAAATAGCCTCAGAGTACCATGGGAAATGCTGCTTTCTGAGTAAATCAGTTGGATCATTTATGATTATTTGGTATAACAATCATATTTATTTCTGTTCTTTTCCTACATCTATTTAAAAATACAAAGTTCAAGTAATTTTTGGTGGTGTTATGGCTGGAAAAAGAAAAGAACTTCTTTTTCGGGTGAATCACTTTCTTTTTAGAAAGGCAGCATCGTAGATTTTGGCCTGATATTGGATACAATAAAATAAGCAAACTATAAAGTACTCACTTTCCCAGATGCAGTTCTTTAGTAGCCTTCAAACGGCCCTTCTGCTGCTTGAAGGTGTTGGAAATTCTCTGTTCGGTTGGCAGCTCTGAGGCCTGATGAGGATGGGGGTGTAGGAAAACTTGTTAAAAGGCAGAACTTTGTTGACCTGCATCAAACAAATTCTCTAAGGTTTAGTTTACTCATGAACTAGGAGAAAAACTTCAGAAAACTGCAGTAAGAGAAAGAGAACTCTCAAATCCCTTGATTGCCCATCTGCTTCACCTAAAAATCAGGATCCTCTCTCCTGGCTGCTATAATATTTTACCTTCCTTTCTGACTTCAGGACTTCAGTTCATGTAAAGGTGCCCAGAATTGTATCTAAAACAGCAAACTTTAGTAGAAGCAAAGGTGGCAGACTATTGACAACTGATAGAAAATTCTCCCTCTCTCCCTCCCTCTCTCTCTCTCTCTCTCTCTCTCGCTGAAGGGTAAAAATCAAGTCTCTGAGATTGTACTGGATATCTGGATATGCAACTATGCATTCAGAGTCCCTGTGTCCAAAGAGCGTCATAATTTTTGAATGCTCTCCGGTCCACTTCTTAAAATTTTTAACACCTTGGAAAAATACTAAAGTGGTTCTAAGGGTAAATTACAGGTACTACTTGTTTTCCTGTCAGACTGAGAATGGCAAGAGAAGCACTGGGCCTTGAGATTTGGCCTAGCAGATACCACTAATGAGCGGTCTGACCTAGGGGCAGCTGACCCTTTAACCTCTCTGGTAAACCTTGGTTAGTGAGTTGGACTAGGGTGATGGTTCAGGGTAGTTTAATTCTCTTCTTTCCTCTGAAAACATTTTAAACATTTACTGAAAAATGCATAGTTGGTCCTCTGGGTAAATTACAGGTATTGTTTATTTTGGTGACAGATTGAGAATAGAGCTATTCCCTTTGCAATGTCATGATTTTTGTCGGCAGGACTGTGAGGTGGAAACAGGGAACCAGCCTCTGGGCCTTATTTCGGTTTCAATGCAAAGAACAGATTGTTTATCTCATACCTATTCAAAAATCTCTTCAGGAACTATAGTTCTATGAATAGCATTCCTGGTGATCAGGATTTGTGGCTTGGGGAGGTAAAAATAGAGGCATATAGAGGGCATGATATGCCAGGGTGAGAGAAGTTTGCTAGAAGATGATTTAAACTGGAAAGGGCAGATGCCAGGAAAATTAGGACAAATTAAATCTTTATATGACCGCTGAAATACTATCTTGATAAAGAATCCTTTTCTTTGACTCATCTAGTTTCCTATGACCTTTCTTGCTTCAGAACTCTCATAGTCCTTACACAGTATTGATGTCACTTACTTGACACATACGTGTGCTTTTTGAAAGTAAATTTACCAATAAAAGTGTTAATGTTCTACTTTAGAACTATGTTTTTTGTTTCTCATAGACAACGTTTTCACTTTTCAGTAGCATTCTTGGCAGCTGAAGCAGGAGAGTCATAAGTTTGAGCCCAGCTTGGGCAACTTAGAGAGACCCTGTCTCAATAAAAGGGAGTAGGGGCTGAGGATGTACCTCAGTACTAAAAAAAATCCTGGAGACAAATGGGTCAAAGCAATGTAACTCACAAGAGACTCCCTAGGACCACCAGAAATTTGATCAGAACTAATTCATTAGACACAATACTGCTTAAGCATGATCAGTGCTTCGGTATACAGTGAGAGAGATGATTCGCTGTGCACCTCAGACTATATATTTATGAGGTATTCACATTAAAAATTGCTACTTCAGTCCTTTTTAATAAATCCCTTTTCTCATCTTCATATAATCTCAAGCTAAAGAAATCAACCAGGTGTTCTGTTAAATATAGATACTTATGTCAAATCAGTGCCATTTAATTATTAGGATTAATATGCTGGCACCAGTAACATTTATAGAATAGAGTCTTAAGGAAATTAGGTTTTGGATGTTATGTGTTTAGAAATATAGCATTCATATACAAAGGAAGTTTCTAATAACATTTGCAATATTGATAAATCAACCAGCTAGTCAATAGGTTGACGTATAGAGGGGTTAGTCAGAAGGGCACATCTTTTTATTTGCCTCTGCTTTTTCTGATCTATTCACAAGGAGTCTCTGGCTTTCATTCTGTAAAATAGGTTTTTCTTTCTTCTGTTCAAGGTTCCTTCTCACCCTGCTCTTTCTCTGTCCTTTGTTACCACTCCTTTCCTGTCAGCATTTTGAGAGGTACATTTCCCAAGTAACTGTGGAAATAGGAAAGCCATAAGCCATTGTTGCCTGACATAATGTCCTTTGGCCATCAGTAATAAAGTGACAATGCCTTGTGGATTGTTTGAGATAAAAATATTCCTGCTGGGCTGGATTCTCCAGTCATCTTGTTAAGGTGTTTATTTCTGAGATGACAGTCTTTCACCTGTCAGAGGACAAAAAGGCCCAAGATAAGACATGGACAGGTAAGTTCTGGTGTATTAGAATCCATGATTTGAAAATAAACATCATTTCAACATCTCAGGGTCACTTATAACAGAGAAAAGCTTGAAAGCAGTGTGTTCTATTCTCATCATCTGGTATTGCCATGACATTTAATTGATCAAGGTCTTCTAGACACATCTTTCTCTTCAGGGTCCAAGACTGTCAATGTCTTGACTTCAGGATGCCAATGGGTCAAGAGTGACACTTTCTTGTACTTGGAGACAAGTGATTTATTTATCCAAAGACTGATGAGGACATCAGCGTTTAGAGCCTTTTCTGTCTGCCAGCAAATTTCTTCATTCTTTTTCAAAACTTTAGATATGTCCAATGATTGTAGAATTCTTCTAAAAAATGGGGCAGTGGAGTTGAATTGACATGACATCTGTGAACTTTGGCTGTGTTGAACTGTTGTTGTGCAACATTAAAACAATCTCAGGTATGATCCCAATACTACTGCAGAGAACACAAACAAATTTTGGAATTAAACTATTTGCTCAAGAAATAAACCATTGCTAAGTTCTCCATCTAGTTTTGAGTCCTAGCTTTGCCTGATTTTAAAGCCTATTTCTTCCTTAGCTATTGAGTGAAGTAGCACACAGACCATTGGTATTTTTTGACTTCCTCATGTTTTAACAAAATATTTTCAATTTATCATCAGTACTTATTGGGTGTCTTCAAATAAATATATGGATCTTCAAATCTTAGAAGATGGAAAATAAAATTACTGAAATGAACTACATACCCCACGTGCATGCATGGGATTAAGGGAAGACTTAATAAGGCAGAAGGATATATTAATGATGTTGAAACATAGGAATAGAATGTATCCAGAATAGAAGACACACACACACATGCACACATACTCACATGCACACACACATGCACACACAAATGCACACACACAATGTCATTGAGCTAAGAGACAAGCTCGAATGGCCAATAATTATGAAATTGGAGTCCCCAGAGGGAATGGCCTGATCACTAAAATGGTCTAAGAGTCTATTAGAAGTGAAATTGGAGCCAATTATTGGCCAGGGCTGCCAGTGCTTGTTGACTGTCCAAGGTTTAGCACATTGTGCTGAGTTTTCCTTTAGGGAAGCCCTGGTTAAGTGACAGGAAGCAGCAGCTCTCCACAAGTTCCATCACCTATGACAAAGGCACTACTGTCATATAGTACGTGCTTTCCCTTCGTTGTTCACTCAGTTGATCTCAAGGGGCTGCCTAAGTTGTCAAAGGATGTAACAGGGGAGGACCTCTTTCAGCACCATGGCTTCTGGAAAAGGATGGAGGATGCAGACACCACCCCTTCTGTAGGTGGTTATATCAGTGTCCAGGTTTGGCTCCATCTTGTAGCAAGGAGGACTCTGTGGATGCTTGCAAAACACTGCTTCCACGACCCAGCCAGCTATAAAGAATTATAGGTTTAGGGCCTTTAATAGCTTCTGTTTCCAAGAAAACTCTATGTAGCCAGCGATTATCATCTAATGCTATATAGCACAGGATCTTGGAAGAAGGTCAGAAGTCCATAGACAGCTTATGCTATTATAGTCTAGGTGGTCCAGAGACTCCACAACACATGAAAGGGGGCTGCTCAAGTCTGCAGTGAAGGAATCTCTGAGGGTAACTAAATTTGAAAAGATTCTAAAGACCTTTGTTGGAGAGGGCCCTATTCAAAATGGGCCAATTTGCAACATAAATGCAAAGTTTGTATGTTGCCTTTAGGACCCCAAAAAGCTAAAAGATGTTGGACTCTTACTATTTTTTGACAAGGTCAAGTTTATAGCCACCTTAGTTTACCATATTATTTTGAAAATTTAATAAAAGTCTTACACCTCACTATGTTTGGGGCAATGGCCCGTTTATTTTCTGTGAGCTGTTTTTTAAGTATTTGTACGTAGTAAAGGGTATGCCAAATGAGTCAATCTCGGAGGAGGATGTCATCAATGTAAAGTCACACCTGTGCTGTAGAGGAAAAGCTCATCAGTTCAGATGTTGCCTGCAAAGACGATGTGTGATGAAAAATGAATGAAGTGTCCTATGGGTGGCCTTGTACAACTTTATCATGTCCCTCCACAGGTGACGCAAACTGTAGCTGAGATTGTTGAAACAGTGCTGAACAGAGCACAGGGCAAATCCATATTGTCAAATACTTATCAGTTCCTGATCAGATGGAGTCAATAATACATCTCACAGATGTGCGGAAACACAGTATTAAGGCTGTGATCATCCAGTGTGGCAGCATTTCTTTCCTCCAGGTTTAAGAACTTGCTTTCAGTGGCGAAGCACTGGGGATATTGTTCTCTTCTCTAAATAGGCCTTGTACAGTGAGTTGAATTTTTCAATGGCTTGTTTGAATTTACACTGGGACATTGCCAAAAAGACAAGACCATTCCTTCTCTAAGCTTATCATCTATAAAACAGAAGTGTAGCAACACTCATTCTAATGTTTTTTGTGTATTCAATGAAATTTTCTCCATTGAGTACTTGGCGCCATGAGGAGCTTCATCAATGGACCCTCCTCCTTTCCCAGCACACCATCCTCTCCACCTGCTATTTTCAAAGGAATGTCATGTCTTAGACACTGGTATCACCAGCCAGCAACAGTCTATGGGATATGCAGAAGGATCCTCCCTCTTCAGGCGGACTCTGCCGTTGCTGTTTGTAACTTACCAGGGCTTTGTCATGTTCAGTGTACAGATACCATGACCAGTTATTTCTAGAAATGGAGTGTATCCAGTAGAAATTCAAACTTGCTAAGACCTTAGGAAATAAGTTTCCAGCAAGAGTGCAAGAGGCAGATGGCATCTTCTGCTCCTTCTGCTCTATTCTGAAGGGTGAAGGGTGTTTGCATTTTTTTTCAATCCCGATGATACTATTTCTTGTGAATGAAGCATGAAAATAGAACTCGCTGCCTACTCCACTTCTGCTTGGAAAACTGTCCTTCAGCTTTGCTCATCTGTATCCATCCTCAAAAACTTTACACAGCCCACTTCTCTTCCTCCCTAAGGCAGTCACACTCCCTCCTTAGATGACAACACGTCTCCCACAGACCTTACATAACACTGGAAGAGAAGGCACCTTCCACTTCACCAAGCCAAATTTCACAATTATTATTTGAAAGGCTGAATTGGTTCCTTTAGGGGCTTCAGAGATTCATAAGTCAGCATTAAAGCATATTTATTTAAATATTCATTATTTAAATTATTTACACTACTATATACTTGATGTAATAATTTAAACGTTGCAGAAATATTTAGATTAAAATGGATAGTATTTTCTTTTAAGCTCCAATTCTTTTCTATTCAATATGATCATTATTAAAAATGTAATACTTGTAATTCTATTCATTTTAACTGCTTATACCAACCATATTCATATATAATTGTATTATAAAGTAGGATCAAAATTTGTTATTCTGAAACTCTTTTCACTTTAGCTTATTTCATGAATACATAGTCAACACTTTAAAAATATTGCTAATTTTTAAAATATGATTTCATTGTATTCCATATTAAGAGTTACTGTAATATGGTCAATCATTCTCTTATTGATGGAGATTTGAATAATTCCAACACTTTTTTGCTAATAAGATATTGTTTTCAGAAACATTTATATGGGGAAATAAATTCTTTCTGAAACAAGAAAAGAGAAACATGTATATAAGTAATATATATTAACATGTGAATATTAATATATATAAATCATATACATTTATAAATTCTCAGCGGTAAGATTGGTTAAAAAAATCTGTAGTTTAGATTTTAATTAGCACTATGAGGAGGCTATTTAAAAATTATTGAAAATTGCAACTTTAAAATGTATAAGTAGAGTGATTTTCATACTTCCTTGTTATCAGGAGATATTCAAATTTTTCAGAGGAAAAAATCATGACTTCTAAAAAATTGGTGTCTATTTAGTATTTTATCAACTATTCTGAATATTTTCATATGTTTATTGATATTTTGCATTTCAGTTTTTGTAATTGCCTCTTCAAATATTTTGCCCACTTTATATTGGTTTATCTTTGTAATCATTTTGAAGAAACTGTTTGTAAATTGATGATTCCTATCTTTGCCTTTTCTACATCTTGCAAATAGATTGTATTTCTCCAAATCTACCTTTTATCTTTTGATTTTGCAAAAAAATGTTTTCAAGTTTTGTAGAATTAAATCATTTTAAAAACATTACTTCTGGATTTCCCACTTCCCTTAGGAAAACTTTGACAAGGAATGCATACTTCAAATGGAAGCTTTTACATATACATTCGCATATTTTTCTCATTTTGAAGAATTTATGTTCTCTCATCCAGAGCTAAACACCAGAGCTAAAAAGACAATAATTTTATTGTCTAGAAAGACTTTGGGTGTTTTTTCATTTTTGTTTTGGAGCTGCACCTTAAGGCAACTGGTTGTGCTTATCCTTAATTTGTTGTCTCTTAGCTTGAAATCTACCCCTCTTTGCCGTGCTTTGTGAAACTGGGGCATGACTCTGCAGATAGCTTGTCTTTCTAGCAGGTACAACTTTAGTCTTGACAACAAAAAGTGCTAGAGTAATTCTTTAAGGCCAGAGCAGGGAGAAAGAATTTCTTTTACTCAATCCAATATACCGTGGCAACCAGCATTTGGTGTGTGTGTGTGCTGTGCTCACGCTGGAAGTCTCTGTGGTTTAGCTGTAGCCTTCACCCTTCAGCCAGTTTTCCCTCCACTCAGCAGCAGGCTGCTGCTATGGTTCAGCGATGCAGGTCCTCCCTGCAAGCTGATTTTCAGCTAAAGGATGATGTTTCTAGACCAGTGCCACCTGTTCTGAGGACTGAATCTCAGCCTGTGCAGAAGGCTGCCTTGAATTTCTAAACTTTTCCTGTTTGTTCTCGCTCAACCCTTCGACTGCCAACTGCTTCCTGCAATTGCAACACCAGTTGCTTCTATGCCTCAGAATCTTCTTTTACTCCTTTGAGTAGAGACCCACTCTTTACTCCTTAATTATTTTTATGTTAACTTGTCCTTGTTCAAATGACTGATGCGTTTTCTTTCTCCAGACCTGACCTTGTCTGATGTATGGATAATAGCTGTGAGGCTTCTGGGAGAATTACAGCAGATAATCCTATTGCTGGGCAGTGATAGGAACAGAAGACAGATTCACTCTAAAAAATGAAGTTGTGAATTCTGACCCAGTGACAAAAGAAAACAACAGGAGAGGTCAACAAAGCTCCACACCAAAAGCCAGGAGGTCTAAAGGCTGCACTTGACTCTAGACTTTTGGGACGCTCTTAGGGCCAGTCTACTCCTCTGTAAAGGCCCACATTGGACAGGATCAGTATTTCCTAACCTGTAGTAATTCGCATTTTACCTTGTCTTAGCCATTACTGTTGACCACCTAAATTTCTATTTAATGAATACTTTCCAGCCAAGCCATTTTAAATTATTTTTGCCATAAATATAATGTATTGATAAAACCCAACATTTATTTACTGAATTAAAATATTCATATAAGAACTAAAAGTATATCTTGTAAAGTTACTTACATTAAAATTTTGGAAAGACTAGACCAGAAGATCCTTGAGACAATTCTCTTTTTGCTCTAAAATTCTAAAATTTTAGCCTATGTAATATGCTCATTTTTTAAAAAAATTTTGTTACCACGGATCAAACTCTGGTCCTTGTACTTGCGCAGCAGGCAGCAAAACCACTGAGCTAAATCCCCGGCTCTGCTCATATATTTTTTTGTTTGAGGGGGGTATGAAGATCACTTTTTCAAATATTATATTAATGAGCTGACAGAAATATCATTGTCTATACGTATAAATAGATACACACCTACATTAACAATTGTGTGTATATAACAAATCTATCAAGCTTGCAGCTAAAATCTGTGTCTGTTATGTCTTAAACTGCATTTCAGCATTTTAAAGAATTTGTTCACTTAATTGATGTGTTTGTGTAAATCAAGCCAACGTTATCTCTCTGCTGGGCTTGACATTCTTATTTAAATCATAACCTTGAAAAGACAAAACCAAATAGCTGTCTCCCCACTGTGCAACCCTATAGCAATCAAAGGGTGCTTTGTATGATTCATTAGTGCTCAGAAAATGTTTTCGGTGAAGAGGATGAGGAAGACGTTTCAAGGATTTTCTGTGTTTGTTGAGTGCAAACAAAGCATCTAGGGTTACTGTTGCCATGGTAACAGATTCATTGGCACTAGTTTATTCCTTTGTCTTTAATAAAGGAAACTGGGATATTATTATGTGTATCTAAGTGCAGGCTTGTGTATATGCATTTGTGGAGGTGGGGAGGAAGAGGAATCTTCATAGTTTCAGACATTGTGTAGTATGGTCCTCTACTCCTCTCTAGAATCTCAGTAGCTTATGTTCTCCTCTCAAACCTGCTCTAACAAAGACCTTACCTTTCCAAATAGATGACAACAGCTTTATATAGAGAATAGTGTTTTTGTTTAATGCTCTTATGGAATTTAAATTTATCTCTTCTGCACCCCTCATGTTAGAACTAAAAGTTTTAACTTTATGTTACAAAGAAAAAGTGGAACAGGTGCATAAGGCAAATTCTTCATTATCTGTATGTGGATTGTTTTTTGCATTGTTAGTAACTGGGATCTATTTTAATTCACTATGATCTAATTAATATGGTATCAGAATATTAAATATAAATGTATATAGACTTATAAGTGTAAATATAATACAGAAGATTCTAATATAGTATGATAATTCCTTACATGTTAATTGGAGAATCCCTTGAAATGTTAGAGATGTTTTCCTGGAAAAAGCAATGTCTCGTTTGAAACCTGAAAGACAAGACTATACACTAAAAGTCACACTTCCATGACACTTCCAATGACACTGCCATGGAAACTCTGGTTATTTCAAAGAAAATCTGGAACATGCCATATTTTCTTTTTCTACAATAAAACGTAGGGGTGAGATATCTCAAGTTATTTAGATTTTATTTCTACATTCACCTTCTTGCAAGATTTGGAGCAATTTACTCTGGGAGCAGGTCGACCTTCTTATTGTAAAATAAGGCAATGTCAGCATCAAAACATAAAACAGAAACATCACATATGTTTTAAGAAATGTACCACTTGCAGAGAACTGTAGAAAAGGCAGAACTATACACAGATTCAGAACATTGAGGCAGAATTTAGACACACTTTAAAGGAAGCTGTCTTTTATATTTTTCTTACCAAAAGAATATTAAGTACTGTAGTTGTAAAATGTCATTTTCCAATAGTTTTGCCAAAACAGTCATTCTTTATTTCATACACTCCAAGCAGCTTAAGGACCATTCATTCATCTACAAAATTTGTTCAGTTACAAAAAGGGATTTGCTCATGATATGGCTTCCTGCATATGCCCACACCTCTCATCCTCCTCCTCCTCCTCCTCCGTCTTCTTTTTATTTAAACTAAATGATCAAGAGTGATTGAATAAAAGACCTCTTTCGTTTTCTAATTTGCAACACTGAGAGGTGGGGTTTTCTAGTCTTTGAAAGAAATACTATGAAGTAGCAAGCATTCATACTTCCAGGCAAAGTAAAAATGGATAATTTGGAGGCCCAATTTATGCTTTTGTTATTTGTATACAGTATTTCCCAGGTGGATAAAAAATTTTCAAGTGGAAATATCACAAAAGAGTCAGGGTGCATATAGGACTTTCGTGAAGATTTTTGTACTTTAAAAGGACTGTAAGATTGTTTCCCTGACACTTGAATTGCCTGACACCTGTCTCCCACATGTCAAACTATAGCTAGCTAATCCCTATGGCTCTGGTGACTTCTGAAAGCAGTCTAAAAACTTGGATGACGTTTTCACCTTGTTGATCTAGTTAATTTCTACATGTAAATTTACACAAGATAGTCAGATATTATGTCATATACCTAGCCTCCATTGCAGATTTTTCTATTGTTTTGTAGTAACGTGTATCCCTAGACTGAACTTTATAGAAATCTCATTCCAGGCCCTAACCCAGTTCATAACTTAGAACACAGTAGGTACTCAATAAATATTACTATTTGGTGGTGCTTCTAACTGTGAAAGAGTTGTTTCCAGTAGCATATGTCTTAGAATGCAAATTCCTTGTAAAATTTAGGAGAAAAAAGAAAAGCATAGAAAATAAAACTAAAAATGAATTACATCTCTAATTCCAATATCTATAGATAATCAGGTTAACATTTGGTTATATATTTCAATTTTGCTTTTCTGAGAATAATGGTACATACAAAAAAACACACTTAACAAAAATGATATAATAATACTGTGTTATGAAGTGTAATTTTCATTTCAACATATTTTCTTCACTATTATTTTATAATATTAGTAATTATTATTTTCCCACATAAATATTCTCAAAATAGTGGATGTGCCTCATAACAAATCAGAGCATACAATATGAGTGTGTGGCCTCTTCCCTTTTCACAACTCAAAGGAATATATATTTAACTAATTAATTATAATATTTAATCAATATCATAATATTTAATTAACACACAATTTAATATTATAATGATATAATAAATATAATATATATTACATGACACATATATAATATAATTATTATAAATAAATATATAAATATTATTATATTATATAATAATATAATATATAATATATTACAATATTTAATACATATATTTAACTGTTTTACACATAAATGTTTCTTTCTTTAGTTATCATATCTTTATATATATTTCCTGGCTTACAAATTTTAGGCAATATGACTTTTCTTCCGTGTGTTTTAGGGCTGGTTATTCAATTTTGTTTTGTGCTATATAATATCCAATTTGTCTATATGTGCCACACTTGAACTATTCACCCTCTGAAGGATATCTTGTTTGTGTGGCAAGCTTTAGCAGTTATGAATAAAGCTGTCATCAATATACGCACGCAAACATTTTTGTGTAGATGCAAGTTTTCAAATCGTGTATAAATACCAAGGAGCACAGCCACTGGATTACATAGTAAAGTTTTGTAAGAAACTGCCACACTGTCTTCCAAAGCGGACATCCCATTTTGTACTTGCAATAAATGAGAGCTCCTGTCATGTCCCATCCTCCTGGAAGCTTGTGTCATCACTGTGCAAGGTTTTCTATTCCAGCAGATGTATAATGCTGTCTCTTGATTGATTACATTTGCATGCCTGGTAACATGAGATGCGGAAATTCTCTCCTATATTTACTTGTCTCCTCTATATTCTCTTTTGGTGAAGTGTTTAAGATCTTTGGCTCATTTCTGGATGAAGTTATTTCTTATTGCTGAGTTTTAAGAATTTTTGTGTACTTTGGGTAAAAGTCCTTTACCAAATATTTTATTTACTAATATTTTTTGGTGGGAAGTTTTTAAATTACTGATTCAGTTTCTTCATTTGTTACTGGTCTTATTCAGATTACCTGATTCTTTTTAAGTCAGTTTCAATAGTTTCTAGGAATTTGTCCAATTCATATCATTTATCTAAGTTATTGACATGTCACTAATATTCTAATTTTACTTCTGTAAAACACCTAATGTCCTCCTTTCCAGTCCTAATTTTAGTAATTTGAGTTCTAAAACTCCCTCCATCTCTCTCTGAGTCAGTCACCTAAGTTTTGCAAATTTCGATGGCTCTTCCGAAGAGCCACCAATGATACCCCTAATGGCTGTTCATTTCTAAGTACTGCGTTAGTTGAATCCCATGTTTCATTGTATTCTCATTTTGCTTTCTTTATATTTTGAAAAGTTTTACTTTATTTATTCTAATTTTCTAGTACCCACTGCACCAATAGATACAGTTGCTTTACCTTGTGTTTTATCAGTATGTAAATTCCACTTTGTCTGATGATTAATCTTGACACTATTATTCTCTGTTTTTGCCTAGTATACCTTGCAAAGACCCTTTAGATTTAATAGTGTCATTTAATTTTAAGAAATCTGATGGAAACATTCATCTTTGCATTCATTCAATAAAATTTTATTGAACACTAACTGTGGGAAAGGTTGGATTTTGTGACCATGAAAGTGTTGGCATTTTAATATATGAGCTTAATCAATTTGTTCACGATCAAAAGTAAATTTATTACATTTGTGTTTTATAATCTTGTTTTATAGTTGGTTTGTACTTTATTTTTTCTTTTGACTTTCATTTATAGGTCAAATTTTTCTTTTCTTTTATTCTCTCCAGTAATGTGAAAGTTATTTATTTCTTTTCTTTTTCCCACCATTGCTGTTGGCTACTTTTACTTTTAAAAAACTTGAAGTTATTTTATTCATCAAAATAAAAATTGAACTATTTAGTTCCTCTGTGAGATAAATATCCTACACTCATGCTTTCTCTTTTCTCTCCTCTATATTCCCAAATTTTTGGTTATACAATCTGGGATTTTATATCTAGATTATTTTTTTAAATTTTATTTTATTGATCCATTTTAGGTATACAATATAATGATATTCATCTTTGGAAATTTGCACCTTTACATAATCTCTCTTGGTTATTATTCCCCCCCCCTTTTTTTTTTACTATTTTTAAAAATTATTTTTTCCCTGCCCTCCCTTCAACCCCTCCATCCCTCCCTATTTACAAAGACTTTGTTTCCATTTTTCCATTTTCTCATATTAATTCCATTCCCTTCTTTCCTTTTCCCTACTCCTCCCATTTCCCCTTCCCCTTTGCCCCTTTTCTTTCTATTTCACATTATCTATTATACCGTTTAGTCCTTATTTACACTTTCAGTTTCTCACATTAGAGAAACTATTCGGTATTTACACGTGTGTGTCCTGTTTAATTCACTTAAGTGTATCACCTCAATGTGCATCCATTTAGATATAAATGTCGCTAATTTCTCATTTTGTATGGCTGAGTAGTACTCCATTTTATAAAAAAATCCACATTTTCTTTATCCAGTCTCCAGTTGATGGGCATTTGGGATATCTAGATTATTATTAATTTATTATTTTAAATTGTGCCATTATCTTTAAGATACTTTTTTGGTGATTTTATCATTACATTTGGATTGACAGCAATTATATGATTCAATCCTATTTTTTGGTGATCACTGCTAGTATTTTAGTAGGTCTTTATTATTCTTTAATGGTTTTAAATTAATTTTTGACTTGACAGTCTTCAAGAGCTTTAGAAAAGTACAGACTAAGACAATGTAGAATACTCCAGTTTAAGATAGCTAAACAAAGTCATTTTAGTGACTTAGTTTCAGTGACTTTGAGTGGCTAGTCAAGTAGTACATGCAGTATAAGATGAACAACTAGATTTCTAGTTGCATCCTGCAGTTGGGCTGAGGTGAGACTCAGAACATTAAAGGGCTATGTCAGTGAGATATTTTGTTTTGTTTGTTTGTTTGTTTGTTTAAACTTATTGGGGAAGATTATAATGAAAAACCAATCAATACATCATATATGTTTCATAATTACCTGTCTTTGTTATTAGGGACTGGAGAATTCTGTCATTGATCATTTAACTATTATCAGTATCTCCCCCCAAGTATTACAAAGAGCCATATTTTCTGCCAAAGACTTACGTAAGAACTTATACTTTCTTCTGAAGGTTTTGAAGAGCAAAGCATGACTTTGCAATCATTTTCTGGAAGCAAATGAATAGTGGATGTTTGTAAAACATCTTACATCTAATGCAGATTTTATGTTAGATGGTAGCATATAAATTTTTAAAATACTAAACAAAACAGCTGTCAGAGATGTATGAAAACAGAAATGGGCAATTGTCTCATGAATTCTACCCATCTGAGGGTGTGTGGTGATCTTACAGGACAGTGATAATCACATTTCTATGGCAGATTCAAATTCAATGAATAGTCTTGAGCTTATGTGATGGTTTAGATGCATGTTTGACATTCTGGATATGTTTTCTAATCCAAAATTTCTATGGGGTTCAGATTTGTTTCTTCATTAGGACTTTGTGATACAAAAATGTATCCAAACATAATATTTCTCATAAAACTAGTCTGCACGTTTAATCCATTTTATCCAACTATATTATCTAGTAGTCTGGGAAAAATGTGGGCTTCATCTCAAATTTTTTTTTTTCATTCACCTTGGGCTTCTGGCCACAGAGTTCTTTCTTTTTTTATTAGAGTCAGCTCCACTCTCATTGACACTGTTGTAGTAAGGTCCTGGTTAACAATCAGGTCTATCACTATGACCTCATTCTAGTCTGCATGGCAATTGCCAGGGTGACTCCCATGCAGTCTCTGATCCACGGTGCTGTTGGGGAAACTGAGGCACAGAGCAGATATCTGCAGCTAGCTGAGGCATTAAAACTGTTTTGGCTCATCTCTTGTTTACTGTATCTGACTTAACATATTGCATTTTTATGACATTTTACATTTTCATGATCTTAAAATGTTTTATATGTTACAAATGATAGCCTGTATTTAAATAGTTAGAGGCATAGTCTCTACTCTTCTTGTATTTTCTAGGTCAGATCTACTGATGCATGCCTTGGGATACTGAGGAGAATCTCTATTCTTTTGAGCAGATTCCCTGGTGCTGATTAAATCAGTTTATTTCCATCTACATGGGCTTGTGAGTGTCTCGCTTTCTGAGGATATCACAGTTCTGTGGGATATTAGTTTCTTGAAGACAAACACTTGAGAATCAGGAGCCTGATAGGCAATTAATCATTAACAAATGTGTTTTCTTTGAGTAAATGAGTGTATTTTTCTTATTTTTTAATAAAGATAATTGAAATTTAAAATTCATGTGAGTGGTTTACAGAATAAAGCTCCCAGATGGTAGAAGTTGGATTGGATCCTAGTTCTTCTGACATCAGGGCAGATCTTCTTTGTGAAATGCTTCTTTAAATTTTGAAAATTTCTTTTATAGCCTAGACAAGACTAAACCATATTAAGGTAGAATAGAATTGTGCAAGGTCTACCTTTTTTCCTTTTTGATTTGCCCAATTTTGTTAGCAGAAACTTTTTGGAGTTTATCTGTCATACATTATTTTAATTTAATTTAATTTTTGATAAAATTATTCAGATATTTTTCTCCATAAAAGCTAGTATATGCATATAAATATAAAAAAGTAATGCAGAGTTTTGTCATATAATGAAGGATTAACTAAGAATTATTGAATGGATTGAAAAATAAAAGCAGTTTGCTAGAGTTACTCTATGTATAACAATCTAAGAAATAACCTCAAAATAATGTAATGCTTGGTTCTGGGGTAACCTTTTATTCTATTCTTACAGAGGACTTGGTTAAACTAGCAGTAGGACATAGCAACCAACTGCGTCTCTTTCAAGATTCTGTTTGGATAGTTTAAAAGTGTATTATTCTCATACAACACTTTCTATTGATCCTCCTGTGCATTCTATTCTATTTATAAATCTGTACTATCCTTTTTGTTTTCAGGATCCTTAGTAGTAAAGATAGAGAGCTTTCAATGCTTTTTCTCAGTCTGTCCATGCTGGAGGTTCAGATTTAAGTTAGAGATTTGTCAGATTTTATTCCTAGGTCTAGCCATCCCTATGTCTATTTATAAAGATGTTAAGGTTTTCTCTGCTCTCATTCACTGTCATTCTGTTCTGTGATATTTTAACAAAAACACTAAGACTGGATAATTTAAAGCACAGAAATTTAATTTCTTCACAGTTCTGGAGGCTGGGAAGTCCAAGATCCAGGTGCCAGCAGACTTGGCTGTCTGGGGAGGATTCCTCATATGGTAGAAGGCAGAAGGCAGACAAACTTCTGCTGTGTGATGCTTGTTAAAAATGTATGTATAGAAGGGCTTTAATCTCATTCATAAAGAAGGATCTCTGTGGCCTAATCATTTCTTAAAGTTCTCTAGCTCTTAATACTATCATATCTGCAACACCCCAATTTTGAAGGGGACACATTCAAACCTTTGTAAACACAGTACAAATCAGCTCTAGAAATTCCATGTGGTTCAGCAGAGTGTCTGCTTATGTACTGCTAAATAAACATATTCACATCCAAGGACAATGCCTGACATAGAGTCAGTGCCCAGCAACATACATCCAAGGCCTCTCTGTTTCTTGTTCTCTCTGATGAGGCTTGAAGCAATAGGTGTGGATCAAAGTCAAGTGTTTTCAGATTGAGTACATCTTGAAATAGCTTCTTCCTAGAAATGTTTGAATCTCTTCCATTTTCTTGTTTTACACTATTAAAAAATGTTACATGTCCATTGTGCTGCAGAGTTTTCCCATTTAACCATTTCATCTTTTCTGTATGAGAGCTAATACTTTTGCATTTATTATTTTAATCCAATTTTTGGTACAATAAAATAAAGCAGTATTAAATATAAAAAAGGAAGCATCATGCCACTCCCCTGACTCTATCATGATTTCCATTTTTGAGTATTCTCTTTCAGTTTTCCACATATATCTCTGTTTTGAGTGGCAATTATCCTGTTTTGGTTACTTTATACCTTCTTCTTCTTCTTCTTTTTATTTAGTACTGGGGATCGAACTCAGGACCTTGTGCTTGTGAGGCAGGTGGCGGCACCACTGAGCTAAATCCCTGGCCCACTTTGTACCCTCTTCTATTTAACATAGTATCATGACTTTTATTCTTCCTTGGGTATGGCATTTATAACATTTATAATTTTATCTCTAAGAATTTACAGTATCACATCAAAGTAAACTCAGTTTTGAGATTTGTAAGAAATGGTAACGATAATTTCCTAATAAACAATACATACTTAACAATATCATAAATCTAGTACATGATTTGACTAGTTCTTCAACCTATATTTTCCGTGACACCAAATCTAGAGTTTACTCCACTGTACCACATAATTTTTCCTCTGAATAAGAGACTTGGAGACACCTGCCTTCCAAATACCACTGTCTGAGTTTGTTATTATCACTTACCTTTTGCTTGTGAATGAGAGTTGTGCAGCTTTGTTGGCTCAGGATGAGAATACAGAAGAATCTCACAGTGCACAGTCTCATTAAAGACCAATGTTACCCCTTCAACTGTGTCTGCTCTGCTCCTTGTCTCTCACCTATTAAGTCTTTAGGTAAGCTGGGTTGGTTTACCACCACTCAGAAACAAGGGTTTTTCTTACATAGCCCTTAAATTGGGAAATTTTCTCTAATTTAATACATTTTGATAAAGACATCAGTACTCATCTAATTTGAAGCACATAATTTGGCTTGCTGCTAAATACTTCCTGACTACTCATTTCTAGCAAGATTGCCTTGAAGCTTGTGGTTCAGTGCATTCAGCCTCCCACATTCCAGGTTACACAACTCCAAAGATATTCTTTCCTAATATTGTGCAAATTTCTTGGGACAAGTGACAGCATGTTCATCCCTTCCTCAGTGGGATGACAGCTTGAAGTTATGTCCATTTACTGCATCCAGACTCACGTCTTTATCCTTCTCTAAAAAATGCTATGTGCCACTGTCATAGGTCCAAGTATCTCCTGGTTCTGCCATCATTCATTAACAGTCTACCCTGTATTATAAGATGACAAATTGTCACTGGAACAGGAATGAAATAGTATTAGCTTAGGCAAAAAATTGCAATTAAAATTCCCTCATAAAGAGAGCCTATTAAAATGTCAAAAGAAGGTCAAAGTATACCTCGAATCTAGGTACTCTGATGTGTGCAAGAAGAGGAAATTTAAAGCATAACCTTCTTTCCTATAAGGACTACAAGTTAGAATTGTTCCTGGAATAAAGCAGATACTCAATAAACATGCTGAACAAAAGAATAGACAGCAAGTACATGCTGTTTTCCTCCTATTCATTGATTCATTGTAGCCTTTAGCTATCATTTTTAATAAATGAGGTTCTCTAAATGGGTGATCCCAAGCTTCTTTCCTAGGAGATGGTAGCCCTAGGTAGTCTTCTATATATCATCACTCCTTTTACAGTTTTAAATGGAGTTCTTCCCCGGTTCTGAAAACACTCAATGTAAAGTTCTATATATGTAAATTTTAACTTTTATTAGTACATATTTGTAGCACATAACAATTACATTCATTGTGGAGAATTGGTACATGTATATAACACAACTCAATTCTTTTTTTCCCCTTCCCTCCACCCTTCTTTTACTTGACCAGGATTAGATTAATTTATTTATCTTATAAGCCTTATAAACTTAATTATAATATATACAGATTAACAGCCCAATAATAGGCCAAAAACATATAAAGATAATGATAAGAAATCAAGGTACACTATTAGACACATTGACCATGTTGGATTGCAATAGCTTTTTTATTCTTTCTCTTTTTTCCTATTCTATTTTGCACTTAATTTATATATTGAGTTGTTATAGAAAAAGAACCATGTGATATTTAAGCTCATGTGCCTGATTTACTTCTCTTAACATTATAGTCTCAAGGTGCTAAAAACCATTATTTTGTTACTTTTTGGAAACCTTG
Organism: Heterocephalus glaber; assembly: GCF_000247695.1. The sequence continues at coordinate 10,010,375 of NW_004624795.1, read as the reverse complement.
TTAGCATTTGTTCTCTGGGCACAAAAATTTCTAAAGAAACAAGGCTTTACTCCATGGGTTTGGGAAGCAAAATATCTTAGAATAAGCCTTTAAATATACTTGTAATGAGCTATCCTTTTCTATTCTGTATTAGCTGCTTGCATGACCTACCTTTTTCCTCCTATGAGATTTCCATTTGGAGTTTTTACCATAGCATTTACTCTGTCTAGGAGACCTTATTCTTTCTTATTCTTTGAAATACAACTCAACCAGGGGTTCAAATGAGGCTAAGGCCATAGAATTTCTAGGTCAACCCACTTGGATTTATCATTATATTCCTACTCTTTGCTGAAAGTTGCAAAGGAAAAAAAAAAGTAGAGGGTCAGAAAATCCCCTTTTTCTTTCTTTCTTTTTTAAAATTTTGGTTCCAGAGATCGAACTCAGGACCTTGCATTTGTGAGGCAGGCAGTGGAACCACTGAGCTAAATCTCCAGCCCCTCCCCTTTTTCAATAATAGCAGTTAACATATATGTTCTAATGCTTTGGTATGTCATTTAAGGGAATGTAAAGTGATCATGATGTATTTTTATTGTTCCACTACTGTTTTATGTGTAACTTTACATAAATTCTGTTATCTACAAGCTTGCTTCATTCATCATTTTTGCTCATCATAGGCCCTAATTTCTTTTCACAGGGGTTGTAATCCTCACCCCTTTTCCCATCCCCTCTTTCTCCTGTCTATAGTTAATCATCAGTGTGCTTCTGCCAATGCCCTGAAGCGGAAATGGCTCATTCTCTGAGAGAGCTGCATCATCTACTCACAAGCAGATGGAACAGAATAACTGAACTTCAGACACAGGCCATTAGAGGACTATGTACTGCATTTGTGTTGCTTTAGTTTGATGCATTATGTAGTTGTCCTTAGCTAGCTCGTGACTGGAATGACATCAAGGTTAGTACTGAAGAGTATTATACAGAGAACAACCATTTGAACCTTGCAACTATATGACTTCAGTCATGTTATTGAGATCTTAATCTGTTACGTTACATAGTTCTCTCATGTGATAATTCAGTATAGATTTCCTTCATGTCTGAAACTAAGAAAGGGTAACCTTCCCCTAACATTGTGCCTCTAGTAATCACTCATACATTTTCATTCCTGCCCAGGGAAATCAGACCTAAGTGTGTGCCTCCTTTTGTCAAAGTGCGTTGGATGTTACAATTCTTTGAATCACTCCTGTCTTTGACTTTTCATTTTTCTGTGTGTTCATTACCTTTTCACACTCATTATCTTATTTATTTCAAGGTTTTATATTATTCAATTGTTTACCCTTTTTCCTTTGCATGCGATAATGTTCCCTTAAAAGCAAATGAATATGTAACCAAACAAATATTTTTATATTTACTAGTTTGTCCAATTAGTTAAAAACTTTTGTTGAAATAAAATTGATTTTAAAATAGATTATAAGACATTTGATATTATTTGAACTCTTAGAAAGCATTCCAATTATATTGTTCACTAATTTATAGCCTATTAATTCATAACTTTTCTTTTACCATTCGATTGCTTCTGAATTAATTTTTTCCAAGCCATGGCATTTTATAATTAGTTTAACTGTTTTCATTGGATTTTCTAAGCATTTGGGGAGGCAAACTCTGCAAACACACAGATGAGATTTAACATTTCCTGTTCAGGTTTTTGATTTTATATTTATAACTTTGTGCCTTTATATTATCTTTGCCTTGAAATTGAAGCTTTAGGGCCTATAATGATTCCATTATTTACTCTTCCTCTACAACAAAGTGCCATCACTATTTACTGTTTCTGTGACCTTGAGCAAATGGCATCCCTTCTTTGAGCCCAAGTTTATTCTTTGGTAAAAGGTGGGTAATTACAGTTTCCACCTCATAGGGTTGTTGTGGTTGATTTAAAAGATTAAATATTTGCCCTATGTTTTGATCATACATCATACATGTGTGTAATATATATGTGTGTGTTATATATACATGTGCTTATGTGTATATATATGTATCATATGACGGTAGTGGTAGCAGTATGTGTTTATGTGTTCAGGGGGAGGGGGTGAGAGTAATGGAAATATATTTGAAAAATTTTTGTGGTCCAGGCTGGAAGTGGCATACATCACTTCTGTCCACGGTCAGGTGATACAGCTCTACTGTTAGTGGAACATAACTGGGAAACATAGTGGCTGTGTGTACAGCTTCGTTCCAGCAATAATTCTTCCCTACAGAAAGGGAGCATGGATCTTTGGCAGACAGCTGGATACCAGAGCTACACAGTCTCATAAGAAGTGATTAATGAATGTTGGGTGTTGCTTGTGTATTTTTGTGTACCAGTTAATTCACTGTTTCCTACTTACAGTTTACTGGTCTGACTTTCCAATTAGGCTGGGAATCCTTTGAAGTCACATAGGGATTATGTCCTTCACAGAGTCCTTGATAGCTGGCAGAATTCCTAAAGAGTTTCAGCTCTTCACAAATGCTTGATGAATAAATGTCTATGGATGACATACATTTAACAAGATAAATGAATATCTTATCTGATGTCAGATACACTGCTATAATCACCATTAGAGTGAACTGAAAATTACAAATAGGTCTTCTACAGGTAAAAGTTCAAAGTTCCAAAAATGTGAACTAGGCTCCTTGTTTGGCCTCGTGAGTATCATCAATCTGAAGAAAAATAAGCCATCTGAGTGTGGCAGTTAATGACAATGTAGTTGGTTCTTTCAAAATATTGTGTAAAGATTGCAACTGCCTTCCTTTTTCTCTGCCCTTTAGGAGAAACTAACTGCGGCTAGATGTGTGGTGCTAGTTATCAATGATTTTGCAGTGTAAAATCAATATCCGGAGTTATAGTAATCTGCTTAGAATGACTGAGCTTTCTGTCGGTGTTCCACTGCAGTGTTAATGCCTGCTTTTCCTTTTGGATTGCATTCAATCTAAGTAGAGTGGAATGTTGAACCTTTATTCATCAGTACTTCTATTAAGAATCACAGAAGATGACAGGGCTCTTATAAAAGACACTAGAACATCTGTCCTCTGCATGCTTGGAGCCTTGTGCCTGAATCTCTAATGAATATAGTCCTTGTCTCTTGTAAGGAAGCCAGGGCTGCAGAGGGAATAGCAACATAGGCTGTCCTGTTACTGTTTCTTTGGGGCTTTTATATTCCTCCTTGTTCTTCTCAAATTGAGACAAAAGGAAGGTTCTAGATTAAAGAAAATCCTTGCTCTTTAGTTGTTTGTAATTCTCTCACGGGTGGACATGTGCTGTCTTGCATCCTGCATAAGATACTAGCTGTTCTGTGAAATGCATAAATGGATTCTCCAAAGTGCTCCTATGGGAACCCATCTCATGCATAACTCACTAATACGGATGGATTCTGACCAACCTCCTGACATGCCCAATCAGCTTCTGCCTGTACCAGAATCCTCCACAGCTTCTTACCATGTGTTTGTCATATTCCAGCAGAGTGTTCATTCTCTTGGACTTGAGTCCCTCAAGACAACACAAACATGGCTCCTTGGCCCTCAGGACACTCATTTATCCGTATCAGCCAAATTATGGAAGAGTAGCTTGCTCAAATTCTAAACGCCTTCTCCATCATGTCTGTACAAGTGTTGATCAAGCCAGTTTCCCACTTATAGACATAGAGTAACTAGTTTGTGTGTTCATTTGTGCCCTCTAATTCCTGGGAACACATCTCAGACTTCTCCAGTATCTACCTTTTTTTGCTTCGGTTTTTCCTCTTAGCAGCATGGAGTGGGCTTATGAAGTTTTGGTGCTAAAAGAGCATTAAAACAGTACTAATTTCACTTCTTTTCTGGTATCAATCAAATCTTTAAGCTCTCCTTCCTATAGCCTGATAGAAGAGAAGCCCTGCCCTTTCAACTCTCTTCCTTAGGGAGTGAGAAGACAGAGAATAAAAATTCTTTATTTGGTTGAAAATTCTCCTACGAATTATATTCAATAGCCATTGTAATTTCTAGTTTCTACAGGTCCAAAGCAGAAGGTGATGAGGGTTTTTCTAGTCACTGGATTGTTTTTCTCTTTTATACAGAATGGATTCAACTTGAAATGCTTTTTAAAATGTTTGTATATGCTAACAACTATTTGATTAAAAATTTATCATAGCAGAACAAACTATTCCAGGGTCATTAATAATTTCTGTCAATATAAAATTCACTTTTGTAGTTCCCCTCACTCTCTTTATTATATTCTTATTTTTAGTGTGTTTTTGTGGGTTTTTTTGTGTGCTCAGACCCTTTTTGTCTTTTTTATAAGCTCTGCTTATAACCTGGGCTTAGGTTTAGTTTTCTCTTAGTTTTCTATGTATCATGAAATCTGTTGTATTACCACCAACAAAGTAGTTTCAATTGTGAAAAGAAAAGCAACTTTTCACGATTGTGTATTTTAGTTGGATTTTTCTGTATTTACAGGGTAGTTATGTTGCTTTTTGATATAGAACTGCATCCATTGTCACTTGCCTTCTCTGAATCACTCAGCTCATCGTTAATTTCTTATTTCAGATAATTATTGTGTCACTAATGATGGTGCCTGAACAGTTACTTATGAAAGGAAAGAATCTAAGAGTATGTCTTATTGTTCTCACTGTTAGCTAAAACCATCTAAAATTTTGAGATAGGAACAGATGCTCCTTTTAAAATTGTGTTATTCTCAACCAGGGAATATCTCTCTACCTCTATCTATCTCTATATTTTGTTAAGTGTGGATATATATGGATATATATAATTGAATGTGAAAGAAAACCTGAAGTGACTTACATGAAATTCTTGGTGCATATTATCATTCACATGACAGTTCATTAACCATAAAACTATTGGGTATATATGCTGGGCAATGGGCTGAGTTGGGGTGAATTTATCTGCAGATGAGCCTACTGTATATTCATTCCTCTCTTCTCAGCACAACTTCAAATTGACCGTGCATGAAACTTCAGGGTGACTTTTAAATACTTTAAAAATCCCATGTTAAAAGCACAGATAGCTAAGATCTGCAATACTTACAGGATTATTTCAAGGATTAAATGTTATAATGTTTTTCTTTTCTGACCTTGACATCACAAATACTTCTACTTGACTAAAACCTTTCTGAGGTCTGGTACTGCACCTTACTTGTCTGTGTCCTCTTCCACCATCCCAGCGGGATTGAGCATATGGTCTTTAAAGTATTGACAACTTGGGCTTCTCTCTGGAGCCTAATGGGAATCCTGAATCATTTTTACCCTCTAGGGAAAGTAGGCAGTGGTTTGATCACTTTGTCTGGATCTTTTCCCTTTTGTAGACAAAATTTTCAAAAACAGTTGTCTGTATTTCCCGTTTTCAATCTCTCTGCTCTCAGTCTCTTTTGAATCCCACAGTAATTGGTGCCTTGTTTCCTCTCTCACTGAGCTTTGCTGTAGTTCTTGATGGTTGCCATGATTCCAAGCCCAGTAGTCAGTTATTCCTTGGCAGAACACCAGGAAGCACTCACTGATCATTCTCTCCTTCACTTTACTTCCTCTCTTAATTTTCTCTCTACTTTATTCATCACTTTTTCCATAATCTTTCCTGCACATTCATCTCTCAGTATTTCATCTTCATACCTTTTCTCTGGTTCTACACTTACCCTCTAAGTTGTCTCTCCCAGTTTTGGGTTTTAAAAAGATATGTGCACTTCGACAAATCCTCAATGCATGTCTACTACCCACATTTCTCTCCCTAAATCATTCTCACATACCCACTCCACACGTGTCCCTTAGTGGAAAGTTGGCATTTCAGGTTTAATATGGACAATACATAACAGGATTTCTAAGCTCCCCAAACCTGCTTCTCCCACAGTTTTCTTATCTTCGTGTTTGTGTTTGGTAGCTTCATCTTAATAGTTGCTTGCTCAAAAAGTTGGAATCATCTAATAGCTAGGAGTGGTGGTGCACGCCTATAATCCCAGCACTCAGGAGGTTTAGGTAGGAGCATCACTGCTAGTTTGAGATTACCCTACATAGTGAGTTCAAGGCCGACCTGAACTATATTATAGTGAGATCCTGCCTCAAAAAAAGGAAAAAAAGAAGAAGAAAAGAAAACTCAAAGCTATCATGAGTTTCCTTGCTCTTATAATTCCACAGTCATCTATTTATAATTTGCAATTCCACACCAATCAGTTATACCATCAAAATATATCTTCAATTTGATTATTTCTTACAATTTACTACTAATATTATCTAAAATAATTATAAAATGATATTGTTGCTCACCTGGATTTAAAAAAAATAATTTTATCAATGCAGTTTAAATATACATAATGATCACATTCAGCAAAGAGAATGTGTACCTGTACATGGTACATTTTGATTCCTCTTTTTCTTCCACACCCCTTCCCTCTGTTCCACCTTCCTCCCCTACTTATTTACAAATGCTTTGTTTCCATTTGTTTTCCTTCTTTTCTAATTTTTTCCTGTTTCCTTTCCTTCTTTCCCCCCTTCCCTGTTTCCAGTTTCCCTTTCCTTTTGTACAGTTTCATCCTATTTCACATTATCTATTATACATTTTGGTCCTTATTTACCCTTTCAGTTTTTCACACCAGAGAGACAATGCAATATTTACACCTGTGTCCTATTTATTTCACTTGAGTATTGTCTTGAGGTGCATCCATTTAGTAATAAATGTCTCAAGCTTATCTTTCTTTGTGGCTGAGTAGTACTCCATTTCACCTGGGTTTTTATAATGATCTCCTAATTTCACCTGTGCTCTGACTCCCACTTTGGCAAGTAGGGGTTCAATTAATATGAAGCAATTGATTTTATATTCAATTTGAGTTCCAGTTTTTGTCAAAGGCATGAATGAATGATTGTCTTATTTCTAGGTGTCTGTTGAGAAGTCACTTCACCCAGATTCAGCCTCAAGATGCAAGATAGCCTTGAGTTACCCTCACCAACCAAAAGACAAACACACACACACACACACACACACACACACACACACACACTCCTCTCTCTCAGGTAGTGGGGGAGATATCTCGCTTCAATCCCTTGTTCTGTTTAAAGATTGCCATGTAATTCCTGGGTAAAGCAGAGGAAAGTGAGCTCTCTCCACAAAAAGATATAGGCTGAGTTGGCCAAGACAAACCAAGGAGGGCACTTTTTTCCTGAAGACTGAGATTTTTTTATAATAGATGATGGAGTAAGAAATCCTAGTGAATAAAATCTGGTCAACTGCCCATCCACATGAAAACCCGATCAGATATATTTGGCTTGTGACTTTCCAATTGGCAAGAATGACTTCAAAATCAGTGCCACTGAGAGACATTTTCTTCTTCTCAAGGGCCCAAATCAGCATTTATGCTATCTTGGGTCATTTCTCATTTTCTCTGACCCAATCCATTCTTTTTTGCCACTGGTCTGAGACTTGAATGTTAGCTCAACCCTAGTTTGTTCATTGACCTACTTTTCACTTCATGTTATGTGGACTTGATCTGCCTTTGGCTATTAGGTTCATCAAAATTTTCAGTTTTCAATAACTTTCAGTTCTCTGTGCCAGGTGCCTCAAGGCCTCTAGATCTTCAGCCAAATCACAGAAATGAATGAAAGCAACTTTTCTACTTTCATTAATAGGAGAACAAACCGGACTTTCAGCCGATGTGGCCTTTCATCAAAGTCTCTTGTGTAGGGTAAATAGATCTGAGATTTAATCAAGTGATATTTGGCTCACATAGAAAAGTATGAATTATTAGTATGCAACTACATCTCTGCCTTTATCATTCGAGTAATAATAATTACAGCTGTAACTAATGTCATTTACTTTGTGCTGAGCAGTGCATTGCATTCTTTACATCTGGCCTTTGCAGTAGTATATGAAGTAGCACTATTTTTATCCCTTTTCTATATGTGAAGGAATGAGGTTTAGAATGGTTTGGTGATTTGGCTAGAGTCATGGAGAAGCAAATTGCGGAACGGATATTCACAAATGCTTTCCCAATGCCAAAGCCTATTACTTTAACAACTACAGAGAACTATCGCCCTTAGAATAAGGATTAGTAACTATGAAGCAAGATTCTTTACTTTTTCCTCTTTCTCTTGTGTCCAAACCTTTTGAGTTACTTTCTTAATTATACTCATTTCTGTCATGGAAGAATGAAATAACTGGGTAGTTTCAGTGCACCTCTTGTGCCCACATTGAGATAATAAACCAGGCTCTTAAAAGATTTCCTAATGTTCCCTACTTGATGAGAGCTTAGGGAAGCTACTAACACATGTCTTTGAACAAACCACTGGATGAGGACATTTTCCACCCCAGCAGATTTTGAAACCTTTCAGGGGAAGAATCCACATTTGGACAGCTTTCTCCTGAGTTCCTCTTCCCCAAATGAGTCACTCTCTTGCTGCTTATTAAAAGTAGATTCAACTCAAATGCTAATATTTTAATTAGATTTTTGGTATATCAATTTACTGTTTTTTAGAAAAGAGCTGAAATGCTCCCTCTGGGCCTTTTTAGCTATATCAATAATCCCAAAACCTACATAAATAACTTTTGATTATCTAACAGCAAAAAATACTTCATGAGTCAGACTGACAAAAACAAGGAGTCCCAAACTCATTTAAAGCTATAATTGGACCATTTCTACTTTCAGCTGTCCCTTGTATATTTCTTAATAAATTAAAATGATTACAACTGACACCAAGATAGCATCAATTTTCACTTTAAATTAAAGAGAAGGGGCTTTGATAGATCTTTTCCCTGACAAGAAAGAGGTCTCCAGAGACTCTTAGAACTCATTAATATACTGAGCTTTGAAGTTGTTGATTTGGCAGAATTTCTATTTTGAGTCTGAATAAAGCAATATAATGCTAAGATTTCTTCTCAGCGCCACGGCTTAGAAAATACTGTTGGTAAAGCCAATTTATTTTCTGTGGGATAGAGAAAATGCTTGCTGTTCTAAACTATTGCTTGAGCCTTTAACCCCAGTTTGTAAATTCTCTTGGTGTTTTACAGTGGAGGAACCAGGGACAATCAACTATGGCATTCATGGTGCCGTGTGTACTTTGCGAAGATTGGTGTTGTCATCAAAGGGAAACAATTATGCTACTTTCCTTCTACTTCCCAGAATCTTATCTTGCTTAGTCAAAGCCACACAGCCCCTTAAAAGAGAAAGGAGGAGAGTCTTTGTATTATGGCTAAGGGCACTAAGGTTGAAGATAGAATATATTACTTTGTGTTAAGGGTTATTTCATCAGTTGCTTCATAGGGTATGGAACATTCCAGGATATCTGAGCAAGGGCGGGCTGAAGAAAAGAGTGGTTGAGACTCTAGAGTTCCACTGCCACGTGATTAAATTCCAGGTCCAGGTATAAAGCTTCCTACTCAATATCTCCACTCAGTTAGCCAAAAGACATATCTAAGACATATCTAAAACAAGACTTTCATCTACCCCTTGTAAAGAGTCAAATGGTGTTCTTTCCAAAAGTTATTTATACCTGGAACCCTTCTTTGGAAAAAGGACTTTGAAGATACAATTCAATTAAGAGTTTTGGGATGAGATCATCCTGGATTATGTAAGTTGATCCTAAATCCAATAGAAAATGTCCTTATTAAGACAGAAGAGAAGATACACAGAGAAGGAGAAGGTGATGGGAAGACAGTGATTAGAGTATGCAGTCACAAGCCAAACAATGTCTGGTGCCATCATAAGCTGGAAGCGACAGGGATAGATGTTTGCCTGAAACCTTTTGCAGAAAGTGTGTTCTTGCCAACACTTTAATTTCAGACTTCTGGCCTCCAGAAATGTAAGAAAATAAATTTTTGTTGCTTTAAAGTTGTCAGGTTTGTGATGATTTGTTATAGTAGTCTTAGGAAACTAAAATACCCTTAAATCTACTTCAGTTCCAGTTCTCAGGTGCTGAGGGGGTCATTCTTGACCCTTACCTTCTCCCTCCCCTCTCATCTGATATATCAACATGTCCCATTTCTCTGTTTGCAAAAACTGCCCAGAAGTCAATATTATTTCCATTGCTATAGCCTCTGTATAAGCTCCATCATCTCTTAACTAGGTGACTGATAATTAAGCAGAATGTTATAAAAGCCTCTTAACTCATTTCCTTGTTTTGATCATGTCTTTCTGCACTTAATTTCAACAGAGAAGTCAGAGTGATCCTTCAGAAACCAATCATGGTATTTTTACATTTAAATACCTTCAATGGTTTGTTCCACATTTTACTCAGAACAAAAAAGTTCTCATAATGGACTCTAAGGCCCCAGGTCAATTGCCGCCTACCCCGAACACTGACACTGGACAAAAGCTGCAACTACTTACCTTATACAAGCCTCACTCTCATATCCTGCTTAAACTCTCCCCTGGCAGTTTGCATTCTGGTAAGTTAAATGATTCTCTTTTTCTTTTTCTTATCAAGTGCCCTGGTTATCTCTCCTTATTTGAATGTTAGTGCTGTCTGTCTTTTTCATTTGTTTTCCCTGTTCCACACACTCCTAAAATAGCATTCAGCACATCTTTCCATAAAAGGTCGAGAAGTGAATATTTCATTTGATTTTGCAGGCCATGGGGTCTCCACTGCCACTATTCAACTTTGCCTTGATAATGCTGAAGCAGCTACAGGGGGGTGAAGGTGTGTTCAATAAAACTTTAATTGTAAAAACAGGTGTTAGGTAGGATTTGTCCTGTGAGCTACAGTTTGCCAACTTTGTCCTGGAATAATATCTAGTCATTAACATTTGTTGAATACATGAGTAAGTGAGACACACAAGAGTGAGTAGCTTACCAATGCTCTCAGAACTCCACTCACTTTAGTTACAAAATCAGGATATTAATGTAATACCTATACAGATGTTATAAGGTCAAAATGGGAAATACAGGTAAGAACTTCTGTCTGAGTGTCACAAGCATGTAATATGCAGTAGAGCTTTTCCCCTTCTGCCACATGAAGAGAGTAGAAAAAGGTAGATCAAGTTATTTAAGAGTATTTTGTATTTGTGCAGTGTCTTAATGTTAACCATTTTGGTATGCATTATTTTAAGTCATCCTCATAGAAACCTTGTGATCTAGCAAGAGTAAGGAGCATCATATACACACAGTGCTGCGATCTCATCTAGGATGGGCGGGATGAAAATTCTAGCCTGGGTTCTTCTCTCTGACCCTATGCTAGTCCTATTACCATGGACTTAATCATTAAGGTTTTATTTTATTATCTTGTTCCAGCATCAGTGCTTCCATCCTTGGCTCCAAACCTAGCAGTTATACTGAACAAAGACTTATAGGTCTCTGTTCCCTGCTACCTGCAACACATTCAGTTGTACTTAGTTACTGAGCAGGTGCCACAGTAGGATGTGTTTTTCAGTTTTATTTTTTTCCCTTGATGTAGATTCAGGGCAATAAGAAAGAGGAGAATAATCAGCAGAGGAAAAGCATCTCATAAGATGCAGAAGTGGCACTAAGATGTGGTAGGAGTGAAGATTTTGATTTACATACAGGGCTCCAGCCAGCATGAGCTGGATTGCAGCCATAAAAGTGTTTTCCACTTCGACTGTGCTGTATAAAATATTTGAATACAAAATGTCTATGCCCCAGCATTAAGAATGTTCTTCCAATTCATTCTAGGGGGTTCTAGAGAATCAGCTTGTCGATATGGGGCAAGAAAAATCATCAAGATGCCTGATACTGACTGAAGGAGTGAATCACTCAGGCTCCATGTCCCTCTTGCGTGCCCTTTCTCTACAGGGAGAAAGCAAACATATCACCTTGCTTCTTGGTTTCCTAGTTACCTTCCTAGAAGACTCTATATATTTCTCTTTTCTTTCTTCTTTCTTTCAACCAAAGGAAATGTTTATTTCATTATTTTTTTATCCACAGTGAAGAGGTCCTTCATAATTCATGGATTATTGGTCACACCAGCCTCATTAATTTTCCATGTCACATAAGTCTTGAGACCCATTAATCTCAGGTTTAATGACAGGAGGAAGCAGAAGCTCTTTAAGATATTAATGCAATTTGAATGAACCTTTGTGTACTAACTTGCATTTAGTGAATGTAGTTAGGGTGGGGAAGATAAGGGTTAAAGGAACACTGTGACTGAATGGCCATGTTAGCCCAAAGCAATGTTGGTAATAAGGTCATTTGAACGTGTTTTGGAAATGTACAGGCATCAGGAATGTTTGAAGAGCAGCAGAAAAAGAAAGGATAATATTAAGGATAGCAGGGAACGATTTTCTTCTGAATCTCAGCTCTGCCAAAAAGACAACCAGAAAGAGAAAAGCTAAATAAAAATTTTTGTTGCTGAACAAAATAGAACCAAAGAAAAGGAAAGAATAATTGGAGGTAATGATGGTAATTTGTTTTCTAGTTCATAGATAATTGACCCAGAGAGAAAATATAATTATGGTACATTGAGGAGACAGAAAAAGGCAAAAACATGGTGTGGTGACAAACATGATTCAAGAACCTATAATTATATTGTTTTTAAAGCCACAATAATTTGATATTAGCCTTTCAACCTACAAAATATAGGAAAAACAGAAAACCAAGCAGATTCCCATTTCACTTGTAGATTCATGTTTTCTTTTTTCTTTCCATTTCTTCCCCTTTTAGGTTTCTTCTCACAGCTGCTAGTACTTGAATGGCATATGCTAGAAATAAGGGTGTGGAAAAGCAGAGCAAAGTGATGGTCTACTTAGATGTGAAGAGCGAATCTGCAATGAGAATTTCCCCCTGCTGTCTTTTCATCCAGCTCAAACTTAGATATTTTGGACTCAGCTTGAAATTTTAGAAGCGCAAAGATATTTATTTCAGCTGAATCTTTCCCACCATGTGACTCATGAGGCACATAAGATGATTTTAGTTTTTGTGTGGACAATTTTTTTATCGCATCAGTTATGGATATATTTTAATGAGCACTGAAAATGTTATTCATCCCTTAAATCTATGCTATCATTGTTATTTGCTTTGGATGAAGTCAAGTGAAAACAGTGAGCCAATTTATGGGGTAATAATATATAAATAATTGTACCAAGGGTGCATGACTTTGGTACAAATCATGACAGTGGCTCAGAAATTACTGGCATTTGTGAAATACTATTTTAGTTCTTCCCTTTCCCTCAGCCTCAGTATTGTCCCATTACTGCTGTGTGGTGAGAGAGACAGATGGGGCAGCATTTCAGAAACACCAGCAGAGTGTGGAAATGTTGGTGCTAGGTACTGACCACTCTGGTATCATTTCCAGCAATCTAACTTACAGAGATCTGGACTTGGATTGTGTAACAAATCAAATCCTGGCTGACGGCAAATCAGCCACGTACCTCAAGAGTATTCAGAGAGGAAGACAGAGGTATCGAGGAGGTCTAATCGTGTAGCAGGGATGCTCATAAATTTTTAAAAATTTTTGTATTCATGTGCTGGGTGTGGAGATTGGTGGCCAGATCAAATATAGACACGAGATGATGATCATGTTTCAATGCAGAACCATACAGTTTCAATCAAGCTAGGATCTGTCAAGAAAAACATGCAAAACCCAGCCCGTTAAGAGAAATGCAGTCTTTCCCAGCTCAATTATCATTACCCAACCTCTTTGGTCACATTTTCTTTGATTCAGAGCCCCATCCATCATGTTTGGAGGTGTCCTTCACCACTTGTTTAGTTGTTTCAAGGCCAATACTCACCTACCACCTGTATTTCGCATAAAACTCATGAAAACATTTTTCTTTGTATGAAAACTAGAACGGACATGCAAACCACTTGCTCCAGGTGAAGGGAGACCTCTGAAGGCACAGGGGGAGTTAAGTGAGTTGCAAAATCTACAAGAACGAATGTCTTCACATTGAAAAAAATGGGCATAGGAAATAGAAGGAAACTATTCTTAGATGAACTATGAAGCCAGGTAGACATAAAAAATGCCCTTATTTTTTTTTTCCCCGATTAGATACTCCATCTTCACATTATCTTTCTCTGTGATGAATGTTCCTACTTTGGAAGTACTTTGTAGTGCTCTCTCTTATTCCAAGCAACCTGCTGTGCCTTGATGCTTAGCTTTCCAAGCGTACCCTTTGATACTTCTTCTATTGTGAGTATTCTCAGTCCATAAAACTCCCTTCTGAGACATTTTTCTCACGCAATTCCTACATTTTTGGCACTGGGTCCTGCAGACTTAAAGGTCTAGAAACTTAAAGGTGATGTTGTTTTAAGAATACACTCAGGATGTCCCTATGTTTTACATATCAAACAAACAAAAACTCTTATCCTCCAACCTCCAGAAAATCCAAGGCAAAATAAAATTGATTATGCTTCTACTTCCTGCTGTGAAAAATGTGTAGTTTTGTCATATTCTTTATCAGTTGTTGCAAAAACACATTTCGTCTATCCCAAACCAATATTACTTATTTGTATATGGTGTTAGTTTCTTGTTGTTGCTGTAATAAATTCCTATAAAAATATTTATTATCTTAACAGTTCTGAAGGTCAAATCCAGAATGAGTCCACTGAGACAAAAATCAAGATATTGGCAAGGCTGCATTCCTTCTTGAGACCCTGACAGGAGTGGGGGTAGGGGGATGGGAACATCAATTTTCTTCCTTTTCTGCCCCCATAGGTTACCTGCCTTTATCTGCCTCCTCTTCAAGGCCTCCAATTTAGCGCAAGGTGAATTAAATCATCAGATCTTCTCCTGGATCTGATCGTCCTGTCTCAATCTTCTAAGGACCATTGTGAGTGCATTTGACCTACCTTGCTAATCTCAAGGTCCTTAATTTTATCCTGTCCACAAAGAGGAGATAGTAGGGACAACAGTCCTCTGAACTCCAACCAAAGGAACTCTAACTTGTAGTGTGTGAGCAGGGGCCTTACCAGGTGCTGAGGTTGTGTCCTAGCCTGTAGTACAAGGTCATCTGCCACTGTGGCTTGACAGTGTTTGCTGAGACTCAAGGAGCTCCTGGTTGGGGTAGGATGGGAAAAGAGTACACATAACTTTTCTCGAGAACTCTTCATTTTTTTGAACTTGCTTTGACTGCTTTAACTAGAGCCCTACGCAGTCAATAGCCTAGCAAAGTAGGGTTGATGACTTTGGTAGTGCTACAGCCTGTTCAGTTGTCCACCACTCTGCAAGTTAGCCCCTGATAAACTCTTTAACTCCCCACACTGGACTTGTCTGAGTCATCCTTCAGACTGACATCCCTCTCTCAGTTTGGAGGAAGACCTTACTTCTACCTCTCTCCTGGAAATTCAGGATAATTGAACATATTCTTAGATTTCAGAGATTACGGCATCTAAGGGTAGGGAAAGGAAGCCATTATTTAGCTACAACACTTGACTTCCAACTCATTTACTTTATAGGACTCCTACAGTAGACATATTTAAGGTTAGACAAAGAAAGATGTCATGGATATTTCCATTTATCTCTAGTTAATGTAATTTTAATTTAATGTTTTTGCAAACTATATAAATTCTTAGATATTTCGCAGCATGTAGCATACCAACAGTTCTCTTTCATTGTAGTATGTGGCTCACTGCATGCCCAACACTTTTCTGCACTTGTCAGACAAACCTATATTCAGTTACCATTTATTAGCCATACTTGAAGTATCTAACTTGACCTTACTTTCCGAAAAGTTTTATCTCTGTCACAGCTTGAAATTCAGGCGTGTTTTAAGGCTCCCTATCCCTGGCTATCCTTGTTCCAGAATTTCTCCAGATTCAGACCCTTGCACTCTTCCCATTTCCCCAGCTTCTGTGGCTAGTCATTTGCCTCACATTCATTACCTGTTTTCTTCTTTGACTTGATGCTTCCTTTGATTTTTATTTCTCCCTATGCCATAGGCAGTGTCTGGTTCCCTTTTACATACAGTCTTGACTCACTGATCTTGTTTTCATTAGACTTTTTCTCACATACTATAACATCATCAGACAGGAGGGTGAATTTAGTTTAATAATAAATCTCTCTGTACAAATCTACAGTATTGTGTCTACTTATCTACACTAAATGTGACCCAGAGCTGAGACAGGTAAAACAGAACAGTACTGTCCCAAGTATTCCAGTTTGCAGCCAACTCCTGGCATATGTGTTGATATTCTCTACACATTCCTCTCGGGCCAGAAAGGGTTGTGATATTCTTTAGCTTTAATCTAAAAATATCTCAGACTCCTTAACGCAGTGCTCAGGATAGCCATTGTGTTAGTTACCTTTCTCTCATTGCTGAGACAAAATACCCAACACCCAAAGTTAGAGGAGAAGGCGTTTATTTGGCTTACAGTTTGTAGAGGTTTCAGTGCCAAACTAATTACTCATGTGTAGTGGTTTAGTAATCACATGCCCTTAACTCCAGCATCACACATTCCAGATTCAACTATCTCACAAAAAGAAAGTCCCACCTCACTCGCAAGAGGCTTTGGGGGAACATCTAAGCACAAACCATAACAGCCATTATGGAGCAGAAGATTATCTTCAAACAGAAATTTGTTTGCTTCCTTGGAATGAAACAATGGGAGGAAAGTCTGTTGGGTCTGCAGTCCTCTACTCTACCAGCTAAGCTATCAAAGGGTGCACATGGGAGGAAACTCTGTTTAGAATCACATGGGCATCTGTAGAAGAAAATAATTGATCACTTAATAATTGTTTTTGCTCCTTTACTTCACAGGGCATTTTAGTAGCTTTAATACATATTATTTTTCAAGCAATGTATAACCCAAGAGAAATTGCAGTGCCTCAATATATTAGTCTGTTTAAGATCAGTAGAGAAAGGTTCAATATTAAACTTTCTAAGCTTGACAGTTCCATTTTAGACATGCCCAATTTACCACACTTCAACTTTAAGCTACCTGCGGTGGATAAAGGCTGTGTTCTTCTCCTGTTTGACACCTTCTGAGCATCCATTGTCAGCTCTAACAAGCTGTGTATTGACATTATTCAATACACCTTATCTACCAAGATTCAGTCCAGCCATGGAAACAAGGGTGCACATTTAAACTGGCAATAGGAATGACTAGCAGAATGCTTATGGTGGCAAAATTTTAACACACAATGTCACTCACTGGTTGTGTGGGTGCTGGGAAAATGTAAGAAGCAACATTTTACTTTCCAACAACTTTGCAAGGAAAAGATAAGCACCCCAGCAGATTTGTTGATTTGAAAGAGAGAGAGAGAAAGAGAGAGAGAGAGAACCAGAAAACAACCCTAGCCTTTATCTCCTTTCCCTTCATTGTCCAAATACCACTGCATGTACCTCCACAGGATACTAAAAGCTTAGAGTAACTGAAGAAAATTGCAATGTAAGAAAATCAAGAATACAAAATTCAGTTTTCCCCATAGTGGAAACATAGGAAATTCAATGTTAGAGATGTAAGGGAGGGTGGGAGAGTTTCTTTGCAATGTTTTCTGTTCCTTGCTCTGTTTCCCTGTTTCCACACATATCTCTTCCTAGGAATACTATCTTGTTCTACTATCTGTTCTGCTTCAAGCCATTCATGCTGTTTCCTACTAGTAAGGAAGATGGACCAGTGTTTCAATTATTTTGATTAAAATGTACAACATGTATAATAATGGCTCTGAAGTCTTCAGTAAAACACACTGTGGCCATTCCACCATCCACAGAAAAAGTGCCAAAGAGTGGGAGACACAGTGGCTTCATTATTCAAGACCCTCATGAGGTGTAAGGCAAGTATTTTCTAGTAGTGACAGTTTGGGATTCATCTTCATTATTTTGGTTGTCCAGTAGCTAACTATAAAATCAGATGGAGATACTTGCCATTCAAATGCGTAACCATTCAAAAAGAAACAACCCTTAGGAAGAGGACCAGTTAAACCAGAAGCAACCAATTCAGTTGCTTGCATGAGCAGGTAGTGAAATTAATCCAGCAGGTTGTATAGGGATTGTAGCAAATTGAAAGCTATTTCTTCTAAAAGTCTCATTCCTAGATATTGAGCTGTTAGGAGTTGCACAGTTCCAGGGCAGTAGCACATTTGTGGCACTAGGTAAATTGCATTACATTAATATCACTTAGGATGATACATGCTAAGTGGCATCTTTTGCGTTTGCAAGACAATATTGCTCTGTGGAGCTATAGCTGACTTTTAGCATATGTCAAAATTCAATCTCAGAATTGTCTTCTCCAAGAGAAACCACAATCCTATAATAAATTCTCTCAGTTTACTTTTTGCAAGTAATTCAAATAAACAAGAAGCATGTATAAACCAATAAAATATATCTGCAGGTAGTGGCCTGGAAGCCACAACATTGCCTTCCATTTGAATCCTTGAGGCACAAGAGAAACATTTTCCTAACTGTCCTAATAAGTTGAGAGATTGTTGTCCTTATAGCGGGGACAGTACTTCGTGGTGTAATTAGAATGACTGGACCTCATGTTTTGCCTGAGGCAGCTCTAGGTTAGGGCTATAATTATTGTTTCCAGTTTGGTTTAGCATTTTCCCTAGATTTTGTATTTTTTAAGCACAGTGTTATGGATAGCTGCATTGCATTGATTTCATTTCGACGTCCAGCTTCTGCCATGTCCAGTGTGAGATGCATATGCATTGGACAGCAGTCTCATTTTAACGTGCTGTTCAATACAAAAAAATGAATTTGTAATGGTCTTTTCTGTTTCTTTCCAAAGATAGCTAACACACTAACTCCTTCCTTTCAATGACAGCATTAAGCATTCTTATGGTGAAACAGAACCTACTTTTATAGGAAAAACTAGGGACAGTGAATACCTACCTTTAAGTGTTGATGGGAGACTTGTTTTTACTGCTGTCTCTTCTGGTCACTTGAATTTTTATGGCCCTACTTTGGGATCCTAGATACATAAAACATTAGGTTACTGTTGCAGAGGGTGGAAAACACTCAAAGTTCCACTATCTATCTATCTATCTATCTATCTATCTCTATCTATCTATCTGTCTATCTATGAATGATACATATGGAGAATAGAGATGAGATGGAATGTCATGGCTATGGCTATTTTTGTCATTGCTATGGTTATTTTTGTCATGTATTCTATGATAACTTTACAAAGATTTATCCATTTTAATGTTCCCTATGCTTTCATTTTGCAATAAATTCTTGGCAGCAACGAGCTGTGGCAAAAAAGGTATTATTTGATAAGAAATTAAAAATAGATTTTTGTTTCTTAAAAATGTGTTGATAAAAATGAAGCTTGCATAAAATGTTTAATCCTAAGTATTAACCATTAAGGGGATTATCATGATATTTGTGACTATATAAAGCAGTCATAAATATGCTAAGTAAGCATTAGCATTTACTTCAAAAGGTAATAATTACTTTAAAAAGAGTAGGGTTGACAATGGCTTAACACATGCAACTAGAGAAAGTGCGCTTATATGTTATTCTGTAAAGCATGGCTTTTCTTTTAGATCATACAATTGCTCTAAATTAATTTCTTTTGTCATTAATACCAATGTTCACTGTGAACATACTAAAAGTCACCAATAACAATATAATAGCTTTGTTAGCAGAAGAACTTCGCAAAGATTTAAATGATGCCAGACTTTTTGTTCAATGTCAACAAATGCTTTAAATAGGAAATTTAAGATAAATTAAGTATTAGTTCATTTTTTTGAACTCTCAGTGAATGGAATAAAAATTATTCTGCCAAAGGTATAACATCTGGCATTATTGTGAATGCCATTATAAATTTAATTAAGTAGATCAACATAATATAAAGTACTTGAGCTTTTGGAGAAAATGTGAACAGATTTTAGTAGAGTATAATATGTTGATAAAAGTAGTATTAAATTGAGAGGCAATGAGCAAAACTAAAAATTGAAATTGGTTGTAGTATATGTGTAGTTTATAAATGTACTTTCACAACCTGTATTAGTCTACCAGTTAAAATGAAGCCTGTAGATTTAAACATACCAAATATTGTCTTACGTGTTCATTTAGAGTAAAAATTACAATTTTTTAAACGATAAAGATATTACATTTTAAAAACATATATCCATATGGGAAAACATACCTCTCTTAGTCATCCAGCATCAGGTTTCTGAAATATTTGCATTTGTGACGAGCTACTTTATAATACTGAATATTATATGATGACAAGGACAGTAAACTTTTCAAAGGTAGGTCCGCTACATTTTGACTGTATTTTATCAATTAGTTGAAAATATTTAACCTGATGACTTAATACATAAATTAAAACAAACCCTGAAGATTTTGAAGGAGTTAGGAAGGTTGTAAATATAAAGGGATTGAAACGGGTGCCTTCATAAGGAAGAAGAAACTGAAATATAAATGAGTCAAGGCCTAAACGGTCACTTGACTATTCAAAGCTTGGTCCCAGGTCACATGGGTCAGTTGGGAACTTGTTAGAAATTCTGTCTCACATTTCAGATGTGCTCCATCAGAATCTTTGTTTTCATAAGATTCCTGAGGTATTCACTTTACAATCTGAGAAACCCTGGTGGAAGAGAACATTTCATTGATTAATTTGGCAATTTTAAATTGAACTATCATGACACATGGGAAGAACACTTTGATGCCACTGTTTATCAATTGGAAAAGTTATTATTCTCTTCAAGATGAATAGAAAATTGAAAAGGCATACAAAGTTGCAATATATAAATTTGGCAAAGTATACAAAATAATCATAAAGAGAAAACAAAAATAATTATAGATGTTTGGTGATTATTGAGAAAAAATATCTAAACGAATGTAAAAGTATGTATTTATTAAATGTTTGTTCTGAGATATACGCATCAATTTTGAAAAAGTTAAAATGAGAATCACATTCATTTATCAGAAGTTCCTGTAAACTTACCAGATAAGTCAACTTCCATAGAGAAAGATTTTTTCAACTAAAAACATTTTGGTCTACAGAGAAGATTCATGTGAAGGGATACATAATTTCAAATCTATTAAATATAAAATGTAATATTGAAGGGAAAAATGCAATTTTATTTTAACAATTAAATAACAGGGGTATATTGAAAAAGAACTTTGTTAAGAAATATACCAGTAACAAATTATTGAGGATAAGTGTAACTAAATATCTGATTAAAATAAATTAATCAGGCTGGGGATTTAGCTCAGTGGTTCCAGCGCCTGCCTTAAAAGTGCCAGGTCCTAAGTTCTATCCCTGGTACCAATAAATAAATAAATAAATAAATAAATTAATTAATCTATGTCAAAGTAATTCTATTTATTTTCTTTATAATATTAATAATAAATAAATTAAGTTTTATAATAATCTATACTGTCAACTGAGAACAAAACCAACTTAGTAAAGAACAATGAGAATTAGATTTGTATGGGTCTAGTGAGGATTGTATTTTGGAAAAACACACATTCAAGCAGTTTTGAAAATGTGCTCAGAGGTTTTACAAAATGGCACTGTATTTATGGGAAGGGGCATACTGGGAAGGGAGAGAGAAGGGAAGTAAAAATGATGAAGATGCAGTATGTATTTGTACCAATTCCCCAAGATAAATGTAATTATTATGCAATGCAATCATATACTAATAAAATAAGAAATAAAATCACAGAAGGGGGTGCATTGGAAATTACATTACTTTTTAAACTGTTTTGTAAGAGATTGGGTGCAGTCCCATGCTGGGGAGTTTTGGGGGAAGGGGTTCATTGCATAGGAGGTCAGCAGAAGTCAAAAGTTTCCCGGAAATTTTGGGGCTGAGATGAGAGAGATCTGAAGTTCAGCTCATAGGTGCAGCTGCTGAAGTTTCTGACAATGGTTGAATGATGTCTCCCAACTCTGTTTTAAGTGTCCCGAATCAGTGCTATCCCATTTTTATTTTCTTGCTTGACAATACAACACAGTTTTACTTGCTTTTATATGGATACATAATTTTGAAAATCATTTTTAATGAAACTATCTGTGCAGTTGTAACAATATAATAAAACAAATCCGATAGTCAATACATCTTCTCAGAATTTATACAATTTGAAATGATCCCTCAAAAGTATCGTGGCTTGAACAATGCAATGCCAAGCAGTGTTCATTTCTTTCTGTTTGTTGCTTTCATCTCACCCTCACAAAAATACTCCCCTTCTAATTTGTTTTTAATAAGATGTATGTATGTCATCTATTTTCCTAAATGTGAATTCTTAAAACTATCAATTTATGGGCTCAGGTAAGCAATGTTCTTAATTAGGGATGATAGGCATGGTTGGTTTTGAGGAAAGAGAGAACGTAGATGACAGAAAGTATTGAGAGATGGGTAATATCAGAATTGCATATAAATTTTCTTAAAGTCGACTCATTTATAGTGGTGTCCTGTCTAATACACCACATCTGGATGTTGTACTTCTGACCATCTCTGTTGTGGGTTCTTTGTCTAAGCCACCAATATCTCTCACTGGAGTCACAGAAGCAGCCACCAAATCATGTACCAAGCAGTTAAATATTAACCAAGCAGCAAAAGGATTTATTTTGTAAGTTCAGTTTTAATATGATGGCTTCTGATCTCATTCATGATGATAGCAGATGTGGGGTCCTCTGACCCAGTGATAAATAAAAATTAATAACTAAGCCAAGGAAAGTGAAAAGACAGGCAAAGACTTAGCTGGAAAGTGAGAGAAAATGGGGAAAGGACTTCAGCTCGGGAAAAGAAGAGCTTAAGGGGACATGACACTGACAGAGGAAATCAGATTGGCCCATTGATGAAGGAACCGAGAGCTGGGTGTAATGGTGCACGCCTGTAATCCTAGCATTCTGGAAGGCTGAGGCAGGAAGACTGCAAGTTTCAGCCTAGCCTGGGCAATATAATGACTTAGAGAGACCCTGTGTCAGGTGTGGGAGAAGCTGGGAATTGGAGGCTCTGGGTTCAAATCTCAATTTAAAAATAAAATAAAATAAAAATAAACAAGGAAACAGGTCAGCCTTTAGGGAAGTTGTAATTTTAATTTAGGGAAGTTTGGTAATTTTCCATTGGTTCATGAGAATGGGATTTTTTGTGTGTGTGTGTGTGTGTATATCGGGGATTAAACTCGGAACCTTGCACTTGTCAGGCAGGTGGTGGCACCAGTGAGCTAAATCCCTGGCCCAAGAATGGGATTTTTAAAGAAACTTTTTCCTCTTGTGTAAGGAAAGGAGCAGTGGTTGCTCTCATCCCTGGAGACATCATGGTGCTCACCTGCTATCACAGCCAGCTGGTCCTTGCGATAAGAGTAGAAGCATCAGGAAAGGACGCATTGATTGTATATATACCTTGTTAGTAAGGGAGGATAGGGAAAAGACACATTTTCAACTTCTTTCAGTACCAAGCTATTGATTGAAGTCCCCCCATCCCTTTTCCTCATAGAGGTCTCTTTTCTGCCTCAACAATAAACACTAACAGCCACTTACATTGTGTTTGATTTCATCTCAGAATTCTTGATGGAAACACCAACATGAGGATATTATCTTTGCCAACAGTGCCAGCGTCACACCGAATGCTCTGCTGTCTTACCTCTTTTCAGTGAGACCTGCCCCATTCAATCCCCAGCTCCACCTGCTTCTCTTTGGAGAGATTTTCCATTTGGCCAGCCAGCCGTCCCCTGTAGCTCTGGGGATATATTTTCCTTTCCCATTTTATTACACATGATCATTAGCCAGTGATTTATTCCTTTGGTAGACTGATTTCTAACCAGTGTTTGTTCCCAGTTAGGTTTTACCTTCCTAATCTAGGGCACGCCTTTCTGGCACCCAGTCAATGAATATTACAGTTGTACAGACCTCTTCGAATATGATTAGGAACAAAATGTATTACAACATAATTTTACCGAGTCACAGGCATCATCCAATTTCCACTCAAAGCCCGCAATGTTGTTTGTTCTGACCTTTTCAATTATCTCTATTGTGAATCACCCATGTGTATATTTGAGAATTGATTCTGCTACAAAGATAATCTTCCAAGGATGGTACAGCCGATGGCAGTCTCTCTGTATTCTGATCTCTAAGAGAAACTATTTTCTGTGTCTTGTATTTGGACAATAGGATATACTCTGCATTCTCAGATGTATAATTACTTTACTCATTCAATATTCAGTTCCTGCTGCCAGTAGGTGCTGCAGATTGAGCACACTTATAGAGTTCAGAGCTATTTTCAGGTTACCATTAGTTATATGACACCTTTGGGCTATTTAGGAAAATGAACTCTTTTCTTTGGGAAGACATATTTTGCATCAGCTTCCAGAGCTTGATGAGCAGAGCCCGCAGTCCTTTGACTGAAGACCTTTGGGCAGTGAACTACCTGTACAATAGTTTGTGACAATTCAAGAGATGAAAGGCATTTCCTCTGCCCTCAAAGATTCTCAGAGCTATTGGAAATTTCCTGAGGATATTGACTCTGGTCTGGGCTTCTTTGTTCTCCTCTGCAGCTAAAGGAAGGGCCCGAATACATATGAGTTCATGATAAATACTTAGGGGGATGGAATGTCTGACTTACTAACACTGGGATAGTATCCTGTTGAAATGAGCATGTGTGCTTTCACCAGCTTTTATCTGGTTGTTGCAAAATGTATTCTTTGGACTATAAGGGGAATATAAAAACGAAATATAAAAACACAACAGAAAATGACACGCATGTGGGGATGGAGGAATGTACATACTTGATGAATTAAATTATACATGGATTTGTAGTAAATATTAAAATACTATATAATTATACAATTTCATTTGAAGAACTTGGTAACTCTCAGTTGGTTTCAGAGATATAAATTCACATACAAATCATATGAAATATCATTATTTGAAATATGAGTCATGATAAAGGTACTTTGATTTCAGGCATCGATTCAGCTTCTTCACCTGTCTCTCTATGGAGAAGCAGTTACATTTGATAGCAGATGTGTTGAAAATCTTATTTGAATTTTACTCATACCTTTTAAACACTCTACTCAACCAATGCTGGTCAGATCTTTGTCTATCAATTATGTAAAAAGAGATGTCACTTCAGACAAACGAATATTTCAGAACAGAAATCAACTATTTCTATTTTCTGACACCTTCTTTCAATAGGGGAGACTGAAAACAGGTCTCACAGTAGCTTTATCGCTTGTTTTTCATCCTTTGATTCATAACTGAAATACACTGGTAACTTTCCCAGAATATCAATGACATCCTGGTGGACATAACACCTGTTCAACCTAGCTTTTTTCTAGTAGACTTATGGCAGCTATGAGGATGCTACTCTCAGACTTCCAAATATAGAAAATGCAATTTGGAGAGAGACCCAAATATTGTGCTCTGAAATCTACCACTAGATTTGTACTGAAGCTGCATTCTCTGGGAGCTGCTTCCAGCTAATGACTAGGTTTGGCATGGACTAAGGCAGAACTATTCCTGGATACATGGGGTTTCTCTGATGGACCATTGTAGCTCAAGGACTCTCTGAAGACCTTGTAAACTTTGGTTAGGGTGAGATTATGTGAAATATATTCACCAGCCCCCCCAGTCTCCCTCTTTCTTTGTCTCTCTTCCCCTTGGAGTCAGATCTCCATCATGGTTTGATGGCTCTCCCAGCCTTCCCTGTATTTCCCTGATGAAATCTTTGCAAGTAAATTTATTTCTGTCCTGGCATCTGCTTGTTGGACAACTGGACTAACACAGGACCCAACAGTGGCTTTCTCTTAGCAGCAGATACTCAGAATTATGCTTGAGAATAAGGCATGGAGCAAAGAGCCTTTGTTCTAGTTCTGACTGTTGGTAACTCATCAAGTGATAATACCC
This sequence comes from Heterocephalus glaber, assembly GCF_000247695.1. Next base: position 9,984,703 of record NW_004624795.1, on the reverse strand, counting down.
TTTCCTTTCATGTCTTTTCTCCATCTGTTGTATTTTACTCATTTAAGCTCCAACCCTTGAGTTACAGCTGTACTCTAGAAAACCAGCTCTGCCATGTCTGTCTGTTGTGTCATCTGGCGCAACCATATCTGCTGTTGGAATTTCACCTTCATGTGATATGTCTTCTTACTGCAAACGGTCATATGTTCTTAACCTCATCTGCATCCTTTGCCCAAATGAAGCCATGGGCTGACCTCAGGGTCCAGTGAATTTCTACTCAATGATATTAATTGTCAACAGAGGAACTAATTTGATCTTTTAAAATGGAAAGCTTCACTAAAATCTTTAGGTACCACTTTGTTTTTACTATTTTCCAGGCACTATGCTAATTGATATACACATCTTATTGTCACCAATTCTCACAACAATCCTATTAGACGAGTATGATGACTGCCCCATTTTGCAGATAGAGCTGAGATTTCACTCTAGCTGTGAATTTTTATGCCACACTGTGTCATAATTAAACTTAAATAATTCATTCAGTTGTGGTAAACCTGATATTTCATGTATAGAAAAAGAAGCCAATAATATCTGACCTTTACTGAGCTCCTTATTTTTTTGAAACTTTACATAATGCATTATACTATTCAGTTCTCACCCCAATCCTACTAGGTAGGCATTATCTTCATATTAGTTCTCTATTGCAATATAATGAAGTATTATAAAATTCAGGGCTATGACATGATAATAGCTTCTTACTGTTCATGATTTGCGGGATTAACAGTTGGGTGGATCTTTTCGTGGCTGCTGTTATCTGATGACTCCACAGGGGCTGGAGTTTCCAAAGGCCTCAGTCACATATCTGGAAGTTGAAGGATTGGAGCTTGGACACAGATCCTCCGGCAACTGATTCATTACTCTTTTTAGCATACAGGGAATGGTGAATGTGGGGCATTTGTGCTGCTGCTCCCTGTCTCGTGTCTCTGGCAGATAGCACTGATTCATCGAAAATAAAGCTTGAGATGAAATTTATTTGAAAGCCCTGCACTGAACCATGTCTAACTATCTCTTTGGGTAACACAATTAGTCATTTGTAATTTTCTTCCTATAGGATGGAATCATACCCTGGCCAATTTAAGTCCCTAAAATATATAATCTAGGGTACTTTGTAGTGAAAACAACTCTTCTGTTCTCCTCCTTCCTCCTTACATTAGGAATTTTCTTCTCCAAGTGAACTGGGTTAAACACTATTCAGGATTCTTGGCTGCTATTCCACAAATCACTTTCTGATTGTGCTTTCTTTTCTTTGCTCCTTTCTTTTTTTCTCTCTCAAAGGCATAATTAGCACATCTTGCATTTAGAAATGAAATCCTGCAGAGTGCACTATTATACTACAAATAATGAATGTATCCAAATTGCAGTAAAAATGCCATTTGGGAGAAAAAAATTAATGCTCAGCACATGTGCAATGAATAAATCAAAAGAAACTATTGTTGAGTTTACGCCATGATTTTTGCAACCAATGTGTTTTGATCAAAGCAGTTGCTTAATGTCGTTCTTTCCAGCAATACATTACTGCAATAATGAATGCAAGCATTAGAAGGATGTCCGTTGTTTTCTACAATGCAAGGAAAACATTTCCATGATTTCCAGAGATCTGTTTGTATATAGTCTCTGCTGACTTCAGAAAGCATTTCAGGGATCCTGGAAAAAAATTAAAATTTTCACTTTTCAGAAAGTTTACACTGACAAAATAGAACATATGTGTATGGATGTGATAAACTGATAAAGCTAACCATGCAATCCAAGTTAGGCTGCAAATCCACATTTTACTTTCTATTTTCTGCCTGAGTGAACATGGAAATTTACTTCCCCTACTATTTTTAAAAAATTGTAGGGATGCAAGTGAATTCTAGGGACCTTTTCAGCTAGTTGCTTGTCTTTAAAACTCTGCTCTGAAGAGGAGGAAGGGGGTGCAGCCAGGAGGGTGATTTTTTGTAATTAATATAATGAATTCTATCCAGGTCAGATGGGTGTTTCCACTTTAAAGTACAGTAAGGAAATCCTGGACCTCTTCATATTATCCAAGTGCTCAAAGGTAGCAGCTCTATTTCACTTGTATTTCTATGCAAATTTAATTATTGTGAAGGGGAAGGAAAAGAAACCTTTAGCTCTCAGCTTATACACAAAGAAATTGTTATTTCCTTCAGTTTGTCTGCAACCAAAGAAAAAACTCTATAACTGGTGAAAAGAATAAAAATGCATTTGTTTCACAATGGCTTAGAATAGAATCTACTCAGCATAAATTCAATTAGTCATTTATTTGGGGGAAATATATTTCTCTGTGTGACAGTAGAGCTGGCTATGTTTGTTGAGTCAGCTATTGGAAGTTTACTTATGCTTATATTCCATCTGTAATTTTTTTTATTTTCTCAACCCGGGTATATTTAACATACAGCAACTAGTCACTAAGCACTTGTATACTTATTTACTTGCTTCCTACCAGAAAAATCTTAGTAATTGTGTCCTCTAGAATAACTAATAATAAAAGTATATAATTTTGCCAAGTCTAAAAGTTACACATAAACCTACACACAAACACATACACAAACACGAGTGTACCGGGATGCCTTAAGCAATGGATTCTATAAATATGGAAAAATAATACATGGGTACAAGTCAAAATTTTTAAAAAGATTGTTAACCTAATTGTCCAATATGCAAGTCATCAGGGATTGCTATCTATTGGTTATCCTCATGTCAGGCCAGTTAGAGAGAAGGGAAATTATCACTTAATTTATGTCGTACAAATTTAAGTAACTGAAAATATGCCTCAAAGAAATGCATTTCCAAAATTTTCAGCCAAACATGGACATGGGAAAGTAAGTGAAATTTATCCCTATCTCGAATGGTTGCCACAATCCACTTCAACTTCCTATTTTCTAGATTCTCCTTCTGTCTCCTATCTCCTCTCTCCCACCTAACCATCACACACCCACCACCCCATTCAGCACACTTGTCTTCTGAAAATCTGGTTGTCCTGAAAATGCATAGGACTTTCTCTACTACTACAGGCACCACCTTCATTGATCTATCTGACCAAATATATTAATTTTTCCTTTGCTGTTAACAAAACAAACTCACCCACCATTGAGGGGTAGAATAAAAATAAATTCAAACAAATGTAAATGTGTAATCTGATGTATATGAACCTAGTCATTAGACTTTATGTGACTTTATGTTGGTGAAAATTGTAAGGTTTTATTTTTTATTTTTGCTTTCCTTCTGCAACATCTGTTGCTTATGCTTGGCATCTTTTGTAATATACCTGTGTAGGGAATGGTAAATTTAATAGAAAATGAAGAAAGATGGACAGGAATAGAGATGTGTGAAAGGCATTTAAGTGTTACCAAGTTATGAATGTCAGTATTTCACTTTTTTATGGAACACAAAGTTCTGTGTTGCACGTATGAACATGTCTGTGAATATCATCTTTGATTCACCTGTTCTTCTAATTAGGCACATGCACGGCTATTTTTCAATTTGTGTGTCAGAGCCAAAGGCACAATTGATATTTCATACATGGGCTTACCTTTGTGAGTCCCTATGTCATTCTTCTTTTTGCCTTCTGAGGTGAAGGCCCCTTCTTCTGGAACAATCCCTAGGGAACTGTCCTAGTCCTTCTATTTTGTATTCTTTCTATAGCTTTTGGATTCTCTCAAATTGCGTCCTCTTTTAGGGCTTTGTATCGGAATCAAGGAGCCTCCAGTGAGTGCTGAGGGAATATAGTATATACAAACTACATAGGTGCCCTTTCCTGGGTTATTTCTTGACCAGTGAGTCGGTCCGATTGCTTTGAGTGCTGCAGGTTGGGAGTCTGTGAATGGCTTGACAATAAATCAAGGATGTAGAATGAGGGCTGGTGGTAGGTGGTGGTGAACAAAAAGGAAATAGGATGCTAATATAGTTCTTAGTATTTTATTCCCTTTGCCTTTGGGTTTTGTTCTCACATTTCACATCAAAAGTAACTTTGGACGCTAAGTGAAGATTGACTTAATCTGTATGAATGTATTTGGCAAGGGGCAGGTACGAGCATGAAAAGTAAACAGCATAATATCTTTCTACAGATGGTAAGTGAGTGACCTCATTTAAACCATAGCTGCTCTCTTTGCTTCCTTGGACTCATTCGTTTTTCATTTTTCAATGCCAGAAACTCACTTGCTACATTCTTCTAGATCTGTATCATTCATTGGATCTCATCTAAAATACCACAACTTCTAGCATGGTGGAGCCCCTAGATTAGGTCAAATCATCCTCCATAGTGCCCTTCAGTAACATTTATCATTCTTATACCACAGCAAAGATTTTGCTCTTCCTTCTCATCACTATATCTTTAGCGTCAGAGTGGCTTTTACCCAGGGTGTTAAAATTATAATTGTTTAATGAACTTAAATTGACCTTAGAGAACCTCAGTTTCCTCAACTGTGAAAAAAGGATATAATAACACCAATCCTGAGAAATTTTAAAAATAACATATGCATAGTACTAACATGGGGATTGGTAGACAGGAAAGTGCATTTAAAATTTACCGCATCTCATTAATTCCAAGATGTGTGTTAGGGTTTAAATATGAAGTCTCCCCCAAAGACTCATGCATGGAGGGCTTGATCTCCAGGGCAGCAATGTGCAGAAATAGGGTTTAGACAGGTGATTAGATCAGGAGGAGACAATGGGTTGATCCACAGATATGTTCACAATGGAATGGTCTGTTAGAAGACAGAGGAAGTGGACTGCTGGGGGCGTTCCTTTTTTGAAGGATATATCCTGTCCCAGCCCCTCCCCCTCTCTGGCTCTTCATTGCTCTCATTCTGGTTCCTGACTGCCATGAAGTAAGCAGAGTTTCTCTGCTATGGCATTTCTGCCCTGGAGCTAGCCAACCATGTGTTGAAACATTTGAAACCATGAAGCTAAATAAACCTATCCTGTAAGTTATTCATCAAAATTATGAACAAAACTGGAATGTCAACAGCTGGCAAAAACTACCACTGCACCTCACAGCAATTTATTTTCTACAAGGGTACAGTATATCTTAGTATTTGATTTGCATTGAAAAAGAGAAAGCTAAATTCTATTTCTCTTACAGATTTAGAAAATAAAAGAATCAGCCTCAAATGATTAGAGTCAATTATTATATTAAAGGAATTAGAAACTACTTATTTTAGAAATTATTTATGGTAGCCATAAAATACAAATAGTTAAGAGATTCTAACCAGAGCTAGAAGAAACTAAGAATATTAAATAATGCCAGGAGTTAAAGAAAGAAATGCAGACCGTTAAATATTATGTTCTTGTAAATGGACAGGAATGACCTTCTCAAAATATTTAAATCCTTCAACAGTGACTTTCAAAGGACTGATTTATCAATAGTTCTTACATGTAGCTGATATCATCTTGCCAAGAATCCAACTCTGTAAGCGCCCTTCTATTAATATCAGGGTCAATATGAAAATTCAACTAAATACAAGATAAATATATAAGGCCAGTAATTATTGCAAATCACTTAACTATTTGCAGGTGTCTATGGATGTGAAAAACTTTAATTCAAAATTTAAACTCAAAAGTGCAATAAGGTAGGTAAAAATCTAGAAATAATCTTCACCCCAAATATACAATATCTGAATTAAGAAAATCTATAAACATGTCTGACACTTAAGAGATTGAATTATGGAAAGTAAAATTAATAGATGGAAACTTTGAAATGAAAAAGGTGTAACTGTCAATAAATGTATTTATTTACATTCAATGCTCATAAAAATTTCAATAGTTATTTTTTAAAATTTAAATTGAAAAACATATGTAAACTCACTAACTGGGAAATGACTTTTCAACCCAAAGCCAACAGAGGGATATAAATCATTTAATAAAAATATATAAATATTGAAACCACTGAATAGATAAATTTATAAATAAAATGGGAATATAAACAAATTAGAGAAAATTTGCAAACATGTAATTGTGGTCATTGATAAAAATGGGTATTGAAGTATAGGGAAGTCAGCATATATCCACTATTTCCAGCCCCTCCTTGACGGAGGATTGCCTTAGGAAGGTTGAATCCATAATATTCTTGGATGGCACTGCAAACTACAACAAGTCTGGAGAGTCTTTAGTAGGAGAGCAGAGATGTAGGGGAGCAACTTGGGACCTTGTTAGGGTATGTGGAAATGTCCACTGCACCTGTGGCTGAAAGCAAGGAAAAAAGGAGGAAGGAAAAATTAACAGTGTCTGCCAAAAGGGAGACAAGTTTTCATTTTAATATTAACTGGAGAAACAGTATATGCATGGAGATCACCATTATCTAAAAGCTGTGCATAGGTTAAAGATAAGAAGAATGGTAAAACTCTGAAATGAATATCTTGAATTATAGGAATAATGTTTATTATAGCAGCAGTAATAACATAGAACTAAGAGTTGTCATAACTGTTGTTGCTACTTTTGTTTCAAATAGGGGCTGGCAAACTACAACCCAATATCTGTTTTTGTAAATAAAGTTTTATGGAACACATTGTTATACCTGTTTATTTATATATTGGGTGGTTGCTTTTGGCTTAGAACTCAACATTCCAATGTGGACATACAAATTGCAATTGTCTTCCAACCTACGTTGATTGCGACAAGCCCGAATACCTCTGTTTGTACCACATGACCACCCTCCCGGTACCAGTTTCGCCACATTGTTACAAAGACTGCGTGGTAGACAAAACAATATATGTACTGTCTGGCTGCCCCACTGTTTTACAGGCAACCTTTGCTGATTCTTGATTTAAAACAATGTGCTGAGCTAATAGGATGATCTGGACACAATTTGAGGACACACTACAAGTCCTTTGGGAGGAAACCCTCTGTCAAGCTAGTTAATTGCTGTGTTTATGTAATGCACTTTATGACATACATTTCAGAATCACATGGATGTATAAACCCATGTAATATCTTCCGAGGTAATAAGCAGATTAACTTTCTACACCCTGTATTTTGGCTGTTAACCTTCTGCAGTACAAAGTGGGAAAATTTGAGGAAATCAACCACTCTTCTTGAAATAGTTAGAATCAAAGTTTGAGTTTCAAATTGATACCATCTGGACATTACGTAAAGACAATCAGGTGGCCCAGTAGCAAATTGATCCTCAAAATTGGGCTTGAAAAGCTTGAGTTAAGTGACTTCATTAAGGAAATTGGGTCCCTAAATGTTCAATAAAAAGGAGCAGGCTTTCTTAAGAAATGGTTTATTCCAGGCTGGAGGAAGAGAAAGCACAAAGATGAACCTAGGAGGTTTTTTTTGGTGCCACCTTCTCATTGTGCCTTTATGTGCTTTTTCCTCTGTACATTTGTGGAGAAAGAGTGATGTCTCTGTCTAGTGGAAAAAGAGATTTCCAGTATCTGTTCCTCTTCTGATAAGGTCACAAAGCCTGTTGGATTAGGGCCCCATCCTTACTGCCACATTTAACCTTAATTGTATCTCTGAAAGCTGATGTCTAAATACAGTCATGTTAGATGTTAGGATTTTACCATATGAATTTTAGGAGCAAAATTCAGCTCATGACACCTACTATATGGAAAAATATTTTAGATAAAATGAAGAAAGTGGATAAGTGAGACAGAGACTTAGTTCTCTAGACATTTATATTCCTATATGGACATATAAATCACTTGTCTTCCAACCTACCTTGCAACACCCTCAACTGCTCTGCTCATATTACGTGACTACTCCCCATACCAATTCTCCCAAATACTTGATAATCTAACTGAGGAGATCCTACACACAGATTGTCCAGAAAATTTTCCCATTTAGAATATGAACGGAAACATAGAAAGATAGGATTTTGGAAGCAGACTCATCACAACAGTAGAAAACTAGAGGGGAAATCCATGAACTTGGCCACTGAGGTTCTCAAACTCATTCTTCTTGAGGCTTATTTGTCCAACTTCTCCTTAGAGTCCATGAAAGCTGTATTCAAACTTAAACTGGTATTTCCTTATTGAACTAAGTACCCAATGACATATCATACCGTAAGTAAGAATGCAGAAGGATAAGAATACAGGTGTGATGGAAGCTGAGGGTAAAAGGGGAAAACATTTATTTTACTAGCCTGTTCAGAGAAAGAGATATTCGACTTGAAATACAGATACTATGAATGATTTAGATATATGGTGAATGAACTAAAGAATTTTAGTTAAGGTAAGAGAGCAGGAACATTATTTCCATTGAAATTGGGAAATTGTTTCACTTTTTATGTTAAGGAACAGAATCTAAACTACAGAGAAGCTGCATAATGCCCTTCTTGAATGAGTGGAGAATCTACATTCAAACTCAAGTGATTTGACTTCTAATTACTCTTCTCCCCTGTCTCCATGGATATCACTAGTTCTACAAAATAAAGTGTTAAACTTTGTGTTACACCCTGAGAATATTGTAGGAGATCAGAAGGGAAGAAAATCAATGAGGTCTAGAATAATGAGAGAAATTTTTAAGAAAGAATTGGGTCTCAAGCAGTATTTGATATTTAGGTAAAGGAAAAAGATTAGTGAAAACAATATGTACTTAGGGACAAGGTCAATTAATTTAAAAGTTGAATTCTGAGGAGTCAGAAACTTTTACAAACATATTTTTTATTTAAATACTAAATTAAAAAATTAAAACCTACTTATTCTAAATTACTTTTATACAATGTTTTAGTGTTTAAGTTTTTTGTTTTGTAGTTATTGGAAGCATTTATCACATTATATTTAAGGACTTTTGCAGGGTACTGGGTCACAAAGAGGCACAAAACTTGGGATCTAAGTTCTCAAGAAGGCTTCTATTTGTGTGGCAAATGGTTCCCAAATACCATATATTTAATGCTAAATAGATGTCTCCAGCAATTTGTATGGAAAAAGTTAAGAGGAGAAAAAAATTTCTCGGGATGGACTAATTAGATTTCAGATAATAGGCAATATTATCTGAATATAGAGGAACCAATATTTTTGCTAGGCTAGAAACCTCCATCTCAAAACTCATTCCCCTCTCCAATTTGCATGAACCCATTGTTACAAAATCCCAAATGTAGTTTTTTACTCCTAGAATTTTCTATCATTCTTCTGTGATCAGAAATAGAAGAGCGAAGTAGAGAGTGAACCTTCCAGTCCTTTGGTTGTACAGACGCCCCCACAAATGGACCTACTTTCTATTTGGTAGAAGGTATGTAGGAAGTAGTTCTGGCAATTTCTCAGCAACATTCCTCTGTGTGTGTGTGTGTGTGTGCGCGCGCGCTCATTCTTGCTTACCTCATTATCACAGGAAGCAAGTAGTCTATAAGCTGCATTTCTCAGATTCTCTTGGTTGATTTTTCCAGTGGAAGACACTGAAGGGAGATGGAAGGAAGAAGCTAGATCCCATTGCTTTATTTTTATTTTTTATTTTTTGTACCAGGCATAGAATTCAGGACCTTATGCTTGCAAGGCAGGCGGTGGAACCACTGAGCTAAATCTCCAGCCCTGATCCCATTGCTTTTGATGATACCTTCAGCAGACTCCTAGGGTCCTGCTTGGGTAGAGTGTTCTATGAGGTGCAGTGGCAGCACAAAACCAGCCAGCTCAGTAGCAGAGTTTCTCTCTTCTCTACCTTTGGTAGGGGCAACAGGGATAGCAGCAGGCATAGCTCTTGTAGCTCTGGGATCCTACTGTTCCTGCTATGGTTCTAGCTGAGTTTGTGACCATACAAGGCAACATCAGGAGCTGTGCAGGACACTATCTTTCTGATAAGTAGCAGAAACGAGGCCGCAACACTACAGCAAGTGGAGGTTCCAGCAACCTTACAAACATAGTAGTTAAGGCTTCGGTAATAGGACTTTCCCATTTACATTTCTACTGCTCTGAGAAAAAAAAAGCTTCCTATTTGTAATCATTTCTGAACAAAATCAACTTTTCCTGTTTTCTCCTTTAGTCCTTCCAAAACTTTCGAAGTGATGTATTAAATTCTCCATGATAAAAATACCTAAGGCTCTGTTTTTTTGGAAATGGACATTTACTTACACACAGGTGAGTTTAAGTATTTGTATAAAAGTGGTTTCAGAGGTTGAGGTCCTCAAACAACAGGTTTTAGGTATAATTTTACACATTTTTCTTTATGAACCGTCTCTGAGACATGTTTAAGAAACAAATTTGATTCACTCAGATGATTTTTCTAAAGCATATTCTGCTGACAGCAGCAATGCCATGAGGTATCAGGGAGGACTGAAAGTGTGGAAGCAACAGCAGAGGTGGTGAGTTTTGCTGGATGATGCCTCTACATCTTTGGGAATGGAAACTCCAGACAACATTATTTAGCACTATCGAATATTCAGCCCTGAGCTATATTATTTCACCTATGATATTTCATTGAGCTCTATCCCCTCTTCCTGGTCCTGTGGGAATTATTATTTCTTCCTTAGAAATAAGGGATTATAGAATCCTAGAGCACTGTTTCTTTAAGTGAGAGTCCCAGACTGTCTTCATTAGAGTAACTTGAAGAATTTATTTAATAACATTACCCAAAAACGTACATATATATATAAATTTAACAATCTCAGATAATTATTATCAACTTTGAATTTGAGAACCACCAGTTGAAAGGGTGAGTAACTTGCTCAGGGCCAGAGAGAATATTTGAACTTGGTAATCTGAGTTGAAAACCTGTTTTTTCCACTCACCTCACTTACATAGCCTCACTCTCTGTGGGAATGAATGGAGGAGCAACGGCAAATGGCCAGATGGCTTCAAGCTATTTTTATTCCACGTCCCTATTTGATAAAGCATATGGTTTGATAGAATGGAGGCCTTTTGTTCAAAATTGTTATAATTACTCATTTATCTTTCTTTTCTCTTGGCAAGTGATGACATACCCTAAATGATTCATCATTAAACACATTCCCAGAGTTTATCTCATGCCTATTTAGTACACTTACTACCTCTGAGATAGAGGTCAGTTTACTTTGGGTCATCTTCATTTCTCTTAACCTAGGTATTGTTTATTTCTTAGACTTTTCTGCTGTTATCTCATTTAATTTAACACACTTAAATTGTATCAACTAAGTAACCATTTAATGAAGGCCTCTGTATTCTACACTGTCTTACATCTGGTAGCAAATAAAATGTCCCTGTGGAATGTTGGGTAATGTTGGCCTAACCTTGTACCCATATCAGGCTTCTTTGATGAGGTGATGAGGTTGATCAAAGTCATCCTCTCATCTCTGAAATTATTCAAATTGGCTCAGATCATTCTCCTTTAGGAGACTAGTGAAAATGTCATAAAAAATACTAGACAAGGAAGTTGAAATTTCTAATGTAAAATGCAGTTGACATTGAACATGCTGCAAAACAAATCAGGACAAACACATTCCTCAGGGGTGGACCATATCTCATTCATTTGTCTTTCCAATATTTTAAGAAAAATACGGTATTTTCAGAATGAAAAAATTGCCTACTGTAAGAAAATCTCATTTTAAGGGGGGAGATCAGCCCAGCATTTCACTATCAAAGAGCTAATGGATGATCGAGTCAAGTTCGGTATTTAAAAGGTTCAGGACAATTTCTGTTTCCAAGTGAGAGCTCAATAAGTGTGAGCCACTTTAAAATTGAGGGCTGGGCTGATGGAAAGCATTTTTAAAATGCAGGAACAAACTTATAAAACATTCAATAAACATTCTAACCCATTTATGGAAATGTGCATATGGGGAAAAATACAAATAAAAATAAGATCTGGGTTTGCTTCACGGTCAAGTAGTTTACTATTTGAATTCATAGAAATATGTACATAATAATTATTACATAAGGCATAATTTTTTAATGATCGTAAAATTAGGGTTTGAGCTCTGACTTGATGATACTAAATGCAATATCTTTGTATTTCTTTATAGTTTAAAATGCTTTCACAAACACATTTTTATTTAACCCTCACAATAAATTGATGAAGCAAATAGTCTTAACAACATTGAGAATTGGTGATTTATCTATGATTTCAAGCTCTTAGGGGACAAATCCAGGTTCAATAATTTTACCTTTTGGTCTATGGGTAAAAACTTGGGGAATTGCTATGATAGAAATATGAGATAGCTCTTGGTTTTTTTTTCAATACTGGAGTTTTTCAGAACTCTGAACTGAGGTACATCATCAGCCTTTTAAAATTTTTGAGTTCGAGACAGGGTCTTATTAGGTCCCTATGTGGCCTAGGCTGGGCTCAAACTTGGGACCCTCCTGCTCAGTCTTCCAGAGTCTAGGATCCTGTGATGTGCCACTATGTCCAGCAAGCCCTAGGCTTTTAAGAGATTAATTTAAGAAGAAGGATAAAAGAAAGAATCCTCCTGTCCTGTCCCCAGAGTCTGCCACAGTAACCATATACACTAAAACTCTCTCAGTTCTCTGGGCTTTTTACATCTTCCAACAAAGCATCCTACACCACTGTTAATAAACCAACATAAAATTCCTAACCTATAGTCAAGGGTGATTGATGATAATATGATACTATTATGAAAATAATAAGTTAATTTCATTAATTAGTCTGCAGTATCTCAGCTCAGTTCTACTAATTGGAAAAACGAGCTTGGAAATATTGGTCAAAAATAAATTACACCAATACAATCATACTGTTCTGGACCTAGTTAAAAGAATTAAACACTTAAATCATTATGCTTTCTAATTAAGCATCATCCTAGGATACCCTTAGAGAAAACACTGAGAGGAGGAAAATATTGTTTCTTTCAAGACAATAGCACTATGCTATCTTGGAAGAAGAGTGAAAAAGAGAAAGGGGGAGAGAATTTTAAAGCTTTTCAAATTCATATCTGTGATACCTTCATGATATAGACATTTTTTTTCCCATTCCTAGTCCTCCCTTTACCCCCTCCACCCTTCCCTATTTACAAAGACTTTATTTCCATTTCTCATCATTTTTCCTTTCCCTTCTTTCCTTTCCCCTGCCCCTCTCACTACCCCTCCCCTTTGGGCCTTTTCTTCCTATTTTACATTATCGATTATTTATTCTAATCATTGGTACATTTTAGGTATACAATATAATGACATTCATCATTGGAAATTTGCACCTTTACATAATCTCTCTTGGTTCTTATTTTTCACCCTTGCCCAGCCCTCCCTTCAACCCCTCCATTCCTCCTTATTTACAAAGATTTTGTTCCTATTTTTCCATTTTCTCATATTAATCCCATTCCCTTCTATCCTTTCCCCTAGCCCTCCCACTTCCTTTCCCTTTGCCCCTTTTCTTCCTATTTCACATTACCTATTATACATTTAGTCCTTATTTACACTTTCAGTTTCTCACACCAGAGAAACTATTCGGTATTTATACATGTGTGTCCTATTTATTTCACTTAAGAGTATTGCCTCAATATGCATCCACTTAGCTATAAATGTCTCTAATTTCTCATTTTTTATGGCTGAGTAGTACTCCATTTTATAAAAAAACCCCACATTTTCTTTATCCAGTCTCCAGTTGATGGGCATTTGGGCTGTTTCCAAGTTTTAGCCATTACAAACTGTGCTGCTCTGAACATGGGCGCACATATACATGATACATATACATATGCATTTTAAATTAAGTGTCTACAGAAGAACATAAAACTAAATAGTAGTATTGGGTTTATTTGAAATTAGTAAAGAATTTTTATGCATTGATGAGAATGAATGACGTTTTTTCTCTTCTATCTTAAGCTTAACTGACACAATGAAAAAGTAAAAATAAATAGTAATCTTATTAATAAATAACTAAATTTACCCGTAAAAAAGGGTGCTTGCCAATAATGGACATAGCAGGTAAAAACTGATATATGATTCAAACATAAGCTCAAATCCATAGAGCCCAGCTTTGAAGTAGAGTAGCAGTCTAACAGCCAGAAATGATTTTAAATTAATTTAATACTAACCTTTCTTCTCTCAGAGAATCCAGGTTGCCAATATGTCCTCTGCCTTTCTCTAATCCCCTCCATTGTTTCAGAAGAATTTGGTTCTACCGTCTTCTCTCATTTCCTACACAATGTACCTCTGCTCTAGTGAGAGTAAGCTACTCAGTACATGAATAGGTTAGTGCAAACATCCTAATACACCATCCATCCCAGTCACCCTCCCCAAAAATGCTTCATATCATGACCCTCTTCCCAAAAAATATTCTGGAAAAAGTTGTTCAGACTCACTTTCTTCTTTTTTCATTTTCTGTTTTATTCCTTCTCACTCTTTTACATAGAAAATTAGAGTAAGCATGAATCTGTATGTTAATTCATACACATGCCTCCACAGATAGTGTTCTTTTGGAATATTATGAAAAATTGCATGTCCAACATCTACAGTTCTGATATTACCTTATTGGCTATTCAGAAGCATTGGAAACAGTCTTTCATTCTTTTCTTCTAAAATATTTTTTATTTTTACTTCTACCACACCTCCTGAATTTTCTTCAGTTGCCTGGGTATACCTCATTTTCCTTGGGTTCTTGGCTTATTTTATTTATAGAGACTAAAAGTTGACATTTTCTAGATATCAGCATTTTGCCCTTCACTGAAATCTCTCTCCTTGGTTAATCCCATTAAAATGTAACTTATTGCTTATGACACACACACTTGCACGTGCACACACACACACACACACACACATAACCTTGACCTGTCATATCCCTTCAGATCCAATACCTATAATCAACTGCCTATTTGACAATTTAATTTGAATATCTAGCAGAGATCTCAAACTTAGAATGGCCATGACAGAATTATTGATTTCTGACTCCCAAAAATCATCCTCCTTCAATCTTCCCACTTTCAGAAAATTGCATTATCATTTTCTCTCATGCAAGATAAGAAGCCTGAAAATCAGTTTCTGTTTCTTCCTTTTTATTTCTTTCTTTCTTTTCTTCCTTTACTATTCAACAATTTATGCGTAATCAACTTGTTAGTTATACCTCCAAAATATATCTTAAATTGATTCGATTCTCTCCTACTCACATCTCCAACTTCAGCCCAAGTTAGCATCATCTCTTTTCTGAGTTTCATAGTAACTTTAGTGATATCACTTCCTGTATTATTTTCCCTACAGTTTATTTCTCATCTCCATTGGTGTATATTTTGTTGCTATATATATATTTCATTGCTATATATAGTCTGTAATATCAATATTACAGACTGGGTGAGTTATAAAGAAAAGAAGTTTACTTCAGTTGATAGTTCTGGAAGTACAAGGCTGAGGGGTTACCTTTACTGATGGCCTTTTTGCTGGCAGAGTTCTGAGGTAGTGCTGGGCATCATATAGAAAGAGACAGAGAGTGCGCATGTGTGCCCTCTGGTCTCTTATATGGCTACCAGTATTTCATCATGGGGGCTTCTGTGACCTCATCTAATCCTAACTATCAAAACCCCTGGAGTGTATCTTGATCTCCTGCTTGGTGCTATGATGCATGGCGAGAAAAGATTTAGAGACAGAGTCAGAGAAAGAGAGAGACAAGGAACTTGGATGACTAGTGGTTAAGTAAGCAAAGGCCCTGAGTGCCCAGAGCTGTTGACACTTACTGGTGAC
Organism: Heterocephalus glaber; assembly: GCF_000247695.1. The sequence goes on along the minus strand of NW_004624795.1, from coordinate 9,969,140 downwards.
ACAATCATTCTTAAATTGGTGTAAGGGGGTTATGTGTGGGTTCTAGGGATACATTGTGGATGCAGGCAAGGCTTGTGCAGCAGGCGGTGAAACCACTGAGCTAAATCCCTGGCCCAGGCAAGGCTTGTAAAAGAAGAGACAAAGCATTCTTGTGTTGAGAACAGAGCAGAATTTGGGTTGTGGTTAACAAATAATCTTGTCTTTTTAGTTAACAGGGTTTTAATTTTGGGAACAGAATTTGGGTGTGAGTCATCTTGACCTCAGATGCCATGTTTTCTTGTATTAAGCCCACAGGCCATCTCTCTGGCCTCTGCTGTGGCTGCTGGCAGAGAGGTTGTGCTAACCTGTACACTCTCTGCAGTGCTCTCATGAGTCAGAGGCTTTGGTCATACTCACTTATTAAAACAAGCCAATTGTGGTTAACTCTTTATAGCTTGCACTGCTTACAGCCTACTTTGCGTACCCACACCTAATCACTGTAATAATTTTTTAAAAATTTAAAAATTCAGCAAATTTTTAGATCATACTTTGTAGATATCCAGACTGAAGAAAGAAAAGATTGAAACTGAAGTGATGATGATGAAAATATGCATTGTTTAAGCAGTTGGTGATAGGCACTTGAGATTTTATGGAAAATTAAAACTATTACAGACAACATTTTGGATGTTACCATCCTAGAGATAAAAGAGTGACAGAAACAAAACAAATTGCTTCGTAGGAGATTATGGTTTGAATGATTATATTCCTTCAAAATGCATATATGTATTGAAATCCTAACCCTCAAGGTGATGACACAGAATTGAAGCCTTTGGGAGGTAATTAAGTCCTAAGTGGCATTATAAAAGAATCTCTAGAGAGACTTTTATCCTTTCATCCTGTGAAGGTACAGCAAAAAGATAGCTGGCTATTAAAGAAAGCTAGATACCAAATTTATTATTGGCAACTTAATTTTGGACTTCTAGCCACCAGAACTGTGAGAAATAACTTTATGTTGTTCATCAGCATTACAGTCTGTGACAGTTTGTGTTGAGGATGAAACACAGTGCTTGGTGCTATGCAAAATACTGAATTTTGAAATCATCATTTCAGTTGCCATAAAGAATTTATAGTTAGGAACATGATGTTTCAGTTGGTTTGATGGATATTTTGGTGGCTGAACAGGTTAAGACAGAAGGCCTATAAGAAAAGAAAGAGGAAACATTGACCAAAAGAGAAAAAAATAAGTTGAAATAGGTGGAAGGATGCTACTATTACATAGAATGGTTACACTCCAAAGGAAATATAATTTTGAAAGAATTGATCTGCAGATTCAAAAACAAATCACAGCAAGAAACCCAAGCAAATAAACAAATAAAAAGTAAATAAGGTTTGAGAAAAGCCATAGGTTTCACCACAGCACATCTGTAAGAGAATATGAAATCTATCTATGAAAGGTACAAAGCACATTTGGAAGTACTGATGATTTTCACCAAACAAATCTAAGTTCGGAGAAGTGGATAATCCTTCTTAACTGACCAATTATTTAATTCAATAAATACATGTTGAGTTTAAAGCACAGTACTTGTTGCTCAGCAAAATACTGAATTTTGAAATAATCATCCAAGTTGCCATAAAGAGTTTATAGTTAGGAACATGATGTCTCAGTTGCTTTAATGGCTATTTTGGTGGCTTTGTAGCTCACTAGTCATTTTGAATGAATGTCAGAGAGGAAGTACTGGCATGTGGCAAAAGCTGAAATGTAATCAAAATTCTAAGTGTCATCTGTTGCATCCTGAAACTGCTTCAAAACATGCAATATTTATTTTCTTTGATGCAACAGCTTTTGGGCCATATTTTAAAAATGGACTTTAAATGTTTCTGAAGTTGTTTTCTGTGGATATGTCTGACACCTTTGCACTCCTAGGGGAACAAAGTCAGGGCTAGGAAGATTAGGTCACTTGACAAGAATAAAGTAGCATTTGGAGAGAGAATGATTCCTGGGCCTTTTAACTGGCCTCAAAATGACTTTTCTATTTTGATAAAGTAATACGACATATGTAATAATAAAACACCAGAAAACTGATAATGGTTCAAACCTAACAAAGTTTATTTTTTCTTCCTGAATGCGACCAGGTATGCTTAGTCAGTTGGAAATTTTTCTTTCATGGTGATCCAGGGGCCCAGCTCCTTTCAAATCGTGGCTCCCCCATTTTGAAATGCCCACGACCCTTTTGTTTTCCTCATTCAGGTGATGCTAGGAAAAAAGAAGTGGTGAGAACGTACAGTACTTCAAAAAAGCCTTGTTCATAAGTCTTAGTTGTACATTCTTTGGAGAAGCTGCTCACATAGCTATTCCTCAATACCAGGCAGGCTGTGTGAGAAAACGAATTTTATGAGCAGAAGCAAGTTTTTCTCATACTTTACGTATGAAATTTTTAAAGCCAATAATTTAATTAAATATATATTTTTTTGGTATCCGGGATCGAACTCGGGTCCTTGCGCTTGCACAGCAGGCTGCGAAACCACTGAGCTAAATCCCCTGCCCTAATTCAATATTTTAATAATAATACTGAGTTGATATATCTGGAAGCTAGTTGCTAAGGAAGATCACTGCATGATAACTAAGCCCCTTTGATTACCTTGCTTTCATTCTGTAAACATACTGCAGCCAGATGATTCTTAGTGTTGCTTCTAACCTAGTGTCTAAGTTATTGATATGAACAATTTCTTACTGTCTGTTAGAAAATGGTATACAAACGTAGTAACATAAATCCCCTGAGTGTTGTATCACTCCTGCAATTATGTGGAATGCTCTCTTTCCTCTGGTCTGCTAATGTTTATCATGCAAGAAAGATACTCTTTGTTGAAGCAGCTTTATTTAAGCACATTCATTAACAATAACAAAATGCATCTCTCTGCAGATTTATTCTGAAGAGGGGAAAACCAGTGTGTCTTTGCTACAGCTGGTAAAAGGCAAGTCTGAAGCTCAAGAGGGAGAGAGCAGGTCAGAGCTTACATTGTTGACCAAGTGAGTATTTGTGCTGCCATTGGCCCAGGGTGCTTGGCTCCACAGTCCTGTGTTGTGCCATCTTAGATGCCAGTTTTAATAAGGAAACAGGAGACAAGTACCGCTGATATGCAAATATCTGAAACATTCTAGTGGAGCTGAGCTGATTAAATTGTTTATTATGCTGAAAACTCAAACAGAAGTAGGAAAGAAGCAAGAATTTGTTCCCCAAAGCAGTTCTGAGCATAGACTTATATCCTGCAGGTAGAATATATATCTTGAGTGCTTTCTCAAACGAAGAGTAGAAGCTGTTGGGCTTTTTTTCCTGCAAGTCAGCATCTTGCAGAGTGAGAGTAGATGGCCTCATGGATGCTCCCTGTAGGTCAAAAAATTCATTATTATTCTCTCTTTTTATTGCCTCCATGCTGATGTATTTAATTTATCAGAATGAAACGAGATGAAAGGAAAATAGAATTTGTGATAAAAAATAATTTGGTATTTCAGGAGAGCCTTTATTTTCAGAGAAATTTAGTCTCTTAGGAACTCTGAACTTCATTCCTTCTCTTTCAGCCAGAGAATTTCAGACAGCCACAACTGGAAAAAGATACATTTTGTGCTTATCCTTTGACCTACTAGATTTGTTGCCCACAAAACAGAAATATTAGTGCTGTGAAGACTGATCAAGGATTTTATTGAAGAATTAAGATGGGCTATATTGAATTCCCAGAGGCCAGCTAAGCCTTCATTTCTTTTGTTTTTCCAGAAGTTCTTTTATTAGTCTTGACATTCTGCATTTCATTGTGTTTCACAGTGCAAGGTAGTAAAACAGATTATTACTTTTCACCTCCAAGTCTACCTTTCTTGTTATTCTTAGTAGCACTAGAGCTGGCCTTATAAACTCTTCTCCTTCCCCAACTGGAACAATCATTTATTATTTAGCACATTTCCTGAGATCCAGGAATTTGGAAGAAGCTCTGCTGAACGTTTGTGATTTGCTGTTTCTTAGGAAGTTGCGCCTAACATATTGGCTAGGGTTGTAGTTATCTAAAGAGTTAACTGGGGCTAAAAGATGTAATTTTGTTACTACATTTGACCCCAGATTCAATCCTTTTTCACTCTTAGAATCACAAGCCCCATAATGATCCTAAGCCCTGCTGGAGCAGCAAGGAACCTTATTCTTGGCCAAAGAATAGGAGAAGTGGGAGGCATGTTCACAAATCAGTGTCGCAGCCTGAACAAAGGGTGACAATTCTTTGAAGGGTAAAGAGAGAAAGAGGAGAATTTTGGATATTTAATAGGAGAAAATTTTATGACTTTTCTAGGGGAAAAATGTGGGCCCATCTGGGAGATAAGGAACCACATTCCCTTAACTCTTACATGGGTAGGGTCCAGTCTGGGTGAAAAGTGGGCAGAAACAAGATGGTACTGGTAGGTGGAACTTTGACTAGGGCAATGTATTACAGCAGCATGGTAATGAGTTTGCGGGGGATGAAGAGTGGGTCAATACGGCACCCTTTGTAGCCCAAGCCAGTTTTGCCTAATTCTATCCAGCATCTTGTTTTGTATCTTCTTGGATGGTGGTCCACGTGGTCATGTGACTTTTTCCACAGGAGCTTTTAAAAACCTGAAATAGACCACTGAGTAGTGAAAAAGGATTGTTTTCCTCAGGAAATGAGAATGTTTCTTTCTTAAGGTTTGAGAAGGTGATTGCTGAGTGATAATTCCAAGGTGGTCCAATCACATGGCTGGCCAGTTGGTTTCGATATTGATAACAGCCCCCAGTTCCTCATTAACTGGACTTCTTCATAGAGCTGCTAGAATCCTTACAACATGGAGACTGGCTTCTGTTAGTGTGGATAATCCAAGAGAGAACAAGGACAAAACCTCGTCACAGGCTGTCACGTCTGGTGTTTCCTGAGCATCACTAAGAACAACCCTGAAAAAATATAGGCAAACACTGATGAAAGACATTAACAGCAAGACATGAGGATCACTGGAGACTGTCTTCTAGGCTGATTAGCACCAGTGTTTAAAGAATGGGAGCTGAGGCAGGAGCATCACAGGTCCAAGCGGAGACTGGGCAACTTAGCAACCCCTTGTCTCAAAGGAAAAGAAAAAAAAAAGACAAGTTGACTAAATTAGGAAAAATACTATGTTTAAGAATGGGGAGACTGATATTCTTTAAAAAGCCAATTTCCCATATATGACTATTCTAGTTGAATGGAAAAGTTATCATTATTACTATTAGTTTTTGCTTGAGGGCTCTGACAAATTTTGGCTATCTTTTATGTAGCAACAAACGCACTAGACACAGAAGGATATTTCCAAGCTTAGAAAAAGAATAATTAAATGGACATTCTCTGCATTAGCTAATTTTTTCAATGCTATAGTAATTAAAACAATGTAGTGGTGCTGAATTAGGGATCTTTCCATACTCCAGTGAAAATGCATAGTGATATTAAGAATGAGATTTCTTCTTTGATATTAGACTGCTGACATTTGAAGCAACACCATTCCTTCTGTTCCTCCTGCCACACATCGGAAGAGGGTGGGGAGAAAGCCCTGATTCTGCCTTCCTTGGCATCAGCAGAAGGTTCAAACCATAGAAGACCCTGCCTGTCCATGGAAACCCTCATTCCCTAACCACTATAAAAGACTTTGTTTTGTATTGAGTTGTGTCCTTACCAAAATTCATGGATTTAAGTCCTCATCCCTAGTACTTCAGGGTATGAATTTTATTTGCAGATAGGTTCTTTACAGAGGTAATCAAGCTAGAATAAAGTTATTATTGGCCCTAATGCAATGTGACTTGTGTCTTTCTAAGGGGAAACCTGGATAATAAGAGCCATGCAAGAGGTCACCACGTGAATATGGGGACAGCCACCTATAGGCCAAGAAGAGACACCTGGACCGGATTCTTCCTCACAATCCTCAGGAGAAAACAAGCCTGCCACTGTCTTGATCTCAGCCTTCTAACTTGCGGAATGGTGATTCCATACATTTCTGTTCTTAAATCCACTGATTTTTGATGGCAGCCCTAGCAAACAATGAAAACTTACACTAGCATCCCTTCTCTGTTCTTCAAGCCCTACTTGGACTTGTTTTAGAGCTTACTATACTCTCTTCAGAGAGTTTTATTCTATAAGTAAAAACTTTTCCTATTCTTTTGGAGTGTGTGTATATCATCATTAATCTTCACTTCTGAACTAATTGTGGCAGGAGGCCCACACACTTTGGAAGTGACCACAACTGGGGTTTAGCTAAAGACTTACCTGTTTGGAGGGGCAACATAACATAATGGTTATGGATTTGTCCTGGAGCCAAGCTCATGAGTTCAAATCCAGTTCTATTCTTTACTGACTGCATGATTTTGGGCAATTTCTTAATCTTTAGAGGCTGTAGTTTTCTAGTCTTTACAATGGGAATAAGAGTAAAATTTTCCTAGGGTTCTTGGACAATGAACTAACATTTAAAAGTGTTAAGAACATCCCTGGCATATAGTTAGTACTTTATTTCTTTGGTTAATAAAGATAAATGAAACATTACACCATGGTGAATAAAAAGAAGGAATTATTCTATACATGTTTAAATTTTCAAACAAATTTAAATAGACGCCTCCTTCACATTATAGATACTTCTGTAGGCAAAACAATTTCCAGATGCATTAAATATGTAGTAATTTAAAAACCACAAAAGAACTAGAAAAAGAACAGGTAAATATTTTTAGCCATACAATTCCAATCTTTCATAAATAATTTATGTGTACAAATGTGCATAAAATGTAAATGTATGAAAGTGGAACAATAGATGAGCTACAATCAGGTGGCCTGGTAGAGACAGGCTGGATGCATACCGCCCTATTCCCTTCCTTGGTCATGAATGTGTGACAGGAATTGGAGAGTATGTTCTAGCTAGTGAGATCTGAAAGGAAGTGATGTGTACCACATAAAGATCATATAATATCTGAGTAGTCTTCCCTGCTGTCTAATTCCCCTGTCCACAGGCCCACAGGCAAAGGACTCTGAAAAAGGCAAAGCCACACAATACATAACCACTCCAAGCAGAACCACCCAGGAAAACGAATATTCTGTAAGACGAACAAGAAATAAACTTGTACTGTGGTAAGCCACTGATGATTTTGAGATTGTTTAGAATAACAGCCAACATTACCTGCTCTCAGTAATAGTAAAGGCTTTCATTCAAATAGAGTGAAAAATATGCTGTCTTTGAGAACCAATTTTTATAAAGGCAAAACTTTGTGGAATAATTAATTGAATGAACACTGGGCAAGGCTAAGCATAGCTCTACCCATTGTTTAACTATGGGAGCTGACCTTGGCTAGTAGGGAGTGCAAACCTATAATAATTAACAATAAGTGCATAGGATCTAAAGAGGAAGTCTCTAAATTAATTGTAGGCAAGATGCTTAAGGACAGCACTGTAAGGCAGCTCCAGATTGAATGCATGCAAGTCAAAAGTTGTCTGTAATTCTAATTGGGAGAGCCTTAAGTGAAAAACCATTAAACAATAGATTGCAAGATATTTCTATGTAATTTCTTAAAAGCCTGAATGTCAAATTCATCGAAACTTAAAAATTAATTGACAAACTAATAAAAAAACACTTGCACATTATGTAACTAAGGATGCTATCCTCAGCAGACAAAAATGTCTGTGTATCACTAAGAAAAACATTTAAGTATCTTAATGGAAAAATTAGTAAAACACAAGTATTTGATGAACATTCACACATAAAAATGCTATTGGCCTACAAACATTGGATAAAATGCATTCAATCACAAAGAAATAAAAGTTGAAACAAGAGTGAAATGTAATGTTTTAGAATTAAGGATAAAAATTAAACATGAAAAATAAATAATGCTTAGTACTCACATGGAAGTTGGGAAGGTAACATTCTTAGATATCCTGTTTCTGGATGTGTGTTCAAGTGTGAAGGTATTTAGTGTTTTTAGAGAGCAATTGGTATGGACTACTTGATCAATTTTACTTCTGTATTCTATAGAAGCAAATAATTTTGGGTAGTGTTTACAATCGTGGAAACAACCTAATGCTCAGATCAGGTTTTTAATTAATTATGATAGGTTCTTACAACTTTTGTTCCATTGTTAAAATATATGGGGTATTTATTTATGACTTGATGTAGAAACACTTCTATAATATATTATTTATGGCTTAGAAAGTAGGCATAGACAGGCTACACAATACTATATATTTTTTCACATCTCTGTCCCTTTTTATAGTTATTTTCCATTCATGTTTTAGTAAAGAAAATTTTTGTCCAGCAGTCACTTCTAAGTAACCATCCTTCTTCTCCACTCTTACCAAATTCTTGCCCACTTCTTTAAAATTTATTTTGAGGTAACATTTCCATTTGGAAATCCCTCTCTTTTTTCAATATGATATCACTTCTATCACATGCTGGCCTTAACATAGGGGTTATATAGGAAAGCAACACTAAATTCTTTGCACCAACAACAATAGTGCTGGAAGAAGTTCAAAGAAGAAGACATTGACTTGTAAATCAAACTATAGAATGGGTTTAGTAAGTACTCATTACTTTGTATGTTGGGCAGACCAAAGAATGAGGTCTATGCTAGCTGATAAACTGACCCTAAGTGTCTTTGCTATGGAAGAATGAAGAGGGAGCAATAAATACACTGCTCTCCAGGAAAAGATTCAGCCCTTTGCCTGTGGTCTCTCCAGGTTCCCTGTCTGGTTTGGTTCCAGCCTCTCTTCCCTTCTGCTAAAATCTTTGACTCTTGGCAAGAATGACATTAGTGGAGAGGAGACAAACTTAGTCTGACACATTTAGAGTTAATAGTACCATTAAAACAGCTGTCAAAGTAAACCCTGCCAGAATTCATGGCACCCATGAAATAAAGAGAGTAATTTGTTCAAAATTTTATTATCCCAAGAGCATGTTATTAGGACAAGGAAGATGAGGTACTTCTTAGTGTTGCTTGTAACTAAGTAGATCTCTTCCTGTGATTTTAACATGGGGCCATAAGAAAGGAGTTGGGTTCCAATGGAAATGGGCAGTAGGCTGTCTTCGATGGGAGAAAATAAAGAATTAAAATTTTTTTTTGTTCTTTTAGTATTTTCTTGTCTAATACCACACAAATACCTTCAGAGAGCACCATGATGTTCTTGCAAAATTGAGCTGACTCCTAGTCTTGGCTTTGACTTAGATTAGATTTGACTCAGTAGTTAAGGATGTAGTGCCTACTTAGGGTACATTGATGGAGAGGGAAATAACACAATAGACAATGCTGTTGGGTAATGCTTTTCAATCACTGAAGCTGGTTCATGATAAATATTGTATTCAGCAGTATGTATTATGCATGCTTTTTGCAAAATGTCTGCAAACTAATCTCTAGTAAGCATAGATGACAAAAAATACTTAAGGCATTGGCAGCTTGTGCTGTAGACAGGCTGAAACTCAGTTCAGGCAGAAAGTCTTTTACAGACAGGAACATGAAGGGCTTCACAAATGGGATAATAATCTTCTGTGTGGAGTGCATTTTCTTTTATCCAAGGACCTCAAAAATGCTTCCCAAAGATTATCCTGTTCTTCCCTGGTTAAATTAGAAAAATGGAGCAGAGAGAGGTTAAGTGATTCTCTGCAATCATCTAGTAGGTCTATTGTGGGTGAGAATTTGGGCATTTTATGCATAAAGCTCCCCAGCAGGTGCCTGTCAATTGTTTGCTCTCCTGTCTCCCATCCTGCAGTAACTCAAGTGCTGCTCAAAACTGTCAAGATATCGTAGGTATGGGTTTGAAATGGTCTACGTGACACAGGGTACCAGAGAAGACAGGCTCCAGGCAGTAAAATTGAGATGGAAATGTGTTTCCTTGGGAATTCAGAGACCAGGGTGTGGATGTGTAGGGGTTGTAGTCTGAGGCTCCTCTGCAGCCCCAATTTTACAACCTTAAAATTTTATCAGCTCTGAACCTGCAACCACAGGGAAGCCAAGAGTAAATGAGAAGGATCCAGGGGTCTACCACCTCCAGGTCTCTGAAAGCTATTACAAAGGAAAACAAATACCACTGATCCAGGGGACTGTAGGAGTAGGGGTTTGGGATTATATCAATTCACCCACACTCAACCCTCACTAATTTTGCAAACAAATAAATGAAAGCCTCATAAGCCACAGTGAAGAAGTGGCTTAGTTAATGTCACACCATGTGTCAGTGCAGAACCTGGGAAAGAAACCAATCCTGTCATTTCTTTCAATTTCTTAGACATCAGTAGGAGTTAAGGAGTGTAGGAAGCATCACTACTATTATTTCTACAAATATTCTCTTAGCCCTACTGACTTTCTCTTCTCCTTTTGGATTTCCAATCATACTGATATTGATTTTGTTTTTGAAACTGCTATGCAGATTTCTGAAGTTCTATTCATTTTTTTCTCAATTTATTTTCTCTGGGGTCAGCTTGGGGAGGTTTTCTGATCTGCTCTCAGTTCACCAATTCTAACTTTTGTCACCTCTACCTCACTGAGTATTGTATTTCTATTAAATAGTTTTAAATTCCATAATTTGCATTTGGTCCTTTTAAGTTAACTAATTATTTACTGATATATGCTATTTTATTTACTTCAGGAGAATTTTATAACTCTTGATGCATTTTTATAATAGCAGTTTTAAAATTTGTTTTTATCCTAAGACAGTGTCTCAGTATGATGCCCAGGCTGGCTTCAAACAGATGTGGTGAAGCAATCGTCCTACCTCAGCTTCCTGAGTGGCTGGAACTTCAGGCATGGATGACTATGCTCTGCTCCAAGTTTTCATCATGTAATTCCAGCATTTGACTCATTATCTTTTTCTCATTCAGGTTCTAAATGTTCTGTTTATTAGTATAACAAGTTATTATCTACTTACAGTACTCTGGAAATTTTGACTACTACATTAGGGTATAGTCCTAAACTTCTATTTTAGCAGGCAACATCCCATTTAGCCATAGGATGGAAATCCTGGCTTAGTGTTGTGTTGTGCTTTTTTCTCTCCTGTTTGGTTTAACTGGTGCCACTGAGGCTCCCCTTGGTCCTTGCTGGAAGGGATTTCACTGGGCTGGACCGCTTCAGTGTCTCCTCGTACAAGATGAGAGTCTCACGTGCACAAAGATGAAGAGATTCTCTGGCCAGGCCTCTTGCTGTAGGTCCTCTTTTAGGGAGCTGCCGCACTTCTGCATGATCCGTAGTGAGAGAAGGGAGTTGTGGGCTGGTGGGAAAAGCGGACACTCGCCACGGCTGGCTGCTCCTTAGCAGAGCTTCCGGTGCACTTCCGGGCTAGGGCTGATTTTTCTTATTTCCTTCCCACTGCTAACTTTGGGTTTCTTCCTTTTGTTTCTTGGGAAAAAAGCGAAAAACCAAAAAACACCTTGTTCTTTACCTAGTTCCTTGAGGTGTAAAGTTAGGTTTTATTTTGGGGTGGACAGGGATCTTTCTTTCATCTTTCTATTGTTACAAACTGCATTGTTAAAATCTTTTTTGGTGCATCCTGCAAGTTTGGTATGTTGTGTTTTAATTTTCCCTTGCTTCAGGATGGTTTCTTTAAACTTCTTTGACATATTGGTTGTTCTTCAGTGCATTACGTTCTACACAATTGTGAAATTTTCAGGTTCTTCCTGTTACTGATTTCTTTATTCATAGCATTATTGCAAAAATACTTGATATGATTTCAGTTTTCTTAAATTTGCTAAGATCTCTTTATAGCCAAATATATCTCTATCCTAGTGAACATTTTTGTACGTAAAAAGAATGTGCATTCCATTGCTACTGTGTAGAATGTTTTGTATTTGTCAGTCAGGTTCATTTGACCTATAGTGTTGTTCAAGTTTCCTCTTTTATTAATCAATTTTCTGTCTACATGACTGATTTATTACTGAAAGAGACATTTTGATGTCCCCTACTATTGTATTACCTCCTATTTTTCCCTTTAATCTATTAAAATTTATTTTATATATTTTAACTCTACTATTGGATCCATATATATTTTTTCAATTGTTATTTTCCCTTTTTTAATTGACTCTTTTATCATATAATAACTGTCTTTCTCCCCTATGACAATTTTTGACTTAAAGTCTATTTCATGCATAGCCACTTCTATGTTCTTTAGGTTACCATTTACATGAGACATCTTTTACTATCCCTTCACTTTCAACTTGTGTGTATCTTGCAAACTAAGAGTCTCTTTATGTAACATGTAGATAGATCTTATTTTTTAAAAATCAATGTAACCACTGTATCTTTTCATTAGATATTTTAATTCACTTACATTTAAATAATTGTCAATAGGTTCAAACTTACTATTGCCATTTCATTAATCTTGTTTTCTGTTTGTTTCATAGTTCCTGCATTCTTTTCTTCCTCTCTTGTTGTCCTCTTTTGTGGTTGGTTGATTTTTTAGTAGTGATTTGCTTTAGTTTCTTTTTCTTTATCTTTTGTATAACTACTACAAGTTTTTTCCTTGTGGTTACCATGGACTTACATGAAACATTTTAAAGCTAGTAACAATGTAACTTCAACTGGATAAAAACATTCTACACTTTAATTTCTTCTCACCCTCCATTTTATGTTCTAGATGTTACATTTATGTAGTATATTCCTTGAAAAGTTATTATTCTTATATATTATTTTAATATTTTAAACTTTAGAGTGCATTGAAGTATAATTCATGTAACAACATGAAGATTGTCTACTGTTTGAAATTTGATTGTCCTTACCTTTAAATGTGTTTCTCCAGCATCATTGGAGGCTCAAAGTCCAGTTTCCACTGTCCACTCCTACTCTTCCTCATCTGTAAGTATTGCAGTGTCCCTAGAGCTATGCTTTTGGGTAGCTGCCCAGATTCTCCATCTACTGATCTTTCCATTATATCATACTGAATAAAGTTACGAAATGGATGGTTGAAATTTCCCTGAATGTGAAGAATTAGAATTAAGATTTTTAATTGGCAGAGAGAATTTGATTATTTAATAGATTTAAATGTAATTTGTCTTTTAGCCCAAATTCTGTCTGGGCACTAAATAACAGTGTAGTCATCCATAACTGCCAGAGTGACACACACATGTGCACACACGAGCACATCCCCCCCATATATATAAAGACAGAGAGATAAAACAAATATATATTTTGAGTATTTCAACATTTTCCTTATGCTGAGAATTTGGTTTAAAAGTTGTTTCTATCTATTCTCCAGGAGGCTGATTATGATTCCATCTAAGTTTGAGGCTATAGATTAATACTGACTTCCTTTGCAAAAGTATTAATTCAAAGTCCTCTGATCCCGCTGGGCCCTGCTGATCTGCAGATACACATGTAAACACGTGGCTCACAGGATGCTCTACTTGTTAGAGAGGCAGTGCGGTGGTACACAGGAGAAGCTTCGAGGTGACCTGGGAACTGTTACTCAGAGGAGTATTGAGTCTTTCAATGCCAGCCTTGGTTGTCTCTGATGAATTCCAAGCAGACCTACAAAATAAAAGAACAGCTTTAGAGCACCTGAAACTGAATACAAAATAGAATTGGAGGTGAATCATTTATGTGTGTTCATACAGCTCTACTTCTGTAGTGAGCCTTGTGGACTTATTTGTCACAAGGTGAGCACTAGGACCCTTTTGTTTTATGGCCGGCCACTTACCACCCTCCCAGGCCTCTTCACTTGTTGCCTTTCTCTTGAGGATGCTACACAGACTCACTGATATTCCTTGAGGAAAGACACAAAGGTATGTAAATGTGGCACTTCGTGGTGTCAACAATACCATCTGATTGCTTACAGGGAAGCAGCTGTTCTGCAAGCTAAAATATTGTACAATATGCTCAGAATTAAAGTTTGGCATTAATTTTAATGAATGAATTAATGTTTTTAAAGCTATTCAAAAGGCCTAGAATAAGAATATATAAAAGTGTTGATTACTGGAAGATGCATAATTGGGTAATAATGCATGTCCTGAAATGTCTTAGTCACATCAATTCTCAATAACTTTACATTTATACCCTAACAGACTCATTAAAATGAATAAAACTTTGTCTTGGTTAACTCCATTAGGGCTATTGCATTCAAGAGAAAATTAAAGCAGAAAATCAAAAGGAATGTGGCCATCAAATGGAAAACACTTGGAATTTGTGGGATATATATATATTTTCCCTTACTTAAATTATGCTCAATCTTTTTTAGCATGGGACTGTTTCCATAAATGTTGCTTTAATATTTTATATTTTGGTTTGTTTTAAATTTGATGAAGCTCAATTCAATTCAACTTTCTGGAGCTTGATATATTTTGTATAGGACATACGTGAGGTGGGTACACGGAAACTTATGGCTACCAGTACTTTTTCAAATGTAATATTCTTGTATTTTAAGGAAATATATATACACACATATATATTACTAGAGCTACTGCAACGTAATTATTGCCAGTGAGAATGCGGTGGCATGGGACATAGACATGAGTCAGCATGGTCCCTACCCTCCAGCAGCTCCAGCTCTGGTTTCCGAAACAAGCAAACCAAAAATAGCCATTAATACAACATAAAACTAAGCACACATTTTAGAGGGATATGCTGTATGCAGTACTGCATAAGGAGCAAAGCATCATGTCCAGTTTTAAGGATCAGGCTGCATATCAATGTAATAGTAGGATCTGAAATGAGTATTGAATGATGCATGGGATTTGGATAAGAGTGCAGTAAGAAAAGATTGTTTCCACTTGTAGCATACAAAATTGCCTAGAGACAGAAAGTCAGGGATCATCATGTTTGGGAAACCTAGAGAATATTCTTCCAGTTCACTTTGCATATACACATATGCAAAGAGGCACCCTAGAAACACACTGCTTAAGCCCATGGTGACAAATTGGACATTTAAACTGTAGGGAAAATTGACTACTAAAAAGTTTTTAAATAAAAAATGTCGAAGAAAATAATGATTATTCTGGCTCAGATTTGGAGAGATGGGGAGACAAATGGAAGGAATCAGAGTAGCGGTACCATTCAATCATTAAAAATAGGTACTGAGTGTTCACAAAGTGCCAGGCAGTATTGTAGACAGACCTTATTCCTTGTTTAGCATAATAGAGAAAGAATGTATTAATTTTTAATGTCTTTTTAAGTTTTTTTTGAGGGAAAATAGATGTAACTTTGCTATGCACATTTTGAAGACAAGTCTTAGTTCGGCACTTAAAATACAGAGAAGAGGGTTCAGCTCCTAGTAACCAGTATTAAAACTTGTGATGAAATCCATTTAAAACAGGAAAGAATGTTTTTCATAGGAGTCCTAGTGCTCTATATTTCCAATATCTTAATAAGATGAGAAAATTTTCCATTATATACATGCCTCAGGCTTCAGGGAATGTAAAACAGTTTCTAGTTATCACTCTAGCTGAATCTAGTTTTGACTGTACATCAGATGTCTCAAAGTAAGGTCTATAGGTTGATGAATCAGCATCTCTGATAGGAGCGGATTTTTGCTTCCAACTGCAAAAGAACTTTGTTACTATGGTAACAAGAAAGAAAAACACATAATACAAAAATTATATCTTTTAGGGGGATATGAAGTAAACGAGGAAGCCTTCACTGAGTTTGACAGCCAGAAGATTAAGACCCAAGGGAAAGTGTCTGGTTTCAGTAGGTCCAGTTGACACAATTAACATATTAAGAGATGTCACAGGTGAGGAGAAACCAGTTGAGATTTTAAATGGCAGGGTGTTAAATTGAATTGGTATCTGAACATAACCCGACTCAACCTGAAATTACCTTCCTTTGCTAGAGCTTCTCCCACCAAAATTTTTGCCAGGAATATGTAGAGGAGAGACTAGAAAGAAGACTGTTTTTATTTTACACAAACTTGCAAATTTTCATAGTATTTAGATTCTGTGATCCTCCTGGTTTTGAATTAAAAGATGAGCCAGAAATATCAGAAAATATGACTCAACCCCATTTCCATTTCAAAACACTTTAACAATCGGAGGGATGGATCACTGATATGAGCTTCTGCAGGAAATCTGAGCTAATAAAGTAAAGTCAATCTAATTAAAATTACAGCCCACCCAAGGCAAAGCAACTCTTGGAGTTATGCAGATGGTCAACCTTCTAACCTAACTTCCAAACACAGGGAAAGACTCACTTTCTCAAAACAAAACAAAACAATCATAGCAATATTATGGTTTAGCTTTCACTGTCCTTTCATACTCATTGACCAGAATGCAATGAAAAATTACAAAACGCATAAATAGTGGGTGGGTGTGTATTTAGAGATCAGCCACCCTATTTGAAAGAGATCCCTAAAATGGAAGGGTCCATTATGCCCAATAAGGAGAAAGATAGTAGAAATGAGAAAGCCAGAGTCTTCCTCTGACATGAAAACTGAAGAAGTGAAATTATTTAGGGAGGGACGTGAGAAGCATTAAATGCTTCAAAAGAGAAGAAGCAGAATATCTAACACAAAAATCATATTGACCTGGTTTCTTTATTTCTTAGCTCTTTGGTTTACCAAGAGTGGTCGATTCAAAATCCTGATTTGATCCCTGGAAATTCTAACTTGCTGTTGCAGATTTGAAACTGTAACTTAGTAGTTTGAAGACTACTTCTTTTAAAATGCCTTCCTCCTGAGGCTGATGCTCAGTGGTAGGGCATAAACTTACCTTGCACAAGGCCTTGGGTTTAGCTGCTAGTACCCCAGGAAAAAAAAAAAGCAGCCTTCTTTCTTAAATTGGGTTAGTTTCTAATAGTAATAATGACTTCCCTGATGCAAACAAGATTAGGAAATTGCAAGGAGAAAGAGGGGAGGAGATATTATTCTTTGTGGCTAATTGTACTTTATCAAGCTATTCACTTTGACCTGAAAACTAACATGGTATGCTGCAAGGAACACAGGATTAAGCAGATGCTCTTTGATAACCTGCAAAAGAAAATTCTATTTGAAAATGCAATGCATATTTCCTCTATTATCCTATTTAGGCAGATGTTCTACCTAATCTGCATTGACTTTTCTTACTATCTTATCTCTGACCTTTCCTTTGAAGGCATTCATGGAAGAAAATGCCAATGTTTACCTACCTGCTGTGCTTCCATCTGTCAGAGCAGGGCATGGATACACAAAAATTACGTTTCCTTTGTATGACTTTGAATGACAGAAGCATAACGAAGACCTCATAGACACAGAATGCCCAGATATTATCTCTTTAGTCTGAGAATAAACTATAACATCACCTCACATCTGGACAGTTTATGTTGGGAACAGGTACTTTCAAACATTTCAAACCAGCAACATTGATTTTGAAAATATCCAGAGGTTTTTCAATGCAGTTGGGGTTTTTAAAAGAAGAAATTACGTATTTGGTCATTTTGTTATTGATTTTCTCTACTTGGATAGAAGGCTGTGACAGAGTAACAAGGATGATTTGTAATATGAGATGGTTATTTTAATTATCAGATCAAATAAGCCCTCATGATTCTAGTCTTATGTATCTGGGGTCTTGATGATTTGAGGTTATAAGTTCAATGTGAAAAAAGCTTGAGCTCTTGAGGACTTATTTTGTGGTTCAAATATTTTGGTAGTTTTCTAGGTGGACAGAGACCTGAGACCAAAAAAATAACTCTAATTAGATGTTTGCCAGATCTCCTGAATAAAAGATGTGTTTCTTGCCCATAGGAGTTTTCAGGTTCCAGATTCTTAATTGGAATAGGGAAGGAGAACTTGTAGCTTAGACTGTTTAAACCAGGAAACGTAAGAAGCCAATGTTCCACCACCAAGTTATAACTGATATGTAGAGGCTCTCGTCAGAGAAATATATTCACATGGTGGTCTGAAGATATAATTCATGGAATAAATAAAGTTAGGTTTTCAGGACATTGCTCATCTCTATCATAGTAGGTTGGGAAATACAGACTTCCTCTTCCAGAAAAGAGCAAAACATCTTGAAGTTATTTTAACTAATATGTTTTTACACATAATTTTCCTGAGGCCCAATCCATTTGATAAAAGTAGTCTATTTCATTATAAATCCCCGAACTCCTCCTGTCCTAAATACGCATGTAAAATTTAATACAGGCAGTACGAAGTGTGTATTTTTAAATCTATTATTGAAAACCAACATTCATTGTGACTCTAGCTTAAAACAACAAACATTTATTGTCTTAGAAATTCTGGGTCAGTCAGCCAGCAATGGCATGGATGAGCGATTATGGCTCATGGTTGCTCTTCATAGCGTTCCACCAAGGTGTTGACTGCCATCCTCTGAAGGCATGACTGAGGCTGGACAATTTACTTTCAATATTGAAATTTTAAAAAATATAATACCTGATATAAAATGTAACTGAGTTGGTTCAGTAGCAGTCTGGAAATGATGGCAGAAGTTTGTAGGATGGGTTAAAAATACACAACCCAATTATATGCTAGCCAGTGAAAATTGATTTCAAATGTAATGATATGTGGATGGGTTGAACATGGCAGAATGAAAACAATAAAGTAGATTAACACTAGTCTAAAGAAGTTGGGATGGCTATATTTAAGGTAATACAATGCAGATTATAGACAAAGAAAACTACTGGAACTAAGGAATATCAAATAACAATGCAAAGTCAATTCAACAAAAGGATGTAACAATCCTGAATGTTTACATTCATACAACAGAACTTCAATGTCCATTGTCTTAGTTACTTCCCTTCTTCCTGGGAGAAAATACCCAGCACACTGGCCACTTAAAGGAGGGAAGATTTACTCTAGCTCACAGGTACTGGAGCTTTCAGTCAATAGTCCGCTGGCTCCAAGGCAGGCAGGCGTACTGGAGGGTTATGTTGGGGCCCAGCTGAGGAGAGCTGCTCAGGGCCGAGAGCTGGGGAAACAAAGATCAAGGGAGGAACCTGGAGGGAGACAGCCCTTCCGGGCCACATCCCCAGTAACTGGGCCCCACACCCTCACCACAGTCAGTGCCAAGGCCCCCATGATCTAATCACCTTTCAAAAACTCTGCCCACGAGCAGGTGAGGCTCTTGAGGGACATCTAGATATAAAGCATAAGATCCATGAATCCAAAAATGACTGCACTGAAAGGAAAAACTGACACATTTATAATTGTAGTTAGATAAGCACTGCTATTTCAATAATTGGTAGAATCACTAGACAATCAGCAAGAATTTTGATGAACTCCACATGATTGTCAATCAGAGGGATCTGTGACCACTAACCCTGACTTTTCAATTTAATTAGATTAGGAAATGAGTACTTGATTATTAAAGCTCACTCCTGGGTGTGTCAGCATGGCTTGCAGAGACAAGACTTTGGGTGCCGTATATGGCCTCTTGCCCATTCTTCTCAGTTCCCCTGCTCTGCTTCCCAGCCACAATGAATTAAGCAGCTTTGCACACTGTGCCCTTCCTCCATGGCGTTCCTGCCTTGGAGCCATCTGAGTATAGACTGAATCTTTCCAAACCTTGAGCTAAATTACACTCTCCTCTTTTAAACTGTGAGTCCTAGATATTGTGTCTAGCAATGGGAAAGCTGACTGATAATGCAGGATCTAATGGATAGTACGTGTCATCCAGATAATGTCAGGATATATATTCTTTTCATATGCACATGAAACATTCACCAAGACTGACTATACCCTAAACGATTAGGTTAAAAAAAAACCTTAACAAATTTAACAAGTGAAATAATAAAATATGTTCTCTATATAATGGAGTCAAAGTAGAAATCAATATCAGAAAGATTCCACTTGGGGATTAAAGAACATGACTGTAAATATTTCCTGCATCAGATAGGAAGTCTTAAGGGAAATCAAGTAAGTCCAAGATCTGTTGGAGTGAGTTCAAGAATTTATACATTTCTAGTTGCAGCTGATACTGCCAGTCCATGGCAGTAGTAGGGTAGATCACATTTTGAGAACAACTTATGTAGAGCATTACAAATACAGTTTCTTTTCTAAAGATATTTGCATTTATATATACTCCAGTTACTCCAATAATTAATAAGAACTTATGCTCATGTGTCCTTATACGTTTCCATCAAATTATACTTCATTTGCATTTATACCACATGGCAACAGTGGGTATGTATGTATGTATGCCTGCCCCTTTGCATGGCCATCTGGTTGCTTATCCCATTTGTAACATGCTTAGCCCACAAACAGAGCTGGCTGTGGCTCTCATTTAGAGTGTAACTGAATGACAATACATAGACTGTACGGTGTAATATTTGGCATTGCTTCATGTGTTTGAATTCAAAAGACTGGCAAACATGTAGTCTTTCACTTCTAGACACCGTATCTACAAGTAAGCTAGTTGTTACTTCTTTTAAAAATTTCTCCTGGTTGCCCTAAGTTTACAATATACATTTTTAACCCACTCAAGTCTACTTTCAAATAACATTATAGGGCTCCTTTCACCTGCACATCATAAATGAAAAAAAAAAGCATGACTAAAGGGTGCTTTTCCATGGCGAGGTTATCTTCCTTCCACCTGACTGCACTCTGCC
Organism: Heterocephalus glaber; assembly: GCF_000247695.1. The sequence continues at coordinate 9,948,663 of NW_004624795.1, read as the reverse complement.
TTCTACCTCCTTTCCATGAAAGCCTGGAGTTGGTATAATTATTAATTTAGAACTGGCTTCCCATTAGCTTTGTCACTGATTTCTGCACTTTTTGACCATTCTAAAATTTGCTTCTGATCCTTAATGGGAACAGTTCTCTTTCTTAAAACACACTTAATAATTTCATTTAAGTGCTTAGACTGAAGCAGGAGGAGAGCCATGTTTATTTGTGACCTGGGTAGGGTTATATAGGTGTAGTTACATTGCAGTAACTCATCATGATTTGTGCATTTTTCCATATATATGCAATATTATATATGCAAAAATATAAATGACTAGAACATGAACATTTTCAGAAAAGTTGTATACTGTTTGTACTCTATATAATGTGGATTATAATTATGACATAAAACAAAAATTGTCTCCCAGAGTGTTGACACGCATTTTTTATTTTAAAAGGGGAAAGGGAAGTAGGGAAATTTAAAAAATGAGAAAAGAAGGGAAAAACAGAAACAAAGTGTTTGTAAATAGAGAGGTGTGGAGGGCTGGAAGGAAGGGAAGGGGATTGGGGGAAAAACAAGAACCAAGATAAATCATGTACAGGTAAAAATTCCCAATGATGAATGTGATCATAATGTATACTTAAAATGTACCAATAAGCTTCTTTTAAAAAGGGCTACAGATCTTTAAAAACCTCTTGTATTAGAGTTAATAATGGAATCCCCCAAACATATTGCAAATTAAGTCTGATTGTGCCTGGTTTCCAGCTTGTTCTCACAGCTAGGTTACTTGACCGTGTTTTCTGATGACAGTTGGTTAAAGACTCTTGAACTTATTCCTGAGCAGGAGAGCTTTAAGGAGCCCGAACCTAACACTTCAAAATTCAGAATCTGGTTTTTCTTGCCATTGCCCTTGCTCTGATCTTTTGCCCCAGTTCTCAAAACTTCAACTTCTGTCTTGTTTACTGGACCTAAGTGCTCTCAGGCTTTGTGATCTGACACTTACTCTCATCTTCATATGATGAGAACCCTGCCTTTCTGTACTCCATTTTCCCCAGTGACTGACATCACTTGTCTAATCTTTGCTCTGTGTTTGGGCTCTTGTTACCATCTTACATACTCTTTTGACCTAAACACTTGGTAAGTTCTCAAATGTTATCTCTTTCATTTTATCTGTTGCCTTCCCTGACAACTTTGCTAGGTATTCTTTGCTAGTTTCCATTGCTTCTAACACCAATTGCTATTCTGTTTCCACCTGTTTTCTACTTTCATATGGCCTGTTCTTGACATATCCATTTGGAACACTGGACTTCTTCCTAGGTGCTAATTGAGCAAAGAATTTTTAAACAGTGAGTTTAAAAATGGAAAGGATCTTGGAGTAGATACGCACAAGCTTTTCTTTCTATAAAGGGGGATATTAAGGCTCAGCTAAGTATTTTGGTAGGTAATATTTCAGATATCACTGTAACAGGATAATATTTTTTAAATCCTCCCAGAAACACTTTCTTATATGGTAATCTGGTTTCTTATTCAAGAAGGTACCCATGTGTAAGAACCCTTAAATTCATCATCATACAGCTCTGTACATTCCAGCAGCCAGAGCACCCTGGTCCCCAAGTGTTACAGAAATTTACAGGGAATTGGTGGTTTGGTAGAGGCCAGGAGCTGGCACAAAAAGGTCACATTTGAGATCTGCAACCCTGAAGGATTTGGCAGGAGCCATAGATTGCAGCAGCTGGTGTCATCAGATGCCGAAATGACCAGATGGGACCAACCACAGTTGAGTGGGCACCAATACCGGGATGCTTAGTGACCAGAAAAGCAGTGAAATATGTCAGAGAAGGCCAAAAGGGACTCAGAGGGCAGCACAGGGGAGAGGGCCCTTTCCTACTCCATGCCAGTTCATGGGTCTCACTGCTACTTGAGAACAGAGGAACGATTTTGAGGGGGAAAAATGAACATAATAGAAAATTTGAACTTTCAATAAGGTAAACTTTATGTAAATAGGTTTAGATGGATAAAATTGAATTACTGTTACTGAGTTTTATGCTTTCTTCTTTAAACAAAGTGGTAATTTGTAAGTGAGCTGTGATCAATTCCAAGAAAACAATATTACATTTGTTTTGCCTGTCAGCTTAGAAAGATAGTTTCATAGGCCAGGGGAAAGGTTGAGAAAAAGGGTATGTGATGTGTGGAGATCTGTGGCTGGTCCATAGGAAATATTATATGGCAGAGGAGGTGGGATCATTGCAAAGAATAGGGACTACAGATCTGAATGGCTCATGTGGACAGGGACTGTGGGCCTCACAGAACAGGGCTGTCCTGAGTGGACAGCTGACTGCTAACATATCACCTGGAACTGCAGTTTCACATGCAGGAACTGTGGTACAGTAGGGCACCCTAAGACTGTCCTCTAGAGAGTACTGCCCACTAGCCCAAGTTAGACTGCCTGCACTCAAGATGGCAGCTCTGAGCAGGCCTAGCTAGTGACTGAAACATGGAGGATGGCCAATGGCAGCAGAAGCAAGCTGAGTCAGGAAGATACAGAGCAGCAGTTGGAGGAAGCAGAACAGTGATTCTGGAGGAACTCTCAGGAATTACTGATTCAGACACTCTCAAAATATAAAAATGAATGCTGGATTTCGGAATTGACATTGAAAGAATCATTCTGCAATTGGAAAGTTATGTCTTTGTTTGGGAGTTTATGAAAACTCAGGGAACCTGTGTTATATTTGAAGATAATGTTGGACAGAAAAGGCAACAGTAAAACAGTATTAAAATATAAATGACATACAATGAAAAAGCTCAGCATGACAAGAAATTTTCTGACCCAAAAAAAAGAAGGAAGGAAGAAAACAGAAGTCGGGTAAGATGGCTACAAATGAAATGTAATGACTTCTCCTATAGACGCAACATGATCTGTAGCTTTCTACATGAAAATGAAGATGAAGTTGTAGTTCCTGACTCAGATAAACTGTCAGAGCTGGAAGAGCAAGAAATTCAAATGAAAGACACTTTAAAACTGATCTTTTGAATGGGGGAGACCATGACATTCAGAAAGAAAAGATTCGGGTCCTCTTTTTGCTAGTCCTTCTTCTAAGATGAAAGGTTTTGTTTTTATAGAAATTCAAGATGCTACCCTAGAAATAACTTCTAGCTGAAGTGTTTCTTATAATAACTAGTCAAATTTTTAAATAAAATTCCCTGTGTAGGATTCAGTTGGTTCACTATTTTATTAAATTTTGTTGGGCATACACACATTTCCAGTCATTGGAAAACTTAATATACCAGAAACATTCAGGACCTGACATGAATTAAATTATAAATATATATATATTTAAACATTTAAACAACAACAATGACAAGAGCAAAGTTAAGACAATGTGGAGAAAATAAATGAGATTTGATGTGGTCCTGGCTATATGTAGAGCTTCATACCTGCAGTGGTTACCTAGCCATAATGACAATGCTGACTCGCAGAGAGAGTCAGAAGAGCCTTCTCTCTCCCAGGTACTAGAGCCTTCAAGCCAAGATTGAACCATATGTTCTAACTTCCAGAATAGTCTTTTCCTGTTACACTGAAACATGTTATGAAGGTTAATCTTCATTGTCCATTTGACTGGCTTGGGAGAGGCCTAAGAGACTAGCACACTCTGGGTGGGTCATGGGAGTGCAACCCTGGGGAGTGTATCTGGTCCCTGGTACTTTCCTCTCCGGCTCTTTCCCTTTCACTCTGCAGCTACCATGAGGTGGGCAGCGTTTTGCATCAACTCTTTCCATCATGATGTTTCTCCCTTATTCCTGGCCAACCATGAATTGAAACCTCTGATACAGTGAGCCAAAAAAATATTTCTTTTCTCTTTTAAGTGGTTTTTCTCAGTTATGTAGTCACAATGACAGAAAGCTGACAGGCGCTTATTTCAGCTTCTGATCGATTATTCCAATACTTTTTAAATCAAGACTTTCTAAAAGTGGGTAAAAACAAATGTGTCTCAGACTGTCCTAATAGAGATTTTTATCCACTCTTGACTAATAATTGTTTGCATGTCAGAGGTGCAGAAGTTACCATGGATATTTAAAACACATTGTCTGTAACTTGACCCTAGTTGATATTTTTCAACTGAGTTCTAGTTGTGGTAATTCTGAAACTGAGCTGCTGCCCAGCTTGAGGACCTGCCACAGATCCATGCTTTCTCAAGAGGTTAGCATAATTTGATGAAGATTTGTTAAAACAAAGAACTTGAAATAATTATAGATCTGCACCATATGTCATACCATGTTAGAAAAATTTGCATCTTCTGGTCTGTTGTAGTGGAAAGAGTATAGGCTGTGGAGCCAGAAAGTTCTGGAAGTTTTCCAGCCCCTGTCACTTTGTAACTGTGTGACCTTGGGAAAATTATTTCATATTTATGCACTTTGGCTTTCTATTCATAAAAAGAGGATAAAATTAATCTTCCTTCGATTGCACTTTGGGTTGTATGTCCTACAGATTGGGGTTGGGTGTTTCAGGATCCCTTTTCTTCTTAGGTAAGGCACTGTAATATCTTGCTTGGATCCTTTCCTCTTTTCCTATGCTTATTAGTGATACACAGCTTTTCAAACTCACTTCTCATCTTTTGTTTGTTTAGATATGGCATTAATATCTGTGGAATCTTGCTCTAGTCTAGGAAATATTTTAATTCATTAGGTCAACTTTATGTCTCTTATTTTTTCCTTTATGGTAGGCAGAATAATGGCAGTTCCTCCAAAAGATGTCCACATTCTAATCCCTGGGTCCTGTGAATACGTTACTGTACAAGGCAATAAAGATTGCTAGGCACCTAACCTGAGAAGAGGGAGAGTATCCTGGGTTATTCGGCTGGGTTCAATGTAATCACAAAGATCGTCAAATGTAGTAAAGGGAAGCTGAAGAGTCAGAGTCAGAGAAATGTGAAGATGTTACTATTGATTTTGAAGATGGAAGATATGGTCATGGGCCAGGTGGCCTCCAGAAGCTGGAAAAGACAAAGAAAGATTCTCTCTTAGGGCCTCAGAAGGAATGCAACCCTGAGGACACTTTAATTTCATCCCAGTGAGACCTATTATGGACTTATGACCTCCAGAAATTATCATATAATAAATTCATGCTGCTTTAAGCCACTAAGGTTAGAGGAGTGGTAATTTGTTACAGGAATAATAGAAAACTAATATACCTCCTTCCCTTATTTTTTGGAAACACTGAAATTTTGCTGCCATGTACCTCTTACTGCTGTTTAGGTGGTGAGAAAGTACTATTTTCTTTTCTCCCTACTATGAGTCTGAAGATTAAGCTTCTTCCTTTACCTATTAAATCATAAAACTCTTAAAAGAAGGATATATAAGAGAGTGATTGTTATGTTTCCTGGACTACTACTGTGCTGTGGTAGGCACACACCCAGGGAGTCAATATCAAAAAATGAGCATTTAAGGAAAGTTTGACGGAGGAACTAGGCACAAGGCTGTGGGCAAAGTAAATGATCCCGGGGGGGAGGGGAGAGAAATGAACTATTTAGAAAGCTGCCTGCTAGAGTTGGGATTTGGTGGAGAGATAAAACTGGTCTGCAGCAATCCTGCAGGGAGAGATGAAGAAAGGAGCTCAGCCCAGCTCCCCACTCGCTTCAACTATTGTTAATGCTCTCTGCTGGCCAACTCAGAACTTAAGAGGACAGAGGGCCAGTTATAAGCACAGCAGTCAGGCTCCAGGGACAGAGCACTGCATGGCAAATAAGTAAGGGCAGGTCTAGAGAGGCAAGAAGAACCCAGCACACAGCAGGTACTCATAAATAGTGTGTGTCATTGCTTTAGTAAATTTAGTAAATTTGGCATGTTATGGCTTGTATCTAGATGTCCCCGCAAAGCCTTACTTGGTCAGAGGTGGGGCTTTTTAGAAGTGCCTAGATCTAGAGTGTGTGAACATGGGTTAAGGGTGTATGATAACTAAATTAATCCACTGATTGGTTTAGCATAGTTCTGGGTGTGGCTAATGGGAAGGTCCACCCTGGGTGTGGGTGGAACCAACCAAAAGGCTTGTAGCCTAGATGGAATATTAAATGGAAACATGGGAGGTAGGCTTCCTGCCTTCTGCCTGCCATGCCATGGACTGTTTCTCCTCTGCTGTGGCCCTCTGCCATGCCACCTTGCCTTGAAACCAGCTGACTGTGGACTGAAACCTCACAAACTGAGCTATTTTACCATATTTATTTATTATTTTATTTACTTTTCCTTCTTTAACTTTAGATGTTGGGTATTTTGTCAGCAATACAAAAAGTCACTAAGACAGGGCAGGAATGCCTGGTGAGTGAAATTCACCTAAAGGGATAGGTATGGCTTGAGAATGAGCAATACAAAAGATTATTTCAGCAGAAAATTCAGTGCCTAACTCTATATCAAAAGCCCAAATGAGCAAATGAATGAGTTTATGTTGATGTCATAGAATAGTAGCTGACATTATTGAGTAGAGAGCCAGACATTGGATGGAAATTCCAATTCTGTAATTTGGATAGTCTCACCATTTTATAGGTGGAATGAAAGACTGGATTTAACAAACTTTAGTTGATTCTTGTTATGGCCACACAGAGCTACACAGGGATTGTGAAATAAGATGTGGAGGATGACTTTAAGGGTGATTTCCTTTTAAAAGACTTACCCAATTATTTATGCATTTTTTCTGAAATGATGGAGTGGTCTATAGGGTTCATTGTGCCCCTTAGTTGGTGGCTCTTTATGAGAGAGAGAGAGAGAGAGAGAGAGAGAGAGAGAGAGAGAGAGAGAGAGAGAGAGAGAGAAAGAGTGAGTTTTGTGTATCTCCATATTTAATTTTATTTAAGTTCGAATTGTCAAGTTGCCATCTTTCTTGTCAGGCTGAAATCCTGTGGCAGCCTAACCAGAGAAAGGTGGAAAATCAAAATGTAGCCCCAGAATTTCAAAAGCAGTCCAGTGAAATCAAATTGAGTAGAAGTCCATCTGGCTCTGAACTACACTGCCTGCAATTTCGTTCAGGTGTACGCTGCACCTGAGTGGAAATGCAAACACTAATTGCTTATATCCTGCCAGACTTTTTGATTCCTCTGGGCCTTTGAAGAAAACAAAAATTACACATACCTCCCAGGAATAGAATCCATCTGGTTTGAGGAAAATGACATTATCTCTCAAAAGGTTTAGAAGATTTTAAACTACCACTGCTGAAAAACTAGGGCAGGATAGCTCTAACTAGACTCCAGAGGAAAGAGGCATGGTAGGCAAGCAAACTTTTTATCTTGTTTTCTTGTTGAGCTCTTAGCTGAAGACATCCAGGCTTGGATGACCGCCAGACGACCTGTAGAGAAAACCATTACTCAGTCCTACCAAGAAAAAAACCATCACTGATGTTTGTGCTAATTTTTAAGGAATGTTAATTCTTCAAAATAGTAGAAAAGTGTTTAGAGGGTGATGTTCACTAGGATCAGCTGAGCAGCCTTGTTCCACTGTAGGCACAATCTCCCAGACCTGCTGATGAGACCCTGTGGAGGCTGGGAGCTGACAGTACTGGGTAAAGACCATACTTGGGAAAAGGACAATGGAAACAAACAGCATTATTATGACCACCTCATTCTCATTCTCTGTTACATATGTCTGGTGTTTTATAATTTCTTCTGGTATCCACATCTATAGTTTCATTTAATCTTCTCAACAGTCATGTGCATCAGGGTGAATAGATGCTCGAGAATTTTATTAGTCTTTGTGGTCAGCTTATCCTCTGGTTTCAACCTTCTAGTTCATCTTCTGCACTTCAGTGAGAGTAATCTATTTAACATGTATATTTTGCCAACTCAATTCTCGCTCATTTATTTTTCTAAATAGCTCCTCATTACTTTTACCATAAATATCACTTTCCCCATAAGACATAAAATGGCAGTGAGTCTGGGCTCTGTGAAAGTTCCTGTTCTAATCTCCCATCCTCCTCTCTTCCTGTAAGAATCTTTTACAACCCTGACTTCTTTGCACTATGCATATCATAATCTCTTTGCAAACTCAGCCTACAAGGTCTCCCTCCCATCCTCTATGGCTGGTTAATCCTTACTCATCCAGTTACTTCTCTGCTCAATCAATATTTTCTTTCAATTCATGGCTGATCTCAGCAGACAGACTTAATAGGTTTCTTTTGTTTCTATCTGTTTCCCATTTTAGCACTGGACTCACTTTATTTTTTATATCTGCTTCCCTAATAATGTAATTTCTTGAAGGACAGGAAGACTGCCACTTAATCTTTGTATCCCTAGGGTAAGGACGGAGCCTGGATTATGAAGGAATGGATGTGTAAAGGGATTTCTATGAATGCTGTTGAAAAATGTTGGTGTCCAGTTCTATGTGGGCTTTACCCAGCCCCTGCTGAGGCAAGCACAGGCTGATAGCACCTGTCTTCCTCCTTTTAGGCTCCCTTATTGCTTCTCAACAATGAGACTGAGTGACACCTCCTGCTATGACCCACCCATATGTAATCGGAAAGTGTAGGAAAGCTAATAATATGCACTGGGGAATCATTTGGCTGATGGGCAGTGGGGGAAGGCAGAAAAGAAGCTGGGAGGACAGGCCTGAGATGCTGAATTTCTTATGGGCACTTTGAAGATGGTCCCACCCCGGCTGAGAGGTAATGTATTTGATGACAGTTAAGGGTCAACTCATATTTAATCTCTCTCCTTTTTCAACTCCTTTTCCATCACTCCTACTTCCCCAGTTAAATAGTCTATTTCTTAATCAAGGTCGGAACGTAGCTGTCTTTGCGGGATTTTCTTCCTGGGAAGTTCAGTCAGTTATACACTTAGTGACTGGTAAAGAACTTAGTTGGAGCTTAATAAATGTGTGTTAGAAGAATGAACAAAGCAGCAGACATTTCCACAAGCTGTTATATTTTAGCATAAGTATTATACTTCCTGCTCCTAATTGCAGCCATAACAATTGCAGAATGTTTATCCACAAGTCCTGCTAGGAAGAGAATGGACAGATAAGATTTACTTTTCTACTCTAGTAATATTCAAACTATGTAGTAGAATATTTCAGCTTTTGTTAACACCTTGTACTGGAGCACATGGGTATAATCATTCTTTTTGTTTTTGTTTTTGTTTTTTGGGGTTTTTTTTCTCTTGGTACTGGAGATCAAACTTGGGACCATGAGCTTCTGAGGCAGGTGGAAGAACCACTCAGCTAAGCCCCAGGCCCTTTTGTTGTTGCTGGTTTTTTTTAATGTAGATAATAAGCAACAGAATGATTTCTAACCCTCTAGGCCTGTCTAATGTTTGGCTGGCCTAGGCCACATTAAGTGAAGAGGAATTGTCTTGGTTCACATAAAAAATAAATAATATAGTTAATGTTTATAAATAACAAAATTTTCTTTTAAAATAGCTGTGATTATGACATTTAAAAAGAGATGGACATCACTGGTCATTTGAGAGATGCAGATGAAAACAACACTGAGATTCCACCTCACCCCAGAAAGAATGGCTGCTATAAAGAATCATCCAATAAGAAATACTGGCAGGGATATGGGGAGAAAGGAACCCTTCTCCATTGTTGGTAGGAGTACAGACTGGTGCAACCACTGTGGAAATCAGTATGGAGATACCTCAAAGAACTAGGACTAGAGGTCCCATTTGACCCAGCTATTCCCCTGCTGGGGATCTTTGCAAAAGAATTAAAAGAATTATACCACAGCGATATATGTGCACCCATGTTTACAGCAACACAATTTGGAATAGCTAAAGCTTGGAAACAGCCCAAGTGCCCATCAACTGGAAACTGGATAAAGAAGATGTGATTTCTTTATAAAATGGAGTACTACTCAGCCATAAAGAACAAGAAACTAGAGACATTTATAGCTAAATGGATGCATATCGAGGCCATACTCTTAAGTGAAATAAATAGGACACACATGTGTAAATACCAAACAGTTTCTCTAGTGTGAGAAACTGAAAGTGTAAATAAGGATTAAAAGGATTAAAATGAATAATTGATAATTTGAAATAGGAAAAGGTCCAAAGGTGTAGGGGTGGTGGGAGGGGAAGGGGAAAGGAAAGAAGGGAAAGGAAAAATTATGAGAAAAGAAAAAAATGGAAACAAAATCTATGTAAATAGGGAAGGGCGGAGGGGGTGAAGGGCACACAGATAATGGGGGAAAAAAATAAGAACCAAGATTCATCATGTACAGGCACAAACACCCAATGATAAATGTAAATGTATTGTATACCTAAAATGTACCAATAAAAGAATTTAAGGAAAGAAAAAGAGATGGACAGCTTGAGGGCCACGTATTGGACATGCCTGGTAAATACAGAGAAGACAGTCATAGTTTTAGCATAATGTTTCAGTTTTGGATCAGGTGTCTGGTGTTAAATGGTGAATACTTTTTTTTTTCAGAACACAGTGCACTTTAATGACATACAGCATTTGAAATCCTTCAGATGAATGCCTGAAAACAGTCTCTCAACGAAAGCCTGCATCTTCGAGGACAGAAAATCTTTTTTGGTTTTTATGCTTACATCACTGGAAAAAAATACCCCTCCCTAAACCCTGATATACATTCTCAGCCGCTTTCCTCTCTTCTGTTGCAGCTGGTGTTCATGTGGCAAGTCTTGAGCTGGGAACTTCAGGTTCTCCTGCGAGGGTGTCGTACGTTCACAGCGGTCATTCTGCTTCTGTCTCCTTTGGCGCTGCACCTGCTGGCGTGAGGAACAGGGCTTGCAGGATGTCAGACAGAGAAATGATGCCCACGATACTGTCGGCCTCGTTCACCACCACCGCCAGCCGATGCACCTCGGCACTCACTATCCTGTCCACAACGGTCTCCAGGGTTTCCAGCTTACTGCACTTCACAACGCCTTCGAAATACTGCCATGAGTGCTGCAGAGCCTGTGTCACGGTGATGTCCAGGTTATTGTAGGTTTTCTCAGCAGCAAGATTAATTACATCAAATTTGGAATAAATATCTACAACTTTTCCCCGTTCATCCACCGCAGGCAGCGCCGATATCTGTCTCTCTACGAATATGTTCAGGGCTTTGATGATGGGCGTGTCTGGGGGGATGAAGGCAATATTTTCGTAGGTTCCTATCCCCAGCTCCTGCAGATTCTGCTTCATGAAGGCGGACTTTGGCATGTCAGATGCAAAAAGCTAGAGGAACTTGAGGATTCTTTTGTGGGTAATGATATAAACTGCATTCCCACTGACAGGGTCAATGACTGGCAATCTGTGGATTTTATTTTTGATCAACGAGTATACAGTGTCGAAGAGGCTTGCATCTGGAGATATATTCACTAAAGGCTTAAATGTTTCTTGTAAATAAAGCTCTCTCCACGTTTCAATTTTATGTTCCTCTAATTCATAAATCTGTACCATAGGTGATTTATAGCATCTATGTGGTATATTTATGAAATCTGTGATTGTTAGCATTCCTACAAGACTCTGCTTTTTACTTTCCCACAGTGGTGCTGCTCGGACACCATTGGCTACCAAAGCAAAAAAGGCCTTTTTCACTTGTAACGTAGTGTCAAAGATGACAAGCTTTGAACTAGTTGGAACAATGTCATAACACTTGTGTGACCTCATGAATCGCATGTAAACACCGCTTTCTGAGTCTTCTTCCTCCTTGAACACCAGCTTCTCCAGCATGCCGACTTCCCCGGTCCGGGGGTCTGGGGGCCACTGCCAGCGCCGCCCGAGGGGGAGGAGGAGGACAGCGATCAGCATGGACCCCGGTGCTCCTCCGGCCCAGCTCTTGGGGCTCGCTCCGCCAGATGGTGAATACTTACATATGGTGACCCCCTTTCACATTGCCATAGAGGACCATCTCCATGGTTGGGGGCACCATAAGCCAAATCGAATGGTTTCAGTTGAGCAGGGGGTCAAAAATTCTTGGCTGACGTGAGTAGGTACAATGTGTTTTATAACCAGCCCAATGTTCATCTTTCAAGCTGTGCCTACAAGATAAAGACCTAGGTGTTACCTAATTTTAATTGAGTACATATCAAACAGAATTATTCAGATTTCCAAACAAAATGCTTATCCTTAGGGGAAAAGTGCTAGGAGATGAAAAGTCTTTTACCAACTTATTGCCTACGAGAGCTGTTTTGATAGATTATTCTTCTTAACTGTATCATCGAAGGTCATATTCTCAGCTATTGTCACATGACTCAGAATGAGTGCTCTTTAAGCTTTGTATACATGTGTACTGGACCAGTATTTCTCAGGTTACAATGAACATGGGAATCACCTAGTGTATTGTTAAAAAGAAGATTCTCATTTATTAGTCTACAGAGGGACTCCAGATTCTGCATTTTAAGAAACTCCTGGGTAAGTCTGATGTCACTTAGACCACAGTTTTTGAACCATATTTTGAGTCACATGGACCTATTTGATAGTGCAGATATTTAAGAAAGTGCCACAAAACTTATAGGGCACACCAGAGTCAAAAGTACCAAAACCCACCAGGGTAAGGTTTAGAAATTAGATTAATTTGTTTGGTTCAGATGACTGTGTTTTGTTCATGGTGATTATATAATTAGCCATATCAAAGTTGGGCTGAATTAATTTGGATAGTAGTAGAAAAGCTTAGACCCTAACGAATGCACTATGACTTCTCTGATACAACCTTCAGTCTACCCAGAAAGGAATGCTGCACTATCTCTGTTTTTTAAGCATAGGTAAGCATCTTCCATTTCTTAGAAGAAAGACCGCACACATGAAGACACAGCCAGAAGGTCAAGTGCCCCTGAGGGTTCTCTCAAGGATAAAGAACAAAGAAGAGAATAAATAGATTAGAAAGAAAGAAGAAAGTTAATAGAGGTTTCCAATATAATTGATAAAGATAAGATTGAAAACATTGCATGACTTCTCTTATGTCAAAAAAAAAAGAGAGAAAATCTTTGTTATTATTTTATTTCCTGCTGTGATCTGAAATAGAAAGATCAAAAGTGACCTTAAGTAAATTAGGATAGTTTTGTTTTGCCCGTGGGAATACTGACAAAAAAAAAATGCAACTAACATGTTGTGATTTCATGTTGTTTGAACGATGCCAGACTAAGAAAATGTGAGAAGTCATAGAATCTGAGGTGTTCAGGACCTCGGTGGTGGGCTAACAGTGCCAGCTGCCCACAGTGCTAGAAGCTTGAAGTGTAGGAGTGTTATTTTCTCACAGCTCTTTTTCACAAGATACTCCTGCTCTAAGAGTCAGAATGGGCTGTGCTTGAACTTCTGAGTCATTTCATATGCCTGGCGATTTGTTATTCTCCTTCTCAGGGGAGACTGGTTCACAGTGGCCGAGTCAGTGAGGGGAGAATCTGGGACCCTGTGTCAGCCCCTCTTCTAGCTCTGCAGGCAACAGCCTGCCCATGTCCTTAGCTAGTGTTCTTCTCCCTTGGAGCTTGCAGAAACTATTTCTACCTGAAACTTTCCCAGGTGTGTTCTTTCCCTGCCATTCAGGAACCAGTTAGAATTGTCCTCATTCTGCTTATTAATTTATTCCTGGAGATCTTTGGAAACAAACCAATCAAAACTGCAAGCTTTGCATGCTATTTTAGGGAAAAAGCAGTTTAAATATTGTATCTTTTGCTAGGTGTGGTGGCTCATTCCTGTAATCTCAGCATTCAGGAGGCCAAGGCAGGAGGATTGCCAAGAGTTCCAGGCCAACGTGGGCTACATAATAAGTTCAAGGTCAGCCCGAACCACATATTTAGAGCCTGTCTCAAAAAGCCAAAAAAAAAAAAAAAAAAAAAAAGCATCTTTTATATCCAGTTTCCTGTACATTTGAGTAAAGAAAAGTTACTTGGATAAATATTTATATGGAACATAAAAGAAACCGTTATACCATACTAATTAACATTGTTTACAAAATCCTCTCTAAAATTTTTGGGAGAAATTTTTATTATCGGGAGAAAATTTATCTGTATTTCTCACTATGCCAAGTATAACCTCACCTCACACTGCCCCCTTCCCCCTTCCCTCTGGCGCTTTCTCTTTCTTTCTTCAACACTTCACTTGTTTATAAGAACTAAGCATCTCCAATGACTTGATTGTTTTCCTAGATCTCATCTATACATCATTATACATTTATGCATCCCTTATCCCAATTATATGGCTACATTTTGCCAGCAAAGAGCTTTGTTTGATTAAGGTGATAGTTCAGTGTGTTATTTTTTAAAATTCTAATTACTAAATACCTGGAGTATTTGTTATAATCTTTTTCTACACAGTGTTCCTTCCATCTTATTACAGTTATGTGTCACTTAACCATGGGGACATGTCCTGAGAAATATACTGTTAGACACTTTTGTCTTAGCATGTGGTAGCATCATACAGTGAACTTACACAAACTTAGCAATCCTCATTTGTCAACATAATCTTATGGGAACATTCTCATATATGCAGGCCATTGTTGACCAAAATATCATTATTGTACTGTGTTGGGAGAACTTCCTGTCAAATTCAATCTTTCCAGTTTTCTATGTATCCAGATCCCAGGCATGTGTCCTTTCCAGCTTCCATAACCAGGAGAACATACATTTATGTATGTAATTTCAGCTATGCAGCAAATGGTATTTGTTATGGCAGCCAGAACAGACTAGTACACTTCCCTCCCTTCCATTTGGATGAGGGCACCCTAAAAAGGTAGCTCCATGGGGAAGCTATTTTATTGGAATGAGTGGTTATAAGGCCAAATTCTTGGCATTTTAGTATTGATGGTGCTAGCAGACTTGTTTGCAATAGATTTTATTTATTTCCCCTTAGCAATGCCAACCATAGCACCTGGGTTTAGGTGGAGGCAGTGACCATGCAGCCTTCTCTGCAGCAAAGTTTCAGTCATCATTTCTGGGTGCTTAGCTCTGAGTTAGATTCTGAATTAATTTTCTATGGTACCCACTGTCCTTTCAACAATTCCTTTTAGCCTCATCAACCGTAGTCAGTTATATCCCCTCTCCCTTAGACGAGTATGAGAGAGCAAATTTATCCAACTGATAATGCAAGTCATGAGCTTTTGATGCCTAAGGATTCCACCAAACTCTACTCAACAGAGATGTGTCTTGTGGAATTTTTATGCATTGAAAAGGCATATCAATGTCAAATATGTATACATTGTTTTATGAATAATAATTAGGACACATTTTAGTAGTCATTTTAACTTTTGTAGTGCTTTAAGTGTGATTCTGAGTTGCATAACATAAACACTGCTAAACCCATTTTGAAAGTGATGGGATGGCAATGAAAGGTTTGAGAAATTAAATAATAAATTTCAAAAGTTACAGAGTTCTCATTGTAAAGGAAACAGAACTGAAGCATATATAATGTGTTATATATCCCTAAATTTTGGGTTAATATATGATATGTTCTATCTTGATACATTTCTTCTCTTTACTGTTATGTGGTTTTATTTTTAAGATTTATAGAACTTTGTAGGAATCAACAGTAATTTTTATATTTATAGAGATTGTATTTTCTTTTGTTTGTGCCATTTTATATTGTCCACTTTTTCTAAAAACTGACTCAGGTAACAGTTTTCTGATTTCCCCATTTCAGTTTTAACTCTGCTTGTTGTTATCCTGATTATTCTTTACATTTCTTAGTAGATTTGTATTTAGTTTAGTTCTGTCCTTTGCAAATGTTATTTATAGATCCAATATAGTAATAACTTTTGGAGAGCTCAATTTATTTTTATTCTTTAATTCTCCAGACTAAAAGGGCTAATATTCACAAAAATGTCTCAGTGACATTTTACAACATTTTGGGGACCTGTTTTGTTTTGTTTTTAAGCAAGTCTGTCCCCATTTATCATTGATTACTTGGTCTGTGTATGAAATTCTAATGGTCAAATTTTGGATAAGATTTGTAGACATGAGTATACATAATTGTGATAGTTATTATGTTAACTAATTTGGAAGTTCTGTCATATAATAAGATAGCAGGCACATTTCCTTGCGAAAGTAAAGGTATAATTCAGGTAGACAAGGTACAGTAATACCTCAGTTCAAGAATGCTTCTGTTCATGAACAGTTTGGTTTGCAAACAAAAATGTTTTGAAAAAATTTTGCTTCCATTTTTGATCTCTATATCAGGTGATGAACATGACTGCAGCCATCTTCCCCACATGAACGCAAACATGGCCATCTTCCCTAGAATCTTGGCGTGAATTAAGTTTGTGAACCAAGGAACCACTTTTGCTTGACTTCTCTCTCCCATTCCACATAAATCCATCACCGAGTCCTTTAGACTCTATGTGCTGAATTGTTTGTGCTCCTTGTGATTCTGGCAGGGAATGGACAGCACTCTCAGATGATCATGGTTTGATGAAGTGTGTAACAAAATGACTTTGATATAAAGGTGAGAGCAGGGCATTTGGGGACAACTAGAGACACCCTGGGAAGAGGGAGCAGTTGTCATACACGGAAAGGAGAGAGGCCTAGGGAGACTTCTGAGGATGGATTCAGTAAGCTCCAGGAGAGAACTGGTAATAAATAGCTCTTATGTTGCTCTTGTTGGCGTCTCATAAACTACATTCAATCCTTCAGCAATTTCCTTGCCTATACCTTATAGCACCTTCTCACCTTCCTCAGTGTTATTCTCCTCCTTTTTCTAGATTATTTTAATAGGCTCTTAACTGCTGTCCTTGTTTTTACTTTTGCTTCTTTACGGTCTACTCTGAACACAGAATCTAGAGTGATCTCTGGTGTAAATCCCCTCTAGTCACTCCTCTGTCTAAACCCTCTAAGCACTTCTCATCTCAGAATACAAACCAAAATGATCACTGTGGCTTAAAGTTTCTAAGCAGTCACCTTGTCTGTTCTCTTGCCATGTAACCTTTATGTCACATTTTTTTGCATTAATTCCAAACCACTGTTTTAGCAACACAAAGCTCCCACTTGTTTCTTGGACACAACAGAAAGGACCTTCCTCAGCCTAAATCTCCCTTGGAATTCTGTATAAGTTGCTTCCTCATTTCCTTCCTTCTTTACTCTTACCTCTTAGTGCAGCCTTTTGGATGAATCTTTCTCCAGTATTTGACTTTAATTACACTATATAATTTTCTTATCTTATTGTATGCTGCTCCCACTAGAACATAAGCTCCTTTAAAGACAGGGAGTTTTGTATATTTGTAGTATCTAAAATACTGGTTGGCAGAAAGTGCATTCTAAACAAATGTACATGGAATAGATGAATGACTTAATCGCTGCTAGGTTTAATCTACTCTTGTCTTTAAAAAAATTTAACTTGTAATGAGATAATGCAGAGACCCCATGTATCCTTTGACCAATTTCTTCAAATAGTAATATTAGTCATAACCAAGATATCACCTTTTTGTATTATACCCCCAAATTAGAAACAACCCAATGTCCTTCAATAGGTGAAGAAAAATGAAATGAAACTTGATGCCTCCATACCATGAAGTAGTCTTCAGCAAACACAAGGAAATAAATTATTTATACATATCACAATTTGAATCTCAAGGGAGTTACATGAATGAAAAGGCCCATCTGAAAAAATCATATAATGTGTAGGTTCATTCCCATAACATTCATCATATAGCAAAATTCAAAAGATAGGGAACCAAACAGTGGTTGCCAGGAGTTAGGGATGAGGTAGAGTGGACGTGGCTATAAACGGGTTGCATGAGGGAGTCTTGTGATGAGGAGACAGGTGTCTTGATTTTGATGATAACACAAATCTACACATGTGACAAAATTGCATAGAACCACACACACAAACACACACACACACACACACACACTTTATGGATAGCTGGTGAATTATCTACCAATATAAGTTTCCTGGTTTTGAAATTATACTATTGTTAGGCAGAAAATTACCATCAGAGAAAACAAGAGTTCATAGTATATCATACCTCCCTGCACATTCTGTGAATCTATACATACCATATTTCAAAATAAGAAGTTATCAGTGGTTACTAAAAATTCTCACAGCATCTTGTCTTCTCCATTTACTTTGAAAGCTTTATCTTAATAGAGCTGAAATTCAAGTGACTCATGGTAGACAAATTAGCTGGATGGATTTTTGGTCTCTTTATATAAAGAATATCCAGGAAAAGAGAGGGAAGCAAAGGGGGTAGGGAGAGAGGAAAAGAGGGATAAGGAGGAGTGTGGAGGAGAGAGAGAAAGAGAGAGAGAGAGAGAGAGAGAGAGAAAGGAATTTGAGAAATAAATGTCTTTGACAGTGCTAAATAAGAGAAATTCAAATAGTTGTTGAATAAACAAAATTTTAGTAAAACTTTATATATTAGGTTTCAAATCTATCCTATACATATAAAAGCTATAGCCTTTTATTTGTACTTTATTCTTTTTTTCCCCATTAAGTTTATTGGTACATTTTAGGTATAAAATACAGTTACATTCATCATTGGGATCTTGTACCATTACATGAGTATCTT
>NW_004624795.1:9831754-9927511 GCF_000247695.1 Heterocephalus glaber | reverse complement strand
CTCCTGGAAATCTATTTGCATCTGTTTTATGGATTCCATTTGTTTCCTATGTTGGGATTCCATCATGTTCCTCAGCTCATCTACTTTTTTTATCCGTGCCCTCTCTGGATGTATTAATCATGTCTTGCACCATGAGCACAATCTTTGCTGTTATCTGAGTAGTTATTTCTGATTTCATTTTTCCTAGATCCTCTTTTGTTGCCAGTTCAGTGCGTTCAGGTGGTTGAGTATCAGATTGTTCCCTCTCATTTCCCTTTGGGGTTGCTGTAGGTGATCCAGAAGTCTGTTTTTGAGGCTTGTTTATGTGTCTTTTCATCTCCACGGCTGGGGTGGTGGTGGTGGTGGGGGTGCTTCTGGCACCTGCGTGGCTCACCTTCTCTGCCCTAGGAGCTTGGAATGGCAGTGGGGGAGCTTCCTTCTGTGTGCTGGGACTGGCTCAGCTTCTCTGCCCTAGGAGCTTGGGATATGTACTTTATTCTTCAAATTTTAATATATGTGTGATTCATAAGCTACTCAAGGTCTTATCCTGATGCAGATTCTGACAGGTCTGCAGCTAAATGGGAGCCTATGTATGTCCTGTAAGTTCTCTGGGAACACTGAGGCTCCTGAAGTTAAGATTACTCTGAGTCATGAAGGTTGAAGATGCCCTTCACCAAGGGCTGCAACCATCAGAGAGGAAATCTTAGGAGAGAGCACCATTGAGAAATGTACTCTTGTCATTGAACCAATAGATAAGCTCATTTAACTCAAGACAAAAATAAAAGATGGAGAATATCTGATGGGTTCATGTCCATGCCAAATTCAGGATACCATGAGAGGCTAATTTGGATTAGATATTAGGCAAATTTGGATTGCGCTGGGCAATCATGGGAAGAAAAATTTGATGTGTCAGAAGGATCCAGAGAGTGGGAGACTGGAGGAATTGGATATCATTCTTACAAGTTAGTAATTTTCATTTTTAAGTGACGTGATAATTGTGGAAGACCAGATGGGAAGAATGAGGCCTAATCGGCCTCCTTGGTGAGCACTAAGCAGAAAGAGGGCATGAAAGCATGCTGGCAGGCTGCAAGGAAAAGTAAAAACACCCGAGATCTTATTGTTTACCCAGACAAGTACCATGGAGGGAGGGAGACAGATGAATCCCATGTAACTTCAAACCTGTGCCCATGTCTGAGTGAATAAAGCTGAGGTGTCCCAGTCACTCGGGGCTCTATGTCAAAGGGAGACAAGAGCCCCATGGCCCTCCATATTTTAACCTGATTCTGTGTCTCTTTATTTTTCAGCCTCGTCACCTCTTGGTCAGGTTTGAGCTCGTAGGCTGGTTTCTACAGATAATCAAATCCATGTGTCCAAATCTCATACATAACCCTAAGCCAGGTTGAAAATGGATGTGGTGTCACTGAAAAAAAAGCAGGAGGTCTGAATTTTCAGTTACTGATCTCCGTCATCGTTGAGGCGTATGTGTAGGAGATAGGACTTCGGAGAATCACCATTGGAAAGCTACTGCTATAACCCCAAAGAGATTATTTGATTAGGTAAGGGTGGAAATTTAATTTCCTTGAACTTCCAAACCTGACAAATATTAAAAACCTTGAAAATAAACCTAAATGAACATTGTTTTGTGATTCTCTATGACATTTCTAACTAAGATGAAACTGGAGTTTGGCAATATTACTCTATATGGATATTCTTCATTTACTTCCCTAGGACATGGGAGGCTTACAAACCACTGAAGAATATTATACCTTTAATCGAATCTGTGGACATGAGCAGTGACAAAAACTTTATATATCATCTATTTTTAAAAAGAATATCTAATTCTATTACACTTTATACATCCAAAAAAAGAGACAGCTTCAGGGGAAAATGTCAAACCACACTATAAAGCCAGCCCAAGTAGTTGTGAAGAAAAGGGCTGTTAGCATATGTTGAAAGTTATTTTTGACATTTGTATAAATAAGCTCATCCCATATTTCTGTACACTTCTTTCACTTAATAAGAATAATAATAAAAAATCCATCAGCACAGTTTGCTGCTTTTATACATCATCTAAAATCCAGTTAATTTTTTTACTCTTAGAAGAAAATAAATGGAAATATAGCTATTGAATTTTTACACTCATTAAAATAGCTTCAAGTATAACTGTCTCTTTGCAAAATTATTTGTCACTAAGGTGTCTGTTCGAAAATATGCTTAATTTTATAGAGATGCCTAGGATAAACTCTCAGGGATGCAGTTCTCTTATAATAAGACCATAAAGTATGTTACCCAGAATATGCAAAGTTTGAAATTACAAAAGATCATTAGGCAACATGATAGAATTACCTGGTAATATCTCAGAAGTCTATTAATTATTTCTTATAAAAGTAGATGCTAAGGAAGAAGGAAGTGTGATCACAGATCCTTGTGACATCAACAATAATTTTCTGATTTAGGGAAGAGGATATTCTCATGGTGGAAACAAGTAAGCTCTGTGTGTGTTGGAATAAATAATCTGCTCATGAATTTAAAATACAAAGAGAAACAATAAAACAAAAAAATAAGTGAAATGTGTGCACCTTCCATCGTCTCATCTCAGTTACCTTTAATTCATTCTCCTGTAGTTAGTAATTGTTTACTAAGCACCCTTCACATCCCAGGAAGAATGACAGTCTGTGGGAACATAATGACCAGATTTCTTTCCACCCTCAAAGAACCCAAAGGGAGAGAAAGACACAAAATGAGCAATGTCATGTATGATGAGTCATCTGGGAGGTGTGTACACAAAGATAAAATTTGGCCCATACAATTTTGTGAAAGTTCAGTTTTATCGAAGCTTGAAGGAATGACAAGCTAAAGGCTAAGAGAGAAGAACACTTCAATATTCCCTGCGGCAGGAGAGAGGTTCTCTTATTCCAGATGCACAGAGAAGTCCACTATAACAAAGAAAACATGTTCTTTCATATAAAACTGTATCAGTTTTTTATTTTAAAATATTTAATTGACAAATTTGAATATATCCAATGCATACAATACATTATGATATTTGTTATGTGTCTATATTGCATAATGAGGCCCCCAATCAAATTAACACATCCATTACTACCAATGTGTATACTAGATCTCCAGAACTTGGTCACCTTTCAACTGAAATACGTATCTTTCAACCAATATTTCCCCATTTCTCCTACCTTCCAGCCCCTTACAGTAACCATTCTAATCTGTGCTTCTATAGGTTTAACAGTTGTAAATTCCACACATGCTGAAAACATACAGTCTTTCTGTGTCTGTCTCATTTCACTTAACATGTCTTTTATGTTCATTCATGTTGTCATATACTATAGAGTAGTGTTTCATTATATGTTTATATATTACTTTATCTTTTCCACTCCTCTGTTGATGGAAATTAGATTGTTTCTACATTGAATATTATGAATAATTCTGCAATGAACATAGGAATGCAGATATCTCAAGATATTGATTTCATCTCTTTAGGATATGTACCCAGAAGCAGTATAACTGTACCATAGAATAGTTGTATTTTTATTTTTCTTCAGGAACTTCCATACTGTTCTCCAAAATGTCTTGTTATGGTTTAAGTATACCCAAAGATTCAGGTGTTAAAGACTTGATCCCCAATGCAGCAGTGTTCAGAATTGGGGTCTAGAGAAGTGACTAGATCATGACAGTGCCAGCCTCTTCAATGAATTAATGCCTGGATGAGTTCGTAGCTAGATGGGCTGAATGGAGGTGGAAGGAAGAGGTCACTGGGGGTCATGCCTGTGAAGTACGTCTTGTCCCCAAACCCTCCTCTTTATTCTGTTTTCTGGTTCCATGAAGTAAGCAGCTTTCCTCCACCAGGTGTTTCCACTTTACTGTAGGCCTAAAAGCAATGGAGCCAACCAACCATGGACTAAAACATCTGAAACTGTGAGCCAAAATAAACCTCTTATTCTTTAAATTGTTTATGTCAGATATTTTGTCATAGATACAGAAAGCTGATTAACACATAATTCTACTAACTCACATTTCCATTATCAATATACAAGAAGGCTAAGTTATAAAATTATTTCATATGTCGCAGGGTATGAAATATTTGAATTTTAAAATATCCTTTTAATTGAATGAGAAAAAATCTCCAAAGTGTGATTGACAACAAAGAAAAAGATAGCTTGTTGGGTTTTGAGATTTTTAGGAATCAGTCTCTATTAGACTTGGTGATCAAGTGAAAGTAAAGAATAAGAGAAAAGTAAAGAATATGGGTGAATCTTAGAGTTTGGGCATGGCAGAATATCTAGACCAAATCAGCAACATGGTAACAGAGAAAAAAGCAGATTTTGGTGCTGGGAAGCTAAGAATGCACACAGTCACAGTTTAGGACTGGAGATACACATTTGGGGACCATAAACGTTCTTATGGCATGAATAAACAGTGGTTAAACTAGTTTAAGGATGAGCAAAATGAAAAGCAATTAGAGTATAGGGGTTCTCAAAAGTATGGTGGAGATAAGCAGTGTGAAAGCTGAGGTAGGAATCTTAGGACAGTGGGGATTTCTGGACCAAAAGGTAGGACTAAGAGTTGAAGAATGTCAGTGAAAGGATCCTTTATGGAGATTTATATTTTTGTGTTTTTCTCAGAACAATGATGACTACCCTATCTATCTTGTTTTTCATTTCCTCCTCTGAGATCATAAATCCATTTACTATCAAATAGATGAAATAGCCACTAAATTCAGATGTATGTGCATATCTTTGTGTACTAATGTGGAGCATTAAGGGTCAGGATGTCAACAACAAGAGTGAACAGCCCCTTATTCACAACAGCTGATATTAAAAAGATAAAAGCTAAAGGGCAAAAGTAATCAGGGACTGTCACATTCACATCAGACAGACATGACTGAGTGCAAGCAACAAACTGACACTTCATAAAATCAGATGCAATTCACAAGGAACATATGAGTGTCTTGAGTCTTTATATAGCTCCTAACATATCATCCCAAGCATAAAGAAAAATGACATAAAATAGGAAGAGAAATGGACATAAACACATCTCTCTCCTATTGACAGATAAAACACACACACACACACACACCAACAACAACAACAACAGCAACAACAAAGAGAAACGAGGAAGGGTAAAGAGGATTAATAAGGTGATCCATCATACACATCTATATCTCAGACTCTGACTTGTTAAGAGAAAATATTAAAATACATTCTATTAGGACACAGATGAGTGTACATATCCTAAAAAGCATAATAATTTCCAAAAATTGTAATGGTATTGAACATTTTCTTTGAGCTGAGTACACTGAACCTAGAAGTTACTAACACAACAACAAAGAACCACACAAAAACAATCACTTTGCAATAGAAATACACAAAATAACTTATTTGTAAGTGGTAGATAAAATGAGACTTAGCATCGTCTAAAAACCAAAACTAGTATGTGTAGAAGTATCACCATCTATTTGATTTATCAAAATCACTCTAAAATTATTTTCTAAATATTTGCTTTACTAAACAAAATATAAGAATAATGGAGAAGCATTGAACCTAACCTGGGTTAGGTTAAAATTGTAAGAAAATTAGAGAAACCAAAACCAAAAAATAATAATGAGATTGAATAGAAAATGAACACAACCGAGAACTAAACTTAAAAGCGGTTTCTTTCCAGATAGACATACACTGTTTTCTGACCTATTGTAAATGAGCTGAGACAATTTGGTTTTTTTTAATGCATAAAAGTTGCTTCCAAAGCAGTTGTATATAATAAATAAAACTGGCTTCTAAAACATCATCATCAGCTATTGATGACAACAAATCTCAGACTAAAATTTGTCATGAATATCAACCTTTATTTTAAAGCATGTTTCTTTTTCTTAAATTCTTTTGTTGGTACATTTTAGGTATACAACACATTTACATTTCTCATTGGGAACTTGTACCTTTACATGATGCATCTTGGTTCTTATTTTTCCCCTATTCCTAGCCCTCCCTTCACCCCCTCCACCCTTCCCTATTTACAAAGACTTTATTTCCATTTTCTCCATTTCTCATCATTTTTCCTTTCCCTTCTTTCCTTCCCCCTGCCTCTCCCACTACCCCTACCCCTTTGGATCTTTTCTTCCTATTTTGCATTACTGATTATTCATTCTGTAAAACATGTTTGTAAAAGCTGACACAGAACTTTTGGAAATTTTTGCATGTGTATTTGAGAAGAATGTGTCTTAGTTACTTTTCTTGTTATTGAAACAAAATATTCAACACTCAAATTTAAAGGAGAAAAGGTTTACTTCAGCTCACAGTCTCTCGAGACTTCAATCTATAGTCAGCTGGCTCCAACATAAGGTGGCATAGCAGAGGGACATTGCAGAGGAGAAATAGTCCATGGTGTGGCAGGGCAAGGAGAAGGCAGCAAGCAGCAAAGTAGTGAAGTATCAGAACAACTTCATTCGGTCCCTTTATAGTTCTTCCAAGCTACTTACCTTTTGGATGGTGTTACCAACAGCCAAGGTGTGGCATCCTCAATACAAGCATCAAGTCCTTAATCCCAGCATCACATACTTCACCCTAACGTCACATACCCTAGATATAACCACCTCCAAAACCGTCCACCCATGACTTCATGAGGCTTGAGAGGAACATCTAGATACAAGCCATAACAATGTGCATTCTGCTATTCCAAGTGTAGAGATCTACAGATTCTGTTAGGTCTACTTGGTTTGTAGTGTGAAGTCCTCTATTCCTGTTGATCTGTCTATATTTCAGTTCTTATGGAAAGAGAGATTCTAAAGTCTCTCACTATTAATCTAGAACCATTTTTCTCAATTCTGTCAATGTTTTCTTCATGTATTTTGGAATCCTCTTGCTTAGAGTTTATTCTTACAATAGTTATACTGTTTGATATATTGATGCTTTCATCAATGCATAATGTCTGTTTTGTTTTCTTGTAACAGTTTGACTTCAGGTATATTTTGCCTTATAATACACACTGAAACTCTTTTTGTTACCATTTGCCCATAATATCTTTCTCCATTCTTTCATTTTCAACTTATTTGTGTCATTGGGTCTCAAATGAATCTCACTTGAGACATTTTCCTCTATGACAGAACATTTTCAAAGATACCTATCATTAATTTCTTCTCTTTGTGGTTATCCTTGCTCTCTTCCCATTAAGTGAGAGTTGTTTCTCATTTCCTCAATGAGGCTTGGCTCTGAAGTACACTGTGATGATTAATCTTGATTGTGTCAATTTGGTTGACTTGGGAGATTCCCAAGGGATTGGGGGAGCACATTTCTGGGTATGCCTGAGTGGATCATGGAGTCATGGGCATGGGCACCGTATCTGTACCTCAGTCTTTCTTCTCTGGCACTGAATCCCTACTTCAGGCCACCATGAAATAAGCAGCTTTGCTTTACCACAACCTTTAAATATTTTGTTCTTGCTTCGAAGCCTGCAGACCATGAACTGAATCCCCATGAGCCAAGTTAAACCTCTCCTCCTTTAAGTTGTGGGTATTACATCCCAACAACAAAGAAGCTGAATAATGCATGCTCTAAGAGAATGCAGGAAAACTGATGTTCTTGGTACCCTGAACCCAGACCTTAAGAGAACTGATAACCTCTTCTCCTTTCCTGTCACAACATAACTGTAAGAAGCC
This sequence comes from Heterocephalus glaber, assembly GCF_000247695.1. The sequence continues at coordinate 9,919,869 of NW_004624795.1, read as the reverse complement.
CAACCCACTTGAATCGCCCATATGGGAAAGAAGGAAGTCTCTCTAGTCATTATCTGAGCTAAATTTCCAGCCAAGAGATAATGCCAACTTCTAGCTTCATGGGCAAATGTCTTGGATATACCAGGTCAACAAGAGCATAGTGGCAGAACTCATAAAAGGGATATGGAGGCCTGAAAGAGTGAGATGACACATTTAAAGTGCTGATAAAAAAATAAAACAGTAACAAAAATCTATCAACTGTGAATTTTACAGTCATCAAAATTATCCATAAAGAATCAAAGAGAAATTAAGAGGTCCTTAAATAAACAAATAGGGAGGGAGTTGATTATTAGTGGGGCAGCATTAATGGGAGGAGCAGTATGTACACATAAGAAAGAAAGAAGTCAATGATGGTCATATTTGAAAGTGTTCTATCAAAGAGGAAAATGTCTTCAATATATTCAAGGTAATCTATCTATCCTGATTGTAACCTATGTCATCAGTAAAAGAATACCATGGCATTTTAAAAAATACAAATTAAAAGTCATTCATTTTCTTGGTGGAAAGTCTATGATATTAACTATGTTCATTCCCAAAGCTCCCAGTGTAACTGACAAATAAGTAGTTGAAACACTTATCAAAGTCAAATCTGAAAGGGACTTTTCCTGACTAGAATTTCAGATGGCCAATCCTGGCCTGTGAATTTATGATTAAGTCTACAGATATTTTTTACCTTAGGTGTAAGTTAGGCTAATGCACACATAATTCCACACTGTCTATGTTGAAGTATATTGAAAGTACATTGCAGAGATCATAACATATTTTAATCAAGAAGAAATGGGAGTAAGCAGAAACACACAGAATTAGAAATGAAAAGTGATCCACTCACAGATATAATGAATAATTTTTAAAATGAGAAAATGTTTCTTTACAATGTTATGAAAATGAATTGAAAGTTGGGAAACAGAGATTATTTTTAAAAGAAAATGAAAGTTATCAAAAGTGACTTTATGTAGTAAGAAGAAATAGAACAAAAACCTTGGAAAAACTTGAGAATGGTATTGAAGACTATTTTTTAAAATTAGAAGAAAATATAAAAATGGAAAAAAGTTGCCTTATGTGTTTCACTGGCTAATTCTTTCATAACTTAAATAATTCATTTCTAGTGTGACTCATATGGCATAAACATTAAAATCATTTTTATTTTTTAGAGGACAATAAATTTGATAAGGTAGCATAAAAAATTAAAAAACATCAAATTTAGCTTATTAATCTTGATGGAAAAGCTAAATTAAAAAATAAGCTCATAGAATCTAGCTGTAAATTAAAAGACAAATATAGCATGATTAAGAAAGTTTAGTTATAAAAAAGTGAAGATGGTGAAAATCCACACCAGTAAAACAAAACAAAGCAAAAATCAAAAACCATGAAATAATTTCAAAGTAAGTTTCATCTTTAAGGTAAAACACCACAAACATTCCTACTAAATTCAAAAAAAGGGCAGAAATATCCAAGACCACTTTGAACATTGATGTGAAAAAGCCAATTCAGTCAGACAAGAAAAAAGAAATGAGGTGTTAATAACAATAAAGAGGGGGCAATACTTTCATTTGCAGCTCACAAAACCAAAGAGAATTGATTCCAAACTACTTATAAACAATATCAGTATAACCAACAACTTTTAAAATTAATTACAAAAATATTTTTCTGCAAACATGTATTTTACACCTAGAAAAGTGTACCTCAAACTTGTAATGAATAAAACTGCTCTCTTCTTGGCCTGCGAAGGTGGAATGGATTCATTTTGGATTATTCTACCTTTGCCTCCTCCCTCAGTACTTGAGAAAATGTCCTTGGCTATGCAAATTAAGGCCAGCACACCAGGACTCTGCTGCCTGACAAAGACATTTCTACACAGGGCTCTCTGCTAGGACTGGTCTGTGGGAAGAAGTCTCATACATTTCCACAGCAGTCACAGAACCTCTCAGAAGGATTCTTGCCATCTTGAGACCTCAAATCATTTCCTCTTAAATTGCCATACTATTAGTGCCTTTGATGGAGGTGGATTGCTGTGAATTCTGACAGGAAATGACACCCCATCCGAAGCAGGTATATCTTATGAGAAAAAGATTCTGGACCAGAAAATCAGAGTGTGATGACAACATCCAGACTAGAGGCTCAAAATGCAAGGACCTGAGATGAAAATTCCTGAGACGACCCAGCCATTGGGTGAACACTCGTCCTACTTAGAGATAAACAAGATTGTGATTGTAAGTGTAAAGTTGGAGCCCAATCCTGGAATCACCACTTACAGAATGTACAACTGTGGGACTAGTAGTAGAGAAACATCAACAGGAATAGCTCAGTGATAGCTGAAGAAATAAGAACCACGAACTGTATATTTATATGTAAATTTTGGTGGAAAGTAGATCATTCTTGACCTTAGATGACTGACATCTTATAATAACACAAAAGTCAAGTGTCTGCAACCTGCCAAACAGGAAATGGATTTATCACTGCAGTAAACTGAATGCCTTGCCCTCAGGATTCTCCTTGATATCACCCAGTCTTCATTTTGATTTATCCATTTCCTTTTGCTAAAAAAGAGAATATTGTATTTTTAATTCACAACAGGGAAAAAAAAGAACAGAACAAAACAAAACACCCTGGGTCTTGTTTTGAGGAAACTCCAATAACTCAAAGGGAATTCTGGGTAGCTGTGTCAGAACCTCAAACTTGCTGGCATTTAAGTGGTCAGAAAGAAGGGGACTGAAATGTGCTGTGGTTCAAAAGAGTAGGCAGGGAGCAAGATGATGCCACCGTGGCTATAAACTCTTCCCTAGAGAGGCCCACGAAATTGAACAGATGGTGGTTTAGAGCAGACTTTCTTTGGATATAATTTGGCCTCTTGTGGGCAAGTGTACATAAATTTAAAGGAAGGATGTTATATTTATATCTCTTCAGAGCTTTCTGGAATCTTTAATCTTTTAAAAATGACCTAGAAAGCAAGCAGTAATCACAAATTCTGTGGCATGGATAATAACTCTCTTTCTGGGTCTGTGATTTCTTTGAATGGGGCCTGGGGTCTGTTCTTTTACTTGGCTTTTGTGCTCTGGTCTTTTTTGCCTCTTGGCTGAGAAGTGCACTACAAACAACCTTTGATCATAATCATTCTTGTAGTATTTGTTTGCCTGTTCCACTTTGTGACCACTTAATCGCTGGTGTGCCCCAGCTGTCCTCTTGCCATTCTTCCACCTCCTGAGTGCAGGAAAACCTGTTACACATTAGAAGTGGAAAGTGCCATCCCCTAAAACGTCACATACTACCATAACACCTCACACAGCAATGCCAATTTGAATTGATAATATTCTCATAATTAGTGGTGTATTTTCTAATGCAGGGAGAAGGGGAATCTGAGAACCAAAACCATCTGTAACTGTAGTGCCGACTGTACACTGCTGTCACAGGACAATCTGGCCCAAGAAGGTGAAAAACCTGTACTAGTTGTTTCAGAAACTTACTACAAATCCATTTATCCAAATAATAGACTACTCAACCACCCGTTATCAAAATATATACCCCAACTCGGTGGCAATAGGTCCTTCAACTAGGCTCATCAAAACAACTGTTTACTCTTCAATTCTTACACCTAAGGCCTTCCCTTGCCACATTTACTATTCCTAAATTACTATGTCACAAATTTTCTTCACGCCAGTTCCTAAGTTATTGTGCCACACATTTGCTTCCATCAGACTGACACCCTCCCCTCCTATAGTAAGTCTCCCTCTGGATTCAAAATTCTACAAATATTTTGTTTTGTTCTTCCCCTTCTTAAACGCAAGAAGTCTACCTTTGCTTCCTCTACTGAAGGTGAAACAAGAATTCTGCTCTGTTTAATCAACAAGTTTAATTTTGGTGGTAGTTTTAGAGGGGGCTCGGTCAACAGCTTGACGATGAGAAGCAGAGACGCTGAGAAACTCAATTACTGATGGACTGCCACGTGGCTGTTATGGGTCGTTTCAGAGGTGGTAAACTTGTAGATCAGGCAGTAGATGGATGTTGTTGTGCTTACAGTGTTAATTCATTCATTTAGGAAAAAAGAAATGGATTAGTAGCTAGCATGTAAAAATTTCAAAATTTCACACAAAACCTGCATTTATTGCTTTTTTTCAAATACTGAATGTAGTAAAGGTGAGCTGCTTTTCTACAAGGTCATAATCACTAGGTGCTTCAGATACAATGTAGTGTCAGTGGTCACCACAATCCCTACTTCTCACTATTGTTTACATCTGGGCTGCTCATTTATATCAGGGGCCAAAGAGTAAATTTTTATGGTTTTGCAGTTCACACGGTCCTACCTCCACTACTCAGCTATGTCATTGTAGCCAGAGAGCAGCCATAGACAATGCATAAATGAGTGGGTGGTATGGTTGTGTTACCATAGAGCTTCATTTACAAACACAGCCCCAAAGGGTATAATTTGTGATTCCTGATTTGTGTAATGTGGTTGTCCACATTTGGCATTTCAGTTTGCAACCATTTTGAGCAGTATATCAGTCTTGTACTGGTATTGTAGAGGCACAGAATTTAAAGATTCTGAGGAGAAAAGACTCACAACATAAAACTAACAAACTGTATCAAGAAGGTTAAAAAATAACCTTGCTGCTTCCTAAAAAAACATGACAAAAGAAATGAAAGGTATGTTCCTACTGGATTGAGAGAAGGTAAGCCCAAGGAATCCAACAGTGCCATCTTGACTTTGTACATTGGTGACACCCAAAATTAGCTATTTAAGGAATAGTCCACTTATATTTGTAAATGTTGTGTATCTATCTGCTGCTATATATGTGTATATGTGTGTGCGTGTGTGTGTGTGTGTGTGCATACAGTGTATTTCACAGATGGTTGCTTCTAAGTATACAGAAAAAATACAAATACAAAAATACAAATTGGTTTAAAATTAATGTTTAATTTTGAAGTAGCTAGAAAAAGGAATTATTTTAAATAGCAAAGGTTTTTAGCATATATAAATTATGACTAGCTTTGTGAAATTTCAGTTATGTCTCTAGCAGCAAATTTAGGGCCTACTACACTGCCAAATATTACCTGAAAATACCATATCCTAAAACACAACAATTTAAAAAGGAATCAAAGGTGTTCCAATTATCAAAACCAAAATAATAATCATATTGACAATAATAAATTATTGTTAATATTTTATTGCATATAACATATTAGAAGATTCCTGAGACTTACCTAAATAAAATAGAAATCTGGATTGTGATACTCAAGATATAAATTTTCAAAAGCTCTCTAATTCACACTTTACTAATTCATTCTTTTGAAATTCTGAGAACAGCTGGGGTGAAATCATTATTTGGCTACAGATGAAATGAATTGGCAGGAAATGCTTGTGTATTTACAAGTCTAGGTACATTTCTTTTTAATTGTATTGGCAATTCCCTTGGCTACATTGCCGATCTTCTTGAACAAGAGGCACATTTTTGCTATCTTAATTTCTTCACTAATTTCCCACCACTACTGAAACTCTTCTCTAGCTTTCTTATTAATGCATTCATTAACCTTTTATCAATTTTCATTTCCCTGGACTTCTCTGTGGGTCCTTGAAGTTTTGCCATCTTAACCTTTTATAACCAGCATGTTGTTATTCTTTTATCATTCCAATATCTCCTTTTGTTCTCTATTCTTCCTACATTCTAGCTAAATATTCTTTAAGTGTCTATCTTTGACACTCACTGCTGACTTGATTCTCTTTTACTCTTGTCCTTGGAAGTCTCAGACTTCAACCCTCTGTTTCAATTTATAGTATTATCTTCTTGCATAGACTATCCATCTTCCTTTATTTCTCCCAGGAAATCTCCAGTGGGAGTTTTCTGGAAGATATCTTTGTTAAAGCCTCCCTTCCCATGCCCCATTGTGCCTTACAGAGACCATATTTTTTTCCTTCTTTTGCTACCAGAATGGTGGATATTGAACCCACACCCACCATTTCTAAGGTCACTGCGGTCCTTTACTGTATGTTCACCTGCCTACACTGCAGAAGTTAAAAAATAATTTATAGATCCTGGTTGAAATCGTCTTATATAGAGATCCTGTTGTTCATATATTCATTTATCTAGTGGGACTGAAGTTTATTTAATGATTTTTTTGTTGTTTTCTTTTGCCCTGAGAAAGATTATAGGGTTTTGCAACCTTTGGCTTCCTGGCTTAGAATATCACATTCTCATCATATGCAAAACTCCAATTTATCCCTTTTTTAGAAAAAGAAAATCATACCTCTGTAGCACTTCTCCTTGGCTGCAGTAACGTTGCTCTTTTCCTTTACAAAAGTAGTGAATAATAATGGCAATAAGCACTTAATAATAAATGAATTCCATTTTCCAGGCACTGTTCTCACCATGACCTTTTGTTTGAGCCACATTTTAAAAATGGACATTTCTGGTGAAAGGAAATGCCCAAGATAAAATAAGTATTAAGTGATAGATCTGAGAAATGAATCCATATTGGTTAGGGATCTCTAGAGCAATGGTTTTGATAGAAAATATCTAATTTGGGGGGATTTATTAGGCTTACAGGATCAGGGACAGGGGAGTCCACAATGGCCATCTTTATGCTGGCCAGCCTGAGGATCCTGTAGTTGTCAGTCCAAGAACCGAAGGTCTCAGAGCCAGAGGGACCAAGGACACAGCACCAGTCCGAGGCTGAAGGTCCAGAAATACCCTGGAAAGTCACTGGTGTGGTCTGTGTTGAAAGGCTGAAGAAGCTGGAGCCTGATGTCCACCATTCATGACGGAAGCAGGAGATATACCCGCTCAAGCAGAGCCAAGCTAGTGAGGGAAGAGTGTCTTCCTTCTTCTTCTTCTTCTTCTGTTCCATCTGGGATCTGAGCCTATTAGACAGTGCCATTTACAATACAGATGAGTCTTGTCTTTTGGTCTGTTGGCCTGTATCATCTCTGGAAACAACCCTGCAGACACATCCAGGAGAGTGCTTCACTAAACTCCTGGGCGTCTCTTAGTCCATTCATGTGGACACCATCACATGAACCCAGCCAGCCTTTTTCCATGAGTTCTTCCCTTTATCATTCTGTTTGTGGCCTCTCAAAACTCCAAGTCACCCTACAAGAGGACTGTGTATGTAAAATATGTGAACAATGTCTAGTTCAAGTTGAGTTAAAATCTACCACCATTTTCATGCTGCTTGATCTCAGGCAAGCTAATTACCTTCCTTTGAACTTTGGATTCATTACCCACTAACTAAATAGCTATTTCAGCTTTGTGGATATCTTGAAAAAGTTGATTAAAAAATTGTACAATGTACACATATATCAGAACATCACACTATACATATATATATATAAAATGTATACAACTATAATTTATTTATTTTATTTCATTATTATTTTGTTTGTTTGTTTGCTTTTTGGTACTGGGGATCAAACTCAGGACCTTGCTCTTGGGAGGCAGGCAGCAGAACCACTGAGCTAAATCCCTGGGCTCTACAGCTATTATTTATCAAATAAAAATTTAAAGAACAGAATTAAATTAGGTAATATCTTTAAAGTACTTCAAAACACAAAAGGGCTTGAAACATTAATCAGTGTTGATTCTCTTCATATCCTAAGGTCCTTGTATCTCATTACTAGTTGCCAAGTTTTGTTGAATATATAAATCTTTAAAATTGTTTATATTAATTTCTTTCTCTCAATAATTATTTTTTATGACAAACAAAATCATAATTACTTTCACTGGTTCTCCATTCTAGGCAACAGAGTCCACATCCTGGCATTCAAACTTTCTAGCTGTGTGGTCCTCACTTATGTGGCTGCCTCACCTTAAGGTATGTTCTCAGCAGACTTCTACTCCACTCAGGCTAGAACGTGCTTTTGTTATCCACCATCTAAACGTGTTTTTATTATTTCTACCTCAAGCTCTTGTTTACATTGTGGCTTCTACTTTCTGTATCCTAGGAATAGTAATGTGTATGCACAGGACATTAGGGGAATGAAGAAGTTTTTCTCCTAATTTCTAGTTGTAAACTTCTTTGTTGGAAAAGCTGGAAGTATTTGCTACCATCTCAGACTTCAGAAGAAAAGCTTCTGAGGAAGCTAAATCACCAAGGTTAATTAGGATGTAATATCTATTAAACACTTGAGTTCTATTTTTCATATCAGAATCTGCAGACCTTTTTTTCCACAGGAAGACATTTTTACTATGCAGCCACAGAAGGAAAAAGAATGGCAAAGTAGGATCCAAACTATATTCTTACCCCTCCTTAATCTTTAGTTTTAAAGTAAACAAAATGAAAAAAATAAGAGTAGGTTATGCAAGCAAATGAAGCAATGCACTGTATTTAAAAATATGTTCAACCATTCAAATTTTTATAAAGTGAGATTAGCCTTTTTCCAAATATGATTGTGAACATTGCTCCTCTTTGCTGTGGTACAAATGGTATGGAGATAATGCAACCTACAGCCATCACTTGGCAAAGATAGCCAAGTGCTTCTTGGTTCCTAGAAATGCTAGATTTGTCGAGAATGTTATAGAAGATTCAGACATTAAAGACAAAAGGCTGGGTCTGCATCGATGTGGGTTACTTTTATAATATTCACAGGCTTTTGAGAATTTGGGAATAACCTAATTTCAATCAATATAATCACATTTTAAATTTTCTTTCAAAACTTAAGATATGAAAATGTAGTAATGAAATCTTTTCTAAAGGTCAATTTTCTATAAAGCAAAGTCATTGTGCAGAAAATTCATGCACAAGTACAAACTTCTATCTTCTGGTTCTCCTTCAAGAAAGTTACATTAGTTCCAAATCTGTCTCATTTTTCAAAGTGATGTCAAATTGGAAACTTGGCAGTTTTCCCCACTGTCCAAAAAATATGTGCTTGGGCCCTGAAAGTCTTCTCCCCATGAGTGCAGAGTCTATAAACAATCAATACGTTGACACTGAGAATATCACCTTTTAGTGGTCCAGGGTGATATAAATATTACCAGTTAACATTTTCTTTTTCCTGCCCAGTTCTTTATGTATTTTATTTCGAAGCAGGATATTTCTTAAAACTTCAGTTTTCCAGGAATGACAGAATCTATCAAAAGAGGAACTGAATATTTGGTAATTATGTTAACTTCAAATCAAAAAATTATAGCAAATGAGGATGAAATGAAGACTCCTAGCCAGCACCCACTTTAAAGCTGGAATTAATATTGATGTTTCTGCAAGCACAAGCCCTGAGAATATGGATTACAGAAAATGATGTCTGAGATGAAGGTTTTATGTTTGAAGAATATGGCTGCTACTAAGGACCATGTAAATATATTTTTAAAGTAGGTCAATTTGGTATAGATGTGGCTGCTCTGAGGCTCTTTGAACTATAGTATTCATGTTTGAGAGGCAGAAGTGGATTCAAGTCAATGACCTGAGTGTGAGTGTTAGTCCCAGCACCTATCTATAGAGTTATTGTGCAGGTTATTATGTTTCTTTAAACTTCAAGTTACTTAACTGTACAACAGGTATAATAATGAGCTTGCCTCATATGGTTGTGGAGAATATTCAAATAGCAATATATGTAGAAATTATTCTGTACAATTTAGGTACAATTATTTAGATTTTTCTTTAATAAAATAGCTTAAGAGTCATTTAGGTTCATTGCCACTGAGTAAATGTTTTGGTTAGATTTATAATCTCATACCTAGAAAATAATGTTATTCCTTTTCTCATCCTAGTTTGCCCTATTTCATTTTACCTCATAACCTACTACTAGTGTGCCCTCTGGTTTCCTCTCTCACTTTTCTACTTCTAACTTCTCCCTCTCCCATGCTTCCTTCACTCATCCTCTGCCTTCTTTTCCTTCTTTTTTTCTTCCTATTCTTCTAATATTATGAATACATAGTTAAGGAGAATGACATAGTGGACAATTGTTCTCTTCCAGTTTACTTTTATCAAGTCTTGTCATTTTACTGTGATTTCTTCCAAATTTTAATATTCTGAAACATTTCAATGGAAGCCTCCTGTATGCCATCTCTATATCCTATTCTCTCTCTCCATTAGAGATAACTTCTGTCGTGTACTTGTTAGAAGGAGAATTGAAATTCCAGCTCTGTCATTTACTGGCAATGTCAGTTAATCTTGACTGTTACCTTGATTGCCTTTGAGAGGTGTTTAGGACATTAATGAAGCACATGTTTTTCTTCTACATATGCTGGGTAGGACATAGAGATGTTACCTTGGAGACTATATCTAATCCCTGAAACCTTTCTGACTGGTTCTTCTTCTACTTTCTGCTTCCAGGCTGCCCTGAGGTGAAGCATCTTTACTTCACTGTACCTTTTGCTAGGATATTTCTCTCTTTGGAGCCAATTGACCATGGATTGAATCTTCTGAAACTGTGAGCCAAAATAAACTCTTCCTCCTTTAAGTTGTAGGTGTCAGGTATTTTGTCCTAGAATTGGAAAAGCTGACCAAGATACTGTCTATATAACAAGAACAAATTACTTAATCTCTCTGTGCCTCAGTTTCCTTATCTATAAACTTGGAATTCCATATATAAAATATATACTCTCAAAAATGTTATAATGACTGTTAGGTGATATAGGAGAAGTATCATTAGTTTTCATATTTAACATTCTTGTATATATTTTTGTAAATCGTTACATGTTTGTGTAGCCTTCATAGTGTTAATCACTTAACACTTGGGCAGTGAGTTTGTTTCCATACTGACTAACTCAAGTGTCTATTGGACATATGTCATTTCAACCAGCTGATTCTTTGTCGTTGTTGTATTTCCAGTTTTATTTATCTTATAAAAATTAATGAAAAAATACATGAAATTTTTGGTCATTCTGTATTTAATTGGAGTGGTAAGTGGTTAATATACATGTTTTGAAACTTAAATGATATTGCATATATTATATATCATTTTATTATGTTTTTTGTTTTGCTTAATATTGGGTTTTTAAAATTCATTTATATCATTAGATATATTTTAGTTCATTTAACTGCTTTAAAGTGTGTAAGAGATTATATAAAAGCATCACAATCTATCTTTTGTCCTGTAGGTGGATACTTGGGTTGTTTCTAGTTGTTTTGGTGATGCAAGTAAGATTCCAACAAATAGTATTTGCTGTTAAGCTTTTACTGCATTCACTGAGGTTTTCCTAGGGCCTCTGTCTACTCACGTAACTGCTGGGCAGGGCAACACACAGATTGTCATCTTCATTGGGATGACCACCTTGTTCTCAACAGTGGTTACCGTAACATTCTTTCTTTCCACCCACAGGAGAAGTTAGACTTTTCAAATGCCACCCATTAGAATGGATAAGAATATATTTCGTTGTTATTTTAACTTGTGTATGCCAAATTACTAGTGAATGTGAGAGACTTTTTAATTTTTATTGACATTTTAACATATATAGGTATATCAGTGTTCTTCTTTTCACACTATAGGTAAAATATTTTCCTTTCTCCACAAAAGTCTAATTTATATTATTATGTACATTTTGTCATTTAAAAATTTTTCTTTTCATTCTTAGGTCAACCCTACTCTTGAACCTTATTTTTGCTTAAATAATGGAAATCCAATTCCTTTTCTAGTCCTTACTTGATTTGCTAATTGTTCAAAGACCATCTATTTTATTAAGTATTCTTCTTGAATATTTTAAAGTTCTTTATTCACTGTATTTTCAAGCAGGATATTTCCTGAACTTCAGGTTTACAGGAATGACAAAATCTACCAAAAGAAGAACTGAGTATTTTGTAATTATGTCAACTTCAAAGCAAAAGGTCATAACAAATGAGGATGAAATAAAGACTCCTAGCCAGCACCCACTTTAAAGCTGAAGTTAATATTTATGCTTTTGTTTGCTTCTTGTTTGCAAGACACAGCAAGTTCAGAAGGCTAAAAGTTCACGGAAAGATGATCCAGTGGCACCATATTAATAATAAGTAGAGCAATTTAAGTTTCCATCTATGACCTGCAGCTTCCTCAGCTCATGAAAGGAAGAATCTCTATTTGTCAGTTACTAATATTTTTTACTTTAATATAGTATATAACTTCACAATGGAAAGGATTGTATTGGGCAAGTTTCCTGACCCTGGGAATGGTCATGCATAGTTTTGAAAGACCAGGTCAACATGCACAACTGCAGATTCCAACACTTGCTAGAGTCAAGATTTAATGAATATTAAACTTCCTTCTCGCCTTCAAAAGGGGAACAGAGAGCTGAGGGAATGCTTTACTATGCTATCAGACTAGCCCCTGTGAGTATAAACAGAACTTAGATCAGTTTCTTAAGGCTTCTGATCACACTTGATCAAGTTATACTTGAAGGTATAACCTGATGATTCTTCTCCTGTAGTTAATGTAAATATCAAGAGTTCTGGGATTAGAAGGGAAGCTTTCCAAAGTATAGGCCTGATCTTTTGAACATAAAAGAGATACCATCTATTGGAGATTAGTTTTGGGAGCTTGAGCCAAAAAGACAAATTAAGTGCAAAGAACCAAGACTTACTATTCAGAGACACTGTGGAGAAAACGAACCAAATGTGTATGAATCAAGGAAGTAAATGACTTTTATTGCAAGGTAGTCAAAGCATTACTTACCTTCATATGGAATAAAAAGGAAAATGTTGGTGGAAATTAATTATCAAAGTTAAGCAGATACATTTATCTTAACATTTAGCTTGGTCTTTTGGACTGCAAAAAAGCTCTTCTCTCAGAATTTTCTACAATAGTATCTGAGATGAGAATTATTGAGGAAATGATCACAGAAAAAGAGAAAACCAGAAAGGACTGGGCAAAAAGAGCTAAGCAAGTGTGTACTGTATGCCAGATATTAGCTTCATCTGGAGTACAAATTGTGCCCAAGTGTATGTCCCACTAGAGGCCAGGGCAATAGCTTTTTGGTAGTGCCAAGACCTGAAGGCTGATGTGTTTTAGACATTGTACCACAAAATATGGCACATTAGCATTTGAGAAAATAGTGGAAATAGGAAAGTGACTCTTCAAACTCCTACTTCTTTTCTCCATTGAAGAGCCTAGAAATGAAGTTTTTGTCCTTCCCCTGAAACAAGTCACAAGATCCTCATTTGGGAGGTACCCTCCCTGAACATAGAGGAAAGCCATAAGGACTTAGGAATCTGAGAAGACATCTATCCAAGTCTCTTGCCCCCAGTTTGTCACCATTACATCCTATTTTACCCATCATGCTTCCCCACAATCACACACTTCATCAAGTTTATACACAAACTTCACAGTTTCTTTGGGTCTTCATTTCTGAGGGTTCCTGTGTCTTGTAAATATGTGAGCATGCCTTGCTCTTATTAACCTGTCACTTGTTGTAGAGGTGTTAACCATGAACCTAGTGATGAGTGAAGAAAATAAATATTTTATCCTTTACAAGGATCTGCAGAATGTACCACAGGGAAAGCCTTTGGATGAAGTAGCTCTCCAGAGAAGGGCCAGCAATAAATGGTCACCCAGCCAGCGCTTCAGATGGCCATGGCATGGTTGTTGAGCTGGGTAAAGGGATTTTGGCGTGGCCTCCAAATCATCCACTTCTTGGATCAATCTTTCTCAGGTGATGATTACTTTTTGTACATCAATCTTATTCTATACATAATTTAGGCTTGTTCACAAATTATTTTTATCCACTTGGTCTCATAACTGAGAGATTTGCATGGGGAAATTTGCTTTTTTCTGTTTTTATTTTTTATTAGCCTATGTGTGCATTATAATGACCACACCCCTTCTGGGGAGCTGATACCTGTACATAACATATCTTCATGCTTTTTCTCATCCCCTTCTCACCCCCCTACATGTCTTGATCCCCTTCCCATTTGAAACAGATTTATCACCTACTTCCTATTATCTTTCATTTTTTTCTTTATTTATAGTCTGGGTCTCTCATATAAGCAAAACCAAGGGATATTTAAGCTTGTGTATCTGATTTTGGGGAAATTTGCTTTTTAAATCTCATGTCCCCAAATTAAACATAGGTACAATTTTTTGCCAGGTTCAAAAGGGGGATATAATATCATTTTCTTTCTAATTTACTATCTTTACAATTCCAAATTCCTAAAATGATATGTTTCCATCTTGAGTTTTAAGCCACTAAAATGTGTGTCCAGTAAAGTCTCTGAACTTGTCTTAGTAGTTATTTATACTCATGTTTCACATTGTATTTCTGCAACCCTTGACTATAGTTGTGTGAGTTAAAACTACATTAATTGTATTCCCTGGTAGACATTAAGGGAAAAAAAAGCCCTTGGTAAAGTCATAGTACTCTAGTTGGACTGTCACAGTCCTTGTGTTTCCATGTCACCCCAAACTCCTTGGCCTTCTAGTTCACCATATGGAATTCATGCCACATTCTTCTGATGTTACTGGAAAGTGTAATTGAGATATTTACCCTACTGCCAACAGTTGAACATGAACTCATTCTGAAGTCAGGCAGGAGCTGGTCTTTTCTGTCTGGTGCCTCATAAACCACCCATATCAAAATTGCACCAACTAATTAAGGGCATAATTTATGTATGGCTAACTAAAGAGTTTTTAATGGCTCATAACATATTTGTGAGCTCTAAGAACAAGTCAGTGAAAACCAGATGGCCCATGGTACAGCGCCTTTGTTCGCTCAACCTATGTGATTTCTGCAGCTCACATTCAAGGTGAGTTCTTCCTGGCATTACATTTTTAAAAAATATTATAATATTATTTCATTTCTTATTTTTTCAATATTTTTTAAAGATTATAATATTATTTCATTTGTTATTTTTGCAAACCTGAACTGTAAAGTAGAAACCAAATTGATAAAGTGATTCTTCTTAATGCTATAGAGAATTCCTTGAGAGTAATCAACAAATCTGATTCCCGTTATCTGTTTTGGATTTTGGTAGGCAGAATCAACAGTCTAGTGAAAATGGCTAAAGAATATAGATATCTACCTTATGAAAATAGATATATAAATTACTGTCAAATATATGAAAATAATCAGTCAATGCAATGATATTTTACTCATTCAAATGGGGAGATTCTGTATATATTAGTTTGCAACATTTTTTCTATGTTAGTGAACACATTAGCACAAAGGTAAATTTGTTCTCAATTGTAACATATTTATTGACACTTTATTGTTCATGAAAATGAAATATTTGATGTTGGAAATGCCCACCACTTTTTAAAAAGTAGTATCTATCATTTGAACATATCCTATGTGACAGATACTATAATTGGTGTTCATAGAATCATTGTGGTATGTAATTCTTATTGCAACTGTATTGTTTTATGTAGAAGAAAATTAAAGCTCAGTGCTTCTGAGATTTTTCATAAATAACATAGTTGACAATGGGGGAGCTTATATTTAAACTCAGATCTGTCTTCCTCCAACTTTCTGCTCTTTCTAAGATAAGAAGATGGCTCCTTAATTTAAACGATGGGATTGCATTTTGTTGAGTCTTTATTAGGCTATTGCTCTGAACTCATCCAGTTTGCAGAGTTAAGTGATCCACGGTCCTATAGAAAAATAGAGAGTTTAAGAAAGAGGACAGGGGCGGCCAAAGGCAGAGACAGGTGAATTTCAGAGAAAGAGAAAACCCGTCCTCAACTGCTGTCCCTGGGTTTGCTGGCACTAAGGGGTGGACTGTGGTGCTCTCCTTTTGGACATAAATACATTCAAAGAACCCAAATAGCAGATAGGGTCATTGTGTAACCACGATGGAGGAAGACAAAACAAAAGAGCACTCTGAAATCGTGTCTGAGGCACAGCAAAAACGACACTATCCAAACTACAGCATTGATTGAACATCTGCCTCTTCTAGCTAGTAAGAGGGATGGACATTTCTGTATCTATGATTTAGCTTTGCTCCAGCTCTTTGATTTTTGTTTGTTTGTTTGTTTTGGTACTGGGGATCGAACTTGGGACCTTGTGTTTGCAAGGCAGGCGCCGGGACCACTGAGATAAATCCCTGGCCCCTCTGATTTTTAAAAAGTGTTATCGTAATAATATAACTTTTCCTTCTTTTCAGTAGCATTCTGTGCAGAGCAAAACTACTGTTTTAAATAGTCTCTCAAATTACCTAACAGAAAGACACATATGGTGAGAAGTCCCCTTAACCCCTTTTTTTCTGAGACCCTTATTGCTTCCCATCAGCTTTCTTTGACTACAGGTGTGCTTTTGCCCTGGGAAGGAGGGCACTGGAAAGCTCTGTCTCCAATGAATTTCCAAGATATTGCTTTGATAGAACTGGTGTCCTTGCGTAGGTATTCAAGAAAGACTTCTGGTTTGACCAGGAGTTGGCAAATTTTTTCTACAAATGGTCAGACAGTTATTATTTTTCATCTTTGCAGGGCACAGGCTCTCAGTTGCGATAATTTTTCTCTGCCATTGTATAGTGGAAACAGCACAGACAATTTGTAAACAAATGAGCCAGGCTGGACTTGGCTTTGTCAGGTGGTTATTTTGGGATCCTTGGGTTTCACTAGCTTCATGGGGCCAACAGAAGCACATGAACTCATATTTTCCCCAAGTAGTTTCTCTTTTAATTGCCTTTATTTTCTTAACTAAGACATGACTACTCTACAGAAACTTCTTTCTTTATGGTTGTCATATAAAAATATTCTTTTGTTGAGCTACAACTTGAAATTACATAAGACCTACAGAATTACCTTTACTTATTTGAGTGGTTTCTTGAATGTCCCCTGGAAAATGGATCAATGGAGTTATTTAAGTGAAGTTAAATTTTTTAAGTCACTACTCTGCACTGTATATTCTTTCGGGCACAGAGGGTAGAAAGCATTTCCCTTTAGGAGTTCAGAGTGTAGCTGGAGTGTCAGTAACACAGACAACTAATAATGGAAAATAAATTATAGCTTATAAATTTGGACTAACTATAAAGACAGAGCCCTAGAGGAAATGAATGATTCTATTATACTAAGTGCAGGAGGAATTTAGTAATTTTCAGGTTTTGAAACTAGAGAGATCTGGTTTCTTGCTACATCCTGACTCCACTACTGATTTACTGTGAATTTGGGAAATTTATTTAATCTCTTTTTTTGTTTAATAGCATTAATACCCATTTTAGTAGATTTTTGTGAGAATTAGAAATAATTTCACATAAATCCATCCCATAATATTCAGGGAGGATTTGGGGTCTGCAGCACAATTATTCACCAATATTCAGTTATCTTCTACTCCAGATCCATAACATCATTCTTCCCCATTGCTTTAAAGTTGAACCTAATCCTGGGACTTTGTGTAGCCAGAGAAAACTTGTACACATGGCATGTATCACTTCTAAATGGAAGTATTTAGTATTTGGCACTATGCCTTTATAGCAGGGATGATGAAAGAGGTGTTGATGTGGGCATGCCAGAAAATCAATGCTACCTGGGGTGCTAAGCCAATAGTGAGGGAAAACCCATACCTTCAGAGGGTTTTGTGCCCTTGAAATGATAAACTATTGTTCTTGAGATATCAGGACCCACTAATACAATAATAGTTACTAGAAAAAAATGGTGCTTATTTTTAGGCAAGGTATGGAGATGAAAGATATCAATTTGAATTAGTTACATTGTAAGTACTTGCCAGTCACGCATCTCTATGGGTTATTGTACTGGACTGTTCAGATTTAGGGACTGGGTGAGGAGAGAGAGAATGGGAGAGGTGTAGAAATAAACCTAGCCTGTAAGTTTACTTATACATTCTAACTGAGTGATGGAGAGAATTATTTTACTTCTCTGAGTGTTGCTCTTCTCACCTACCAAATGGGAATATCTTATGTATCTGTTGCAAGGATCACACAAAAATGTATAGATTAAAAACAGTTAGTAGGACACTTCTCATTAAATAGTACGGACATTGATTATTTTATCAAACAAACTTTGTTAAGGGGGAGAGTGAAATGACAGTGATTCCTCAAGAAGTTTATGTGTATTACAAAATATAGTTGAGTAGGTAGGAAGAATATCAGACAATTTAATGAGCAATAAAGGCAAAAGATGGGGTTTGGAGAGTGGATTAGTAACACCTGGTTTCAAGAATCAACTTCACCACTTAACTGGTGATAATATATTCAGCAGGTCCTTTTCACTTTGTGACTTTGCCTTCTAATCTATAAAATCTGAGATAGCAAATAGCAATTTTACAGGCTTGTTGTGAGGTCTAAATGAGGTCATATGAGAGAAAGCACACACTGTGAAGAGTTACAGAAATTCTAGATAGTATTAAGAATTTTAATGCAGGGATTTGAATTTTGTTGTTTTGGTTCCTTATCTGTAGTGCAAGCAAATGACTAGAACATTGGTGTCCCAGAGGTCTAAGTTTCTCTTCTACCCTGTGACTTGCCACATTTACTTTTACTTTGGCCTATTTTCCTTGGGCAAGTAAAAATAAATGTTTGGGGCAAGAAATAAAGGAATAATAACATCTGGGCTCAGCTTATAATTGTTTGTATGTGTCTTTTGGGAAGGGAATTCATTATGTAAAAGTATGGTTAGAATCACTTTTTTTTCCTCAGCTTAGCTCAATGCATTTGTGTTCTCTTTAATATAAGCCAACTCCATATTCCAGGACTGAAATGAAGTTCACCAAGGCTTCTTTGCCCTTCCTCATCTGTGGTGTCCTTGCTCTCAGAACCAGCACTTTGCCAGTATTTCTTTGGAAATTTCTTTGCTGATAAACTAAATTGTCCTCCACTCTCAATTCTCAACTTGCCTTTTATCAAAATGCCTGAAGTAAAGTGATTGCCTATGTTGACAACCTAAGAGCTCTGGGGGGGGCGTGAAAAAACCCAACAACAATGCATTGTTTCATGCTAGGTAGCTTGTCTTCATTGTTTATCTAGAAGTGAGCCTTTTCTTTTCTTCTCTAATTAAACAGTCAGGACAGCAGTGATTATTCAAGCAAAAGAAACACAGACCTGTCAAACTCTCCCTCCCTCCCTTTTCTTCAGTGGAGCCTGTTGTGATTTCTGAGAAGTGTCAGTGTCAGGAGCAGATGCTTACAGGGCTGGGGTGGAGTTGCTTCTTCTGCAGGCTCCTCAGGGGCCCTTCTACTGCCGTCAGCACTTCCACTTGTCTGGCAAGTCCACTGGGTCAAGATTTGAGCTGAGTTATTGATGAATCAGAACGAGAGTTGTACTATTAAATCTCTAACAAGGAGGGCAGGACCAGCTCTTCAGTGCTATTAAATTTTCTTAATGGAATAATGTTAAGTAGAACTTCATCTCTCTCTTTTCTCAGAATGGTAACAGGCATCATAAACTTGGGATGAAGGTACATTAAATACCCAATATCCTCAAAAGAGAGTTAAAAAGAAACCACCAAAGCTGTACTGACACATTCCTATCAGGCTTTTTTGAAAACAAGCTGACCTTACTCTCTTTCCTTCCTGGCTTTGGGTCACATGAAATAGAGAGATAGGGCAGGAATGAGAGGTTTGCATGAGTAGGGATCGCATGGGTGGATCCGTGAGTCCTCCTCCTATTCAAATCAAGTAATGGCAGAAATTTAATAGTCATGTATAGAGATTGTCCTTTGTAAGAAAGGGGGCAATGGTATAAGCAGGTCACCTCTGGTCTGTGTCCATTTGTAGAAGAAGAGGTGAGACTGAATGGGGTAAGAAGGATGGGGCAGGCCAGCAGAAGGGCAGCCTGTATGGCTACTGTTTGGCTGGGAAGGATGTGTGTGTGTGTGTGTGTGTGTGTGTGTGTGTGTGTGTGTATTCGGAACCGGGGATCGAACTCAGAACCTTGCACTTGCAAGGCAGGCGCCGGAACCAATGAGCAAAATCCCTGGCCCAATGTGTATATTTCTTGTAGGGCAGACAAAGGTTAGGTAGCAGAGCTGCACACAACCACAATAGCATTATTGTCAGGGACTTGGTTAGATGAAAATCACTTTGGTCTTTCACTCTATTCCCTCTATCTTGCTCCAGCACTGGAGGAGCTGCAACAGCTGAGGGTTTGTTAAACCACAGGTCAAGCCTGAATATGGATATTGAAGTTTTAAACTGGATAGCAGTGGACTGTTTTAATCAGAAACAGCCAGGAAGCTCTGCCTGTGTTTGAGATGCCATGGTAGAGCAGGAGGAAGAGATTAGACAGAGCATGGTTGGAAAAACAAAAAGCAGCACTGTTTATGTTTGTGTGCACATTTTTCAATTAAACCCATTACTTTCAGTTGATCTTCAGGGCATTCCCCTCAACCTGTGATACAAGACAGTGTAAGGACAAACTACTTTTAGAATTCTTATTGTATGCCAAGTATTGCACCAATGGATTTTTATATAACCTATTTAACTGATTCTAAATTGTACATTTTATATTTTAAAGTTTCTGAAAATATGACACCCTTTGCAATCAGTGGTGTAATTTTAATTAGTAATGCTTCTTTTCTTTGTTAGTAGTACATAAAATAACTGTGCATCATTAAAATATGGTATGACATTCCTAAGATGGGATCTAATGCCCAGGTTTTATAGATGTGAACCTTTAAATCTTATACACATTCCACCTGTCTCCATCTTAGGAATAAACTTTCCATATCCAGTAGTTTTAAGCTTCTTTCAGCCTTTTTCAGGATCCTCATGATGACAAACCATGTTGGACTACTCCTTAGTTACTAAGGGTCTGAATGCTGGTGTTCCTCCATAATATATGTGTTCCAGTCTTAACCACCGAGGTGACAGAATTAGGAGTGAAGCCTTTGGAAGGTGATTATGTCAGGAGGGTGAAGCCCTCATGAATGGGATTAGTGCCCTTATAACAAGACCCCAGAAAGACCCTCACCCCTTCCAACATGTGAGAATGCAGCAAGAAGGTACTGTTTATAAACCACAGACATAGTCATCATTATGCAATGGAATCTTGTCATATTGATTCTGGACTTGCCAGCCTCCATGAAAAATCAATTTCTATTGGATAAATGTCAGTCAAAATATTATATTTTGTTATAGCAGCCTGAATGAACTAAGATACCAGCCATAGTTTTGTTCACTGTAAATCAGCAATTCTCAAACTTTTTGGTGCTAGGAATCTTTTACACTTGTAAGATTTATTAAGGACATCAAAGAGCTTTATTTATATGTTTGATATATCTATACAAAATTAAAGTTGAAGTATTTTAAGATCATAAGAATGCATAAGTAAATTAGTTTTTGGAAAAATGATGTCATCACCCATGGAAAATGCCACTGTAGATTTGTGAGAAAATGCGGCCAAGCAAGGACAAACATCTCTGATCTATTGCCAAAATGGTTGAAGCTTCAGAGATATTCAGAGTCTTGGTGATGCCCAGGGGTTCCTGGAGCTCACTTTGAGAACTGCTGCTCCAGGACATTCCTTCTCCCTTTTGCAGCTGTGATAAAGCCAGGGTTGGGTTTCTCTGGTGGTTGCCCCATGAGCAGAATGAGCATTTGTCACAGCATGCTCACTGGTCATTGCAGGACATTTTCAGTCAAAAGCAGACCCCAATTAGCTTCTGGTGGGCCAAGCTTCCCAAACCAATTGGCCTGAAATTTCCAATAGTAGTCATTTGTAAGGCCTCAGAAGACAAAACCACAATATTGGCTGTAAAATACCATTATTAAAATATCTACACATATGCGGAAGAGATCCATAGGCTATCTCTCCACTAAGTCATGGCTATAAATGACTTTAAAATGAAAAAGACATCAGAATCCACCTGGTTGAACCCCTCTACATATACACAAGGAAAATGAGTATCAGAAAGGTGAAATGTCTTGTCATTATCATATGGCCAGTTACCCACAAGGGTGTCTCTTCATTTAGAATGTTAAGGACCCTGTTTTTTCCCATCATCCATGGCACTTTAATAAATTTTCTAGTTATGTTTTAGGAAGCAGAACAATAAGTTTAATTTTGCAGGGAGGAGACATAAACATCTGGTTTTATGAAAAGAAAAATGGTAAGAATGTTGAAGGAAGTAGAGAAGGAAAGAGTTGGTTTTCATAGAATTTTGCCTTGAGAGTCACTGTCAATGGGTCTACTTTCAGTCGAAGTAAGCCTTCAGGAAAGCAAGGAAAAGGGATGCTATCTGAAAAGGAGACAGAAAGGCTGGCTCCAGAAAAAACTGGGGCCTGAACAAAGTTCTTCTTTGCAGATTTTAGATTTCCTTTTTAATTCTTTCACTTCATCCTTTTTTTCTGGTCGCATAGTTTACAACTGCTCCTAATACTACTAATAGCTACCATTTCTCCTGAATTTAGGAGAAATACCTGACAGAGCAGTAAGCAGTTTGTATATATTATCTGATTTATGTGCACACTGTGAGATGAACAATTTCATTATCCTCATATGATAGAGGAGGAAAATAATTTTAGTGAAATTGGATAACTTTCCCTGAGTTACATGGCCTGCGAATCATCGTGTCAAGACTAAAGATCGGGATTTCCCTCCACAGAGCTTGTTCTGTGGTATGATATTGGTTCCCCTGGCCATATGTCCATGGTCACTCCTGCCGTGGATGGGGGCACAAGCTTTCTTGTTCATTACATCCTTTGATTACAACAGCCAGTTTTCAGACTAAGCATTTTAACCTTCATATTGTTAATGAAAATAGTCAGTATCTGAGAAATTAGGTGATTTTTCATAAAGTCATAGAAGTAGTAGGACCAAGGTTTAAACTCAGATTTTTTATATCAATGCCCAAAGTTCAATAAAGCCCTTACCTTCTTTGCAGAGAGAATTTTCTGAGAACATAGCAACTTAGGAATCTAGAGATTAAAATCTTTCCAACAGGGAGCTGTATACACATTCAGTTTCCATTCTGGTCCTGCCACTATCTAGTAGAGAGCCCTGGTTTATATATCCAGTTAATAACTTTGCATTGTGATTATGCTTCTTTGAGTTCCGTTAAAAACAGTGTGACTCATCATTTTCCCAATCCTTTCCTTACCCAAAAAGAGAAATAGAGGAGAGGGAAAATAATCACTCCACACCACTGCAGACTCTTGCAGCAAAGCCTACCAAATATAAGACGGTGATTGCTAATCACCATACTCTGCACTTCCTAATCAATAGCATGTCCGTGACCTTGCCCTTCTTCCAGTAGGGGAAAATAATCCCTAAAGTAATTCAGGGCTTTGTCATTTTAGTCTTGTCACAGAACTAATTCTGATTCTAGGATCAGAATCCTTAAGTACTCAACACCATTGGCATTAAAAGCTTCAAGACTTCGAACTCTGGGATCCTCTTGTCCTTTTCAGTCCTGGACTTGCACTTCCTCTAATCACTCAGCTGGCTAACGATCCCTTCCAGCAGGTGTAAATGAGTTTTCACACTCCAACCTGGCTTTTGTCAAGCCTTTAATGTAAGGAGCTAATGAGTGCTACTGCTCTGAGTTTTCTCCTACGAAAGAAGGGTATGTCTAGCTAGTGATATAATGACAAGTGTGCTCTAATGTTATTCTGTTCGGTGATGCTGAAGAGCACTGAGAATTTAAGAAAGATGAATCCCTCAAACAAAGGCGGACCAAAAACATATTAAGCAGAACTGTGCCGGCAGCCTAATTCCATTACTTCTACAAGATCTTGAATCCATTCAAGCATAGCGAAGATCCCTCCGAGGCAAAAGAGCGGGAGCCAATATCCTCATTAAAAATGCTAGCCGAGCTTGGAGGTCGGCCCAGCATGGTAAATTGGCGGGGCTGGTGAGGAGAAGCCAAGGAGGCGAAAATTGATCAGACCAAACATTGAGACTTCAGCATTTCAGGGCATGGAAAAGCTCACAGACTTGACATCCTGCCAAATAGGACTGCAAATGAATAATCTTCTCCAGGACTCTTGATATTCTTGTTATTCACCTTTCCCTGAACAATGCGTTTTTATTTTGATGATAAACTCCCAGAGCTTTGGGAAGTGCTAAGACGAACAAAACAGTTTTCTTTTCTTTGCAGTTGTAGGTGGTGTGCAATAGCCCCGTTTCCAGTATGATGGCAAGCATTTTAAATGATACAGGTAATACTTTGGGGAAGAAACATGAAAAGAAGCTCCATTACAATTTTCTGTGATTGTTATAAATAACTTGCAGCAGAGATTGTCCCCATTATTCAGTAATGAGTGGCAGGGGTTGGATGCTGTAGCATTTCTTTTTTTCTTGTTAGGAAGTAAAGTATCCCATCTGACTTAGAATCTTCCCTATCTTTTTAAACAGGTGTTGGTTTTCTATGTTTTTTAGACAGGGTATATGTATATAGACACGTAGTCCCTGCATTGACTGGCATGGAAGAGTCACTTGTTGTCAATTTAATAAGTGCATGAATAAATAATGAATGACTGAAATAGTTTTTGTTAATTCAAAAGTAAGTAAAAGCAGAGAATCTTATAAAATTATACATAGACATCATATTGCTTTATTTTAATCAAAAGAATATAAATTTTCATCCATTTATAAGTCCTTTGACATGGGGTCAAGGGCTTTTCTTTGAGTATTTTATATGTAACAAAGTTCTTTGTTTTCTTTTTCTGTAAAGCACATCAATAATTCATCTTTCATAATCTACGGTCTTGATGTTATTAAAAGGGAGTGAGAACTTAAAACAGATGCAAATGAAGTTGAGTGCAGAATTCTTTCAGATGTTCATGATTTCCCCAAAATATTTCACCTCATCCTTCTTATACTAATTCAACATCAGTACACTGAGTATAGAACTGCCTGTGAGATGTATGTATGTACAGTATTCAGTGTGTCCTGAGCATCAGCCAGTGGCCCTCACAGAAAGAATGAAATACAGGAGTTAATCAGGTGAGTTTATTAGGTACAGGGCACTTGCTGAATGTATGCTTACAAACTGATGTATAGCACGGTTGCTTACCATATGTCTAGATGATACATATCTATATATCTATATCTGGAAAATGTCCCTGAATCTAGTTAAACGTCAATGTTCCAAACAGAGTAGGTTATGTGTTTCAGTTAAGTATAGCTTTGATGAGACTTCCAGTTGTACTGATGCTGGTTCAGGTTGACTTTTCTAATATTTCCTGCCACTTCCCTGATTCTTCATCAATGGCCTGGTAATGCTGAAGTGTGTATTGTCTACATTACCTGATGCTGGGTCAGAGCCCTATCTCTTTGGCTGCATTGTTCCCTTGGCTTAGATTTCCCCTTTGGACTTGACCACATCGAAAATGCCTAAGTCATACCACACTTTGAAGTCATACCACACTTTGAAGCCCTTCTTCATCCCAAGACCTGGCACTCTCAAGCCTCCTCCCAAATAAGTGCATGATTTGGAGCTGGGCGTATAGAGTAGCATTGTGAGGCCATGGCTTCAATCCCCAGTAACACAGAAGAGAAAAAACAAAAAAATGTTATTGCTTAATTGCCTCAGAGTTAACTTTGAATCTGATCCATAATTATACCATTACCCTTTACAAATCTCTTTCTCTGCTTTTCTTTTCTACTTCCCAAAGCTTGAGATCTTCTCTGGTTCATATCTATCTATCTATCTATCCATCTATCTATCTATCTGTGTATGGTGCATAGTATCTGACACCATGTGTACTCAGTAATGTTAGCATTATCATTATGATTAATAATGTAAGTTCTAACATTTTTGATGGCACATCTCTTACTGGAATGTGTTTGTTTCTCCATAATTCCTGATAGTGTGTGATAGGTATTTGAATGTGAATAGCTGGATGAATGAATGCTTGGGGTCTATCAATTGAGGTCTAACAGCTTTACTATCTGGGCAAGCAGCCTGAACTGAGGCTCTTGAACCTAAAATATTTTCATTGCATCATGCAATACTGAAGATGAAGAGCTGTAACAAAAGGTGAAACCTTCACTCTAATTCAGAAGGAAGTGTATTTTCAAGCTTAGTTTGCTCTTCTGTCTTAATGCTAATAAAATTGTATTTCACTGGAATTCACAGGACTTAGAGAAGAATGGCATGTGGTTTCTCCTGATGTAATAATGTAATAATGTCCCCCTTTAGTAGAGACAATGTCTTTCCTACCTAAAAATATGAATAGAGAAATTAAAGGGGTTGATTCTAGACTTTTGAAATCAGGCATCAAGGTGCGTTTTAACTGCATAATTGTATATCTGGGGGTTACTCTCTCTAGCATGGGGTGGAATAATCTCAGAAGTCTGATATAGACCTCTTGGCTGGTGAGCTTCAGGCCTTTCCCAGGTTGATAGAGCAGGTTTTGCAGACCCAGCTTTCCTAGGCCTGTCAGTCATCATTTGCCTAAGCAAATGCTTAACATTGTCATGTTCTTTAAACCTTTTTCTCTCCCTAATGATCTTCTACTTCTCCTTCAAAAACAGATTGAGCCACTGTCCCCATCTTCTGTCATTAGGCCCCTTTCCCTCCATCCACACTCCAGGTTCTTCTCTCTCTCTCTCTTCTCTGCACAATGTTAATGATTGATCCATGCGTTGAAGTGCTCTCTATAAGGTAATGACCTATAAGGTGATGAGGTTTTCTTCCCTCCCTTCCCTAGGATCTCTGGTGGACCCTAAGAGAGCATTAAGAAAACCCACATACTCTGTGGATCTCAGAGTTTGCCTAAATTAGCAGAGCAAATGAAAATAATAATAGCCCTGGCATGTAATAATAGTGAGCATTTTCCACAAGGAAGGAACTTGCTAAGAGGTTTATGGTGGTAAATTTTTGCAGCAGTGGGCTCAAAGCAGTTTGCTCATCTGCCCAGTGATAGTGACTGCACACAGGGTGGCAGAGTGGTGTAGCAGGGGTGAGAATCCAGACCTGTGGGCCCAGAGCATGCCCTCAGAGCCACAGTTTCCCCCTTATCTCACTTAAATACTGTTCCCCTCTTCTGAACTATGTGCTCCTCCACGGCTCCTGGTTCATCAAGAGACATTTTTAATATGCGAAATATGTGCCTGTGAATAGTTCGACTAGCTAATGCCACCATATCATCAATAACCATTATTAATACCTCATTTAGCACTGTATTTTCTACAGGAGCTATGATTTTTTTTGTCCTTTTGGAAACAATGTAAGTACTACACTAGTAAGTGGATAGCAGATGGAACAAAATATGATATTTAAAACACTTTTAACGAAAGCCCTACTATGACACGGAGAAAAATATTGTATAATATATTTCTGGGGGGAGGAGCAATAAAACAAACATCTAGGATTTAAAATTTTATTTATATGATCTGAATTAATCTAAATTGTGCTGCTATCTTAAAAGCTAGTAATTTACATATAGGGATTATCAAAATTAATTCTTCAATGTATATGTATACACATATATACTTCTATAATTTTGTTTTGTAACTAGTAGAAAAATTTGGTTTTAATGAGATATGCAAGAATTAAATATCTATGTGAAATTCTAATGATGTCTTAAAAAGTGAAATGGATATCAGTCTTTTATCAACACAGGAAAAGACTGATTAATTTTATTGATCTGTAGCTAAGTCAAAAAGTTTTAAAATCTTTTAAGACTTTTATAATAGTGTAACAACTACAGTTTGTTTGGGAGGCCTAAAATTAGGTCGCATGGAAATGTATGATTCTCAAATATGGTTTCTGACTATGCATGATTAAAGTCTTTATTTACACTCTTACCAACTGATTTCTCTGGCCAGTTTTTGAGAATTCCTAATACTTTTGCAGAAGGAAAATCATGGTTATTGTTGACAGTTGTTTATTCCCCAGTAAGCAAATCTAAGAACCTTTTCTGGAAGTTGCTTGTACTTATGTAATTTTTAAGCCTCTGTGTTGGAATATTTACATAAAAGTGTTGTGCTTATGTAGCAGGCATGAGCTATTCTTATGTTTTGGGGGGATTTAAATAACATATCAAAACGGTATTCCTATACCATTGGGTTTCTGCATACATGTTTTCAAGAGCTGCTATAGCATATCAGAAAGAGTTTGTGTCTTACAGATCTCAAGTACCACACTGTTCTCTTCACAAAGCTCAGTGATGAAATGCATCTATAGAACCAAGTAGGCACAACGACACACATTGATTAGATTGTAATCAAGATGTGGCCCTCTTATTTAACTTCGTGTCTAAAAATAATAATCTACTTTACGTGAAACTCCAGAATAGTAATCCTTCAGGTACTGAATTTTATTTATTTATTTATTTATTTATTTATTTATTTATTTATCATTTTCTGTACTGCTGGTGCTTATACCCAGGGCCTCATGCATGCTAGGCAAGCACTGGACCACTGAACTATATTCCCAGCTCCTATTGTTTTAAATTTAAAGAATTACAGGGCTTGGGCATAGGTCAGTTGTAGTTCAGTTGCCTAGCATGCATAAGGCTCTGGATTCAAGCCCTAGCAACACAGCAGAAAGGAAAAATAAAGAATTATGATTCCAAGTAGTACCGACCTCCCTGCTTTCTTCAATAAAGAATATTATGGATGGTCTATCCTTTCTGGATAATGCAGTCAACAGTGCAGCCATTGGGTACTGTATGGTATACTAACAGTCTCAGTTCCTCAGGGACTTCTGAAGTATCTATAGCCCTTTGGTGAAATGGTCCTAACTATTGCATTGTTCAAGTTATTGGTGCCTGATGTCTGAGCATTCTTCTGCCTCATCACTGAGCAGTGCATAAACTATTATCGTTTCTTTCTTTTGACAATGTACCGCATGCTAGCAGCCTCTACCCCTATTAATCTGCTATTAGCAGGAAACCTCAAAATGAGAATGATTGAGTTCTGAAGTTGGGATTCTCTATAGTAGACTGCATGGAGTTAAATGTATAGGCTTTAAGAGATCTATTACAGTGTTTTTGCAGTTGTTCCTGCAAGGTTGCACAAGTATGAACATGTGTATTCATGTGTCTAATATTTAATTCTTGGATTTGTTCCAGTTACATGAGGCTGTTCATTAAAATGACCTTTTGCTAAATAATACTTTATTAAATATACATACCTGTGACAACATATATTATGATGATAATAATATATTTATGCTATTTTTAAAAATTTAAAGATGGATTTGAAAGTAGTTAAGATGTACTTATAATATAGTATTCAGTATGTTGACTACAGTGTAACCAATTTCACATGGAGGAGGACACATGCCTATGTAAACACACAAATATATCTACAAGAGGTTGCTCTACATAATTTCTTCCTTCAGAACACCAAATGGAGTAAGCATCTATTCACTTGCTTATAGCCAGGATGGACATGTAAGAACTGCAGGTCATTCAGGTATATTCTAAGACTGAGATGGAATAATAGGGATTATACTAATACTGATTCTTTTTTTGCAAGAAAATTTATAATTTGAGAAAATTTGGGCTCAATGTCTTCTTGCTGATGGATGTCACCTTTGTATTTAACTGAGTGTGTTGTTGAAGTGGGCAGTTTCAATTAAATTTTCAATTAAATTTTCCCAACCTCAAAATCTAGGCTTCTTTTGATGACTTAGAATTTAGGCAACAGCCACTCCTGATATGTCTTCAAGAAGAAAATCATCTTCAAGCTTTCACTGAGTACCTTCTGCTTTTCATATATAATATTTAATTCTCACAATAACCCTGCAAGGTAGATGTCATTATCTCCTTTTTACCATTGAGGAAAACTGGACTTTAAAGATTCTGCTAACTTGTTTGAAGTCTTGTTATGAGGAAGAAGGCACATGTGAGTTGAATTCATCATGTGAGTTCAAAAGTATCAGGCCAGAAGTTTGATAACAAAGAACCAAAGAGGTACGAACCATCCTCCAGACAACCAGTTTAACTTTATGGGGCAGTGCCTCTGACATCCTTGATTAAAGACCTTCTGGAAAAAATCAAAGTTAGCCTACAGAAAGTCTTTGGAAAGGGGAAAAATACTGAATAGCAGATGTAGGACAGTCTTGGAGGGGCTACTTTTGAAACAATGCCGCATAAGCACTTGTTGGTCAGAGTGCGGGCTTATTTGGACCTTTGAAAGTTATTAAGATCTGCAAACAATTAATCTCCAGATAACCATTCATCAAATTTCAGTATTCAGAGAATCATCTGGGTAGATAAAGATGAGGAGTAAATTCCTGGGCTTTATCCTGGGCACTGAGATTCAGTACTCAGAGCTGAGGACTTACCAAGTAATAAGCAAAAGATGTTGAGGATCATATACTGTAAAACTCTTCAGTCTAGGGTGCCCACAGATGGCACTTATACCTCATTAAACTGCTATTAGTTCTCTGAGGTGCTGCTGACAAGTTCATACATTTAGATCATGTGATTCAAACCGCACATACAGAGCAGAGCTTCACACATAGAGACTCTTCGCAAATGGCAGTTTTATGTGAAATATGAAGAAACTAAATCTCACATCTATGAGATACATTGGCTAAGGTTACACTCCAAGGTCAAAGAGCTGGTTTTGACTTATATTTACCCTTGTCAATTTCTTAGAATTTTGTGCTCCTAAAATAGAAGGTTGAAGTTTTTCCTAAAGTTTGTCCATTTATTCTCTAGTTACTAGATAATAAATGAGAAATATTTAACAGGGGGTAATAATGAAATAAACCCTTTTACAGATCCACACATAATGTATTCTTTCAGATTTAGTCATTTGTTTGTTTTCATAGGCACCACGTAAGTACTGCCATATAAAATAATAATTTAAGCATAAATTATTCTGCACACAAGTCAGGCACTGAAATAATGGTAAATCATACATAGGTAGTGATTGGAGCCCCAGCACTTCAGAATCTCTTGTAGAAAAGACTGTGTGGGAACTGAGAAAGATGACTTTGGATATATTCTCTGACAAGTTGTCTCCGAGCTGAAACAGGACAATTTACTGCTTACATGCAAAACAGGTCAGAAAGGAAACAGAACAGAGGCATAATATTCCATAAAGGAGGAAGGCAATTTATTTCTTGAAGAATAGGACGAGGGATGAACTACCAGGCCACAGCCAGCATTTTTTTTGCAATTCAGAAGATGGCTGTATCTTGGTGTATAATGAGTTTTTCAGGGAAGCAGGGTAGAGCTACTCTCTGGAACTTTGCAATATTAGTCTAGCCCTCAACCAGCTTTAAAAATGATAAATCTTTGGACCTGAAATAGCATCTTTTATGTTTAATTTATTTTCCTTAGCTTGAACAAAGCCTTCCTATTTATTTTCTGTGGCCCTAGGGGTTAATAATTTATTTTCTTCAGCCACAAGAAGGCCATCTTCATTTCTTTTCTACAGATCAAGGAGGAAACATTGTAGAAGCAGGCACTACTGACCATGTAAACTGGAACAGAATGAGCGTGAACATTTATTCTTCAGTCTTTGTTAAGCATTTTGTATATCTGGCAGCACATATTAGCTTAATTGTGTGTAGTGCTGCAGACAGCTGGAGTTATGGATTCCATTTACAATGTAATGCATTGCCACTTGTTTTGAAGTCTCCATGTTGGTATGCTTGGGCTGGCTCCTGTAAAAGTAGATTGTGCCCAATCCTTTTCACCTCAACATTCAGTGATACCATGCAGGTAGCTGAAATTGGGCAGCACGCGAGAATTTACACCATAAAAATTGGCAAATGCCAAAAACCAGATCTTTTTTGTTTTGTTTTGTTAAGAGAATTGACTGTTAAACATGTACTGGCACACTGCATTCCACATACACAATTTGTGTGCATCGAATGTCATTTAACACACTTACTTATTCTGTTTCTACATGCAACAGAGTTTAAAGGCATAGCTTTCTTAGCAGGAATTTTATTGAGTCAGTAACCTAGAAGTATTGACTTGAAAACTGATAACTGAGTCACAAAGTTTCTAGATTTTACTCCTCCCTCAAGCCTATAACTGGTTGATTTTAAATTTGGTTTTAATTGCAGAGACTTAAGCAACTTCTAAATAGTGGGCATAAAATTTATTGTTTCAGGCAGTAGGTATAACTCAGTGGTAGGGTGCTGGTATATGTAAGGTCCTGGGTTCAACATCCAGTACATCTGATAATGTTCCTTTGTTTTGTTTTGTTTTTTTGCACAAATGTCTTCAAACATCTATTCAACACAGAATCCACTGGTACGATCTTTCTTTCCTTCTGTCTCCACACCTTCTCTCCATTCTGGCTACCAATTCGCCTTCCACAATAACCTCAGACAGAACAAAAGGTCTTCAGAGACTGTAAACAGTATTCCTGTCTATGGCTAAATTAGAAAAATTCAATAAGTAATCTTTAGGGAAAAAAAAGCAAACTTCCAAATAATAATATTTACCTTAAAGATGTATCTAGAAAACCTTTAATTTCCAATTATTATCTTCAGAAGAAAGAGACCAAGTTTGAGAAATGACTTACAGCCATATTACATGAGTGAAAGTTGAATGAATGGAAATACTGACCCCAGTGGTTCAGTGTCATCCCAACCAAAATATACTCGATACGATAAATTTATAGCAAATGGTACACACTATGCCAAGAAACAGAGACAATACTTTGGAATGTTTATCTACTTTTTCTAAATGAATGGGGATAACATTTAATTCTTGATAAGTATTAGCAAAGACAGAAGCAGAAAAGAAAAAGTGAATATTATCTCCTTAACAACATAGTATTAAAATTGAAAGTCTGGATGCTGGTGTAAAAACTGAGCTTTATCTAATAATGGGAGGAGTTTAAGTGAATGGTTGTCTTCATGCTTTACCAGTGAGAGAGGAGAGAAAAATATTTTGGTAATACACATGAAAATCCTAAATGATTTTCTATGGCTTTTATACTGTGAGGAAAGGGGGTAGGCGTGTATAAATAAAGATTCAGACATACAGGTGTCTATCTGAACATTTTGGGACATCAACGTTCAGAATAATATAGATGTCCAAAAATAGATAACCATTCGAATAAAGATGTAGCTATCAATTGGAATGATGCTGCTTACTAGCTTTTTGAACCTGAACAACTTAAATTCCTCTGAGTGTCTCCTTTGTAGAATGAGTGAAATCCTAGTTAATATTTACATAGTGCTGTTTGTGTCCAACCACTGTTGTAAGTATTTTACATGTGTTAACTCATCTATCTCTTTAAAAAGTGTTATGAGTTGAGCATTAATAACTTGAAACTCCTAGAGTCTGAGTGTCTTGCCTAACACAACACGGTGAGTAAGTGCCATAGCAAGGCTTCCGTCCCAGACCACCTGGTCTACCTTCTTCATGGACTACATCATTTTCCCTTTTGACCACACAGAACTGCAAGGGATACCTGAGATGTGAATTCAGAGTGTCAAAATTTGGTAAATGTCCAAAAACACTTTCCATTTTAAAAAGTAAAGCTAGTATGAACTTGTTAAATCTTGATCAGCCCTAAAGAAAGATCTGAGGCAGCTCAATTGCAAAGGGGGCTTGAGTAAATCAGAAAGTCACTCTAGGAATTGTAGCATTTAGGTACATAAATGCCCCCTGAACAGCATGGCTAGACAGATTCGGCGTTGTCTTACTCATCTTGTATGGGACAACTTTTGAGGAATAGATGGCAGGAACAGAAATCATTGAAGTGCCAGAAGGAGGTAACAATAGTAAGGAAAACAACAAGCTGTTATAAACTGCTGCATAGCTGAGGCAGGAAGGATTATACCTGGAGAAACTGTCTTCTATGGAAAGTGGAACAGCAGACAAAGAGGTTAATAGAAGCTACTCATTCATGGCATAGGGGTTGCAGGACACTGCTGGTTCATTCACAGCTATAAAAGAAGTTCTAGAGCAGAACTGGGAAGTTCAGTATATTAGAGATTGACTTCTCTGTATCTCAACACCACTACACTGTTTGGTACATACTGATACTCAGTAAGTGTCCAGAAGTGGAAAAGGAAAGAAAAAAAAAGGCCAATGCAATAATGCTACCTAATCATTCATTTATTTATTTATTTATTTATTTATTTTTGTACCTGGGATCAAACTTGGGTCTTTGCGCTTGCAAAGCAGGCAGCAGAACCACTGAGCTAAATCCCCCATCCTACCCAATCACTTTTAATTGGGCCTTTACTAATACGTGAGCTTTGAAGTCTTGCAATTAATACTTGACTGACACTAAATTTATAGTCTGAACTTCTTGTATCCATCAGAATCTCTTCAAATTTTCCACATATTATGTTCCTTGGATCCTGGGTGAATTTTACTCAATCTGATTTTTGTTTGAGTTGAAAATGTTTTGATGTGGACTACACACAGGCATTTATACACACACATAGATTTTTCTGTGGGGATTATGGCTCTTGAAAAATATATGCTTGCTCTTCAGAGCTTTAAATACCAGTTTGTTTTCCTCTCTTTCAAAATATATGTTCAGCAGTAATATTAATCTATTTCCACCAATAGTCTAGCTTTATTAATGCCAAAACGTACATATTTGTTTATATATATATCTGTTATATTTGTATGTATTTTCTTTTGCTATTATTTTTAATTTAATTACATCTGAATACCTGCTTTTAGTTAAAGAAATCAAACAACACAGACGTTTTTCAGGTTTTACACCTGAGAGTGCTTTTCACTGCCAGATATATACTAGGTACTCAAATGTGAGTCCTGGCTCTCACAGCCAAATATGCTGGACCAATAAGTTTACATATTTGTACATTACCATTTATATTTAAAATATTTACTGGGTAATATGTTTTCTACTAAAAATAAAACATGCAATTATAAAGCAGTACAGGATGGTTTACAATTAAAAGCAAACAATGGCTCCAGGTTACAGGTGAGGATTTGGATGCCTGCCTTTCTCTTCAGTCTTCTGAAATTCCATCACAATGATGCTTGGAAAAAAACATCAAAACATAAACATGAAGAACAAAGCAGGAAACAATAGCAGTGCATTTTGGAAGCTTGAGACTAGACAAACATGTGGTGGCTAAATTAACCAAATGGAAGAAAACTGAACTATTTAAGTTGGAACTGCTGATATCCCACCAGCCAGTTAATTTGTATTTCAAAACCTCACAACACTTTTAGATGCACTGAGGATGCCGCTGAGGAAGAAGCCTTAGTCTCTCTTCCCAGTGTGGTTATGTCTAAGTCAGAGTCTCCTAAAGGGCTCAAACAGCTATGGCAAATCTTCATCAGAGGGCAGTGCTTGAAAACAGCTATTGAGAATCTGCAGAGCCATTCTGGTCAGTGAAAACATGTACAGACTGTGTTATAATGAGAGATCTGAATGCCAAGCACTCCGGGGGCTTTGAGCTTGTCATTTATCCCACTGTGGAGGAAGTGGATGCAGTCATGATTCCACACCACATGAAGTGAATGAAAGATTTGTGGCACCAAAGAGAAATATCTCAAGAGAAATTTCTTGAAGCCTCATTTAACTATGAAATAGATCTTCAATGGTAGCACGGAAGAAGACACTGAAGAACATCATTTATGAAATTATTTTTAACAGAATGAGAAAATTGAAGTGGCCAAAATCATGACTGACTGAGCAGCGGACAGAAGAGGGGTTTCTTTTTGTGACCTTTGATGACCAGGAATTTTGGGGGAAACAAATATACTATATATAACAGCAAATACCACAGGTATACACTGCAATGTTGCTACATCACAGCTTTCTTTAGAGTGGAGATCTGGGACACCAAATAACTTTGCCATCTGAAATGTCCATAGTGCACTGGGTGTTACTTAACCCACAGAATCATAAAACTAACAATTTCCAACTATGTTCCATCCTCAAATGAAAATAGGATCTAAGCCTAAACAGATTTAGGTGAAGAAGATGCCAAAAAACAAAAAAGGTAGGCAGAAATGGATATGTTCTATTTGTCCCTCCATATCCTCTGTCCATCTTTATCATCTTCCCTACTCTGCAGTTATCTGGCTTTCAGTTTAGTTTGGCCATAGCACCCATAATAGATCAGAGAAGGATGGGAAGAAAGGTAACCTTGTTCCACTGGCTGCCTCCCCAATGGCCTGCTGCTTGGGAATGGCTCCTTTTTCTCTGGAAGCCATACTTCCTACCTAGAAGCTCTCCTTCAGCTTGACAGGACTGGTTCAATCTTGTTTCTATATTCCCTTCCTTTTGGCCTTTCAGAATAAGATGGTGAAGGTTCTCATCATTTCCAACAAAATGATGCTTCCCTATCCCGACTAATTCTTCATAACCCTTCTCATGCCCTTGAAAACAGTCCTTTTATTAAAATTTCTTCAATTACTTCATTTGGCAGTGCCATCTGTTTCTTGTCAAGACCTTGTCTGATATAATTTCTAATTTAAAATGCAAACTTTATCATAGCATTTAATTATCATATATATGAGTCTATTTCTGGACTCTATTATCTTCATTGACATGCTTAGATGTTCTTGTGCCAATAACATTGTTTTAGCTAATCTAGCATGATCTAGTTTATATCTAATATGGTAGCAATTCTTAAACTCTTTATCCTCAGGGCTCCTTTGCTCTCTTAAAAATCATTGAGTCCAGTGAGCTTTTGTTTATGAGACACAAATGTACAAAAATTTCTGGTATTAGGCTGAGGTTATAGCTCAGTGGTAGAGCAATTTCCTGGCACAAATAAGGCCCTGAGTTCAGACTCCAGCAACACACATGCACACATAAAAGAATTTCTAGTAATGGAATTAAACTGGAGAAATGTAGGAGTAATTGGCATTCATATAGTGGAAATACTAAATTTATTATATTTAATGCATTTTATGAAAAGATAGTTAATAATTTTCAAAAATCTTAATAATTATTTCATTGTTTTAAAATTTTAAGATCTTTTAAATAGCTAGCTAGCACATCACCACATCTGAATTTACATTGATTCACTGGATATGTTGCTTTGCTTGAGTTAAACCATGAAAATTTCACATCATACAGATATGAAATTGGGAAAGGAGGAACTATTTTTAACCCTTTTTTATGATTATGGATATTATTTAATTCTATACCCCACTTTGATATTCAGTGGCTTCCAAAAGATTATTGCAAGGTGGAAGCATTCATTGTTTTATCTATCCCTCAGAATAGATCTTGGAAACGATCATTTTTTCTTTTTATGTACTAATCAAGTTTTAATAACATGGTTATCAAGAAATGTACACCTTTTAGCAAGCACACAAAGACTGTGGGTTGGAACTATCTATCCCCAGAGCATTTGTCTTCCCAGCCTGTTTTCTGCCTACCTTTGGATCAGTATCGATAGTCCCTACATTCAGAGAATCCAGGAGGACTGCGTGGACAGATGAACCTTTATTTAAAAAAATAGCACTTCAAATAAATTAAAAGGGATAACCGTCAAGTGTTCAAATTGTGAAGAAACAGTTGAAAACCTAGAGAGATTCCAAGCTGCGGTCTTCTAACCTCATTGTTTGTCCAATGGCAAAAATCCACACATCTCAGTACTCCCACTCCCTTTTTTCCCTACCGAGATGAGGGAAGCAGTTGCAAGCAGGAGACCAGACGGAGGAGAAAGCTGCATCTGATTACAATGAACATTGCCACGTACTTGCTAATACAGGTTTCACTTTATGGCCAAATGTATTCCTTCAAAAATAAAAAAGGGGAGAAGGAAGCTGCATATCTTTAAAAATTAAAATTATTTAGGGATAAAACACTAACTCTAGTGCCTTTAATGGGCAACAGCAACTTTTTCCCTCCAAAGTCAAACACCATCCCCAGCCGGGCCTTTGTGCTACAAGCTTTTCAGGACATGTTACCTAAACTTTATTAAAAGAAAAGAACAAGTTTAAATATAGACACTGGACTAGCCCAGTCTGTATTTTCAAGTCCACATTCTTCATCTGAAGCATTGCATCAGGGACCCCCCTGAGTCTGTAAGTTTTCAAGTTCACAGTACATGGAACCAGTTTTTCTTTTTAATTTTTTTCCTCACTCAGAGCAGCCACACGCAGTGGCCGTTGACGCTGGAACCTTGGTAGGAGCCTTTCCTATGAGGCCTGGCCAGAGCTGCCCAAGGTTTCTCCTCAGTGAGAGTCGATGCTGTCATGCTCTATGGATGGAAGAAAAGCAAGAAAATAAAAGCACCTGGTACAGGTTTCATGAGATCCATTTGGATTTGCTATGTTCCAAACCCGCTGCTGAATGCCACTTGTCTACTTCATGTGTTGTTCATGTTCATGTCTGTGGCCTTGGAATAGGTCTCAATTTGAAGAACTGTTATTGGATGCCCCAGAGGTTGATGCAGTAGCAGTTCCAGCAGGGCTACTTGTGGAGACCGACTTTCGAATGTGAGGCAGGAAGTAGACGTCACAGGCCAACTGCTGGACATCAATGTGCTCCTCCCTTCGGTAGGCCAAGCATCGCCGGATAAATGCCTTTGCTTTCAGGTGTTACAACTGGCTTCGGCGGGAACTGCACTTCAGTAGCTTTAAGAATAGTATTCTTGCAGGATGGGGATTTAGCTCAGTGGTGCAGCACCTGCCTTGTAAGTACAAGGTCCTGAGTTCAATCCCTGGTACTGCAAAAAAAAAAAAAAAAAGAATAGTATTCTTCTGTAGAATGTCCTGTTGGGACTGGTTGTCACCAAAAGGCTTTCTTCCATAGAGACACTGGTAGAAGATTACACCCACTGACCAGGCATCCACTTTATTTGAGATCTTTGGTGGTTCTTTCCCAACCACAAAACACTCTGGTGGTAAGTACCAATAAGTGCCAGCACCTTGTGATGTTGGCTGCATGCCGTCCACTGAATTATAGCTGTCATCATCCATGATCTCGGAAAGACCAAAATCTGTAATTTTTATTTCTCCACAAGCTGTACCATTTACTAAAAGGATATTACCTGGTTTGAGGTCATAGTGTATGATGGGAGGTTTTATTTCACTTAAGTACTTTAAAGCATTCACAATCTGCATAATAATGGATCGGGCTTCTTTCTCCAACATTAATTTGTGCTGTTTCAAGTAGAAGTCCAGATCATTTCCCTCACAGTACTTTAATTCTGCACAAAACGAGTCAGTGTCCAGTGAAAAGTAATCATACAGCTTAACTATTCTGGGATGATCTAATTCTTTGTGAATACGGTATTCCCTACATACAAGCTTGTGGTAATTCTCCTTCTTTTCTTCTCTCCAGTTTTTATTTGACTGGTGAATTTTCACAGCTACATATCTTTGCCCTGTTAGATCAAACACTTTGTAAACTTCATTGAAACCTTCTCTACCCAAAAGATATAACAACAAGTATCTGTCATTAAGGGTTGGATGATCTTTAAATTGTGAATTATCTTCATTATGTATCCTTTTTAGTTCCCTGATATGTAAAGCCTTTCTAGCCTTTCCAGCTCTGCCTGGAACTCTGCTTCCTTTTTCAGATGGCTTAATCTGAGTTTGAAGATTTCTTCCTGTTCATGGTATTCTGCTAATGTTAACGTTTCATTTTCAGCTCCATTGGTCTTGCTTTTTTCCACTGTTTCTGCTCATTGGTTGCTGGAGGGGCCTGACCCATGGCAGGTTTCTGCTTGGCTAACATTTTCCCTTGTCTTTCTATCTTTTCCCTCTGAGAATTTATCCTTTCTTGTTGCTTGCTAAGATTCTGGAAAGCATAACCATCTGTCCATTGTTCAGTAAAGGAGGCGCCAAGTCGGACAGTAGTAAAGTGGCCCAATCTGAAGTGGTCCTGCATGCTCTTATCTCTGCATGCCATCTTCTCTTGTTTTGACTTTTCTATAAGGAGTTTCTTGCTCATTGTGACACACCAATCATTCTTTGTATTTCTCTAGCACTTTTTGCTGTTCCTCAGCTTGCTGTCTTAAATCACAGTTGGCTCTTAATAAATCATTTATTCTTCCTTCCTTCTTTTCTAAGTCAGAATTCTTACTATTTTCTAGTGCAGATATTTTTTCTATTGTGAGGTCAGACTGGGTCTGTCTGTGCTGGGTGGAGATCTGCTTTTGGGAGCTGCAGGAATGCTCTGTGTTGCCAGATCCTGTAGAAGAGGGACTGTTTTGTTGAACTGATACAGAAGTGAAGCGGAGGCCAGCTCCCCTTTGTGCTAACTGCTCTGTGTCAAGTTGAGGTTTTGCTAGCATCACTGACATGAGAGTTGGTAGAGCAGATTGCTCCTCCGACGCCTCCTTCACAGCACTGGCTTCTAAACCATAGAGGAGTTGCTCTACTT
Source organism: Heterocephalus glaber (assembly GCF_000247695.1). Next base: position 9,879,837 of record NW_004624795.1, on the reverse strand, counting down.
GCCGCGGTAAGGGATTGGATAAGGAATGTTGTGGTGAGGATCTTGCAACTGGTGGAACACTTCTGCCAGGGCTGGTTCCTGGCCCACTTCCCCCAGCAAACTCAAAGTAATCACTAATTTTATGTCCCCTAGGAGTGCCTTTCCCTTGGCTAGTTTCATATGGTTCAGCTTTTCTTTTCCGATTTCGCTGGTCATTCTGCTTTTTCTCAGGAGTCTCCACTTTTTTATCACTCAAGGATCCCACGCTGCACAAACTCTGGTTGAAAGACTCACTATTGAGTGGCCCATTTTCAGTCTATATTCAGGTGGCTGCAGGGCAAAAACATCATGGGGGCAAGATGTGGTGGAGCAAAGCTGCTCAGTTCATGGTGGCTGGGAAGGAGAGCAGTGGACTGTGCCAAGGAGGAAACAGAGGGACCATATCACCGTTTCGTAGCATTATGCATTGATCGTTTGGAAAATGCTGATTCCCTAAGGTAGGCAAATCTTCTAAATATAAAAAACATCACAGTTAATATCACCAAGAATGTCATTAGAAAAGTCTCAGCTCTCAGGAAGCTTATGTTAGCAGATGCATTTTCCAAAGTTTTAATTTTCACTTGGAAGCTCAAATTATATCATTGGTAACATTGTTTTCAGTAACGTGACAAGTCTACTTCATTTATTTTTGAGAAACTATCTGCCAAATATCTCCGGTCTGAATCATTGTTTATTGGTTGCACATTCAAATAAAAGAGGGGGCAAGTTCAGCTAACAATTCAATAATTTCATAAGCCCTATTCCTCAAGAGCATCCTTTTACTTCAACAATAAAGGAGTGCTTTAGGTATACTTCCAAATTTGTCACACAGGATATTAAATGTACTTGGACCTAAAGGTCAGGACTTAATGAAATGAAGACCATATACTGCTTTACCGGACAACTTCTTCAGAAACCCCAGTCCCACATCATGAATGTGCGGCTGCGAAGAATGTAACAAGCACAGTCTTATGTTCATGGGAAGTGCCGGGAGCTCACCCACTTCTGCTTCTGCACCATCAGAATAAACAGCAACACAACCCCAGTGGCAAGAATCATATTAACAGTTTTGACTTTACAGATGCTCTTACAAAGAACTTAAGGGAACCTAGGTTTCCTATCCCAAAGGCAATATATAGCATAATGGTGAGAATTTGAGGACCCTTAAATTTTGAAACACATTCTGGCTTCACTCCTTACTGTGGACAGATATGTATCTTCTGGCCAATCCTAACTAGGAGATATGGTCACTCAGACAAACGTGCTGCATATAAGCGGGTCCTCCACAAATTGCCATCACACTGCTGGCACTAATGAATACATTAGGGTGAAATGATGTCATGTCTCTCTAGTCCATCACAGACCAAAAAGGCACCCAAATCCTGATGAATAAGGTGAAATATAATTATATAAATGTTGCATCCTCCCCTCTACTTCAGGGTACGATTATTTCACAGTATTACTCAGGTATTTTATGTATGTTACAATATAAATATAAAATATAAAATTTTTGCTTTGTTTTGCTTTGGTTCCTAGTGTTCTTTCCCTGTTTTAGTGGAAACTCCTTGTAACTAGGAAAGGTGTTTTTTTTTTTTTTTTGTCTGTCTTGCTTTTGCTTGTTTGTTTCATCTTTATGTATTTCCAGTTTCAACCCTAATTCTAATGGAATAGGCATTCAATAAAGGGTGGTTTGATGATAGACAGAATGATAAAAGCAGAGTTGACTCTGAAATCACTTTCTGATTCATTCTATATATTATAGAATTAGAGTTAGGTCAGGAAGAAGATGTTATAGATTTTCTGTTTCTTAAAGACAAAGCTCATGTGATGATAGGATTAGAATGACATCTATTTTCCTGTATGCAAAACATCTTTCCTACACACCTCAGAATCTGAAAAAATATTACTTTTTAGTGTCTTTAAAAAAAATCATATTTTTAAGGAGTGGGGATTTAGCTCAGTGGAGCCACCCCGCCTTGCAAGTGCAAGGTCCTGAGTTTGATCCCCGGTACCACACACACAAAAAATCATCTTATTGAACTTTGGCAAAAATTAAACAACAAATAGTAGTTTAAAGCCTCTTTTTAAAGGAAGACAGTCAAATATCCAGTGAGGAAATAAAATCACTTCTTTTGGTTATTTTCTAACATAATATATATTGTGTTTAGTTTTTTTTCAAACAACACAGGAGACATTTAAAGGAAAGAATCTGAAATTCTCCTCTAAGATCCAAAAAGTGAAAATGTTCTATGTGCTATTTCAATTCATCCTTTTGTGTCAAGTGGGTCATGAACATAACAGTAACAGTAATCCAAAAAGAGAAAATGTAGCTCTTTCAGGGCTCATGTGAAAGTCTGTTCACAGGAAATTATGCTCCGTGGAGGTGGAGGTCAAGAGGCACATCCTCGCTATTGCAATAATAGAGTCTAGGGTGACTCAGCATACATGCTGTAGGCCTTTAAAACTTCTTTTTCTAATCTTTAAGGCAAGGCACATATCTAAGGAATTAACTGTCTGTTTCTTGGAGATTTAACACATGAGGAGTCCTGCTGAGACATACCTCTCCCTTAGCTGCCCGTCCTCTGGGAGGCCTGATTCTGTAGCATTGTAACTCCAGCACTTTTGACTTTCATCATCTTTTAGTGTGAGGCCAATACCTACTGTTATTTTCCAACTTAAAAGAGGGAATTTTAAAATTCCATTGATTTAAAGGACTTCTTTCTTTCTTTCTTTCTTTCTTTCTTTCTTTCTTTTTTTCTTTCTTTCTTTTTTTTTGGTGTGGATCATCTCATTGAATTCATAATATTCAAATCAAAATAAAATAACTTCTCCAGTTTATTTCCCCTAAATGTTCTTAGAGATCTCATTCAGGAACCAGTCTCATGATTTAGTTATATAAATCTACCTTTATGTTGTTAAAAAAGCAAGACAAGCTCTCCTGAAGGGTAAACATCAGTTAAACGTCTCAGTATAGGTCATGGAAAAATGTTGGGGGTTGTTCAGATCAATTCCCTAATTTAACAGAAAAGGAAACTTTCTCAGAGAGGTGAATGGTAATACCTGCCATTATCATCTGTTTTGGGAGCTAAAGGTTATGTTAAGCACTATACATTCACTGCCTCCCTTAATTTCAAGAATAACTCTTACTTTCAGGCAAACAATCTCTACCTTAGTGATGGAGTCTAAGGCCCTAAAAGGCTAAACAACTTGCCCATGTGTCATGTCTAGTAAGAAAGAGTCAGGGTCAGAATTTAAACCAGGTCTGCCTGCCTGCCATTCTAACCCACATCACAGCTCTGAGCAGATGCACTGAGTAACTGCAGATGTAGGTCATACCCTGAGTGGAGTGAGTGCTTTTAAGGTTATCTGTTAGCTCCTGGTAAATGTAGCGGTTTACAGTGTTAGCTAGTGAGGTGATAATTGGATTTTTAGCTCGACTCCGAATAACTTGGAGAATGTGATTTACTTTTCGTATCTGTGGGAATTTAAAAATTCCATGTCCAGAGCAGCCCCCACACATCTCTCTGACAGAGCATAAACTGCTCAGGCTGGGGAAGGGAAGGAATGTGGCCAAGAATCTCCCATTCCTAACAGGGCTATTGGAGATGATGTGTGAGCCCAGACTAGTGGGCACTGTGATTGTATAATGTAGGGATACATCATCTCACCTTAATATAAGCTTTCTTATCTGTAATTTGGTGATAATAAGCATCACTTAGCAATTTATCAGTATTAGTGTAATGATTTAGCAAAATAACAATGTATACAAAGAAGACTTTTTGAAGGTGATATTCACTTAAATATCATTGGCTAAAAGTCTCCAGATGTTTGCTAAGCAAGTGTGCCTAGTAAAGACATCTAACTAGAGAAGCCTTTAGTAGGTGCTAATGCATAATACTCTTCACCTTTTACTGTGTGTAGGTATCCTTGGGGATCTTGTTAAAATGTAAATTCTTCCCAATTCAAGTGGGGCTTGAAATTTTCTATCTCCAGAAAGCTCTGAGGGAATGTGGATCCTCCTTGGGGTCCAAGGAATGACCACGCTTGGAATAACAAGCGTCTAGAGAACAAAGAAATTTGGGGGCTGATACAATTTGCTTGGAAATTTTGAAGAACCAGTTATTCTTGAATGAAATTCTAGAACTATTGAGAGACACTGAAACTGAACTTATTTGAAAAAAGGCTCATTTTATTTAACTCCTTCGTTTTTATCAGAAACCACACACACACACACACACACACACACGCTCACTCATAGAGGTAAGTGCTTTTCTAAATTGTTCCCCAACAGGTGGGTAGAAGAGGCCATATCTTCTGGCCTTAGGACATTGTTAGGCTGGGCATGGTTGTCTCTCTCAACACAATATCCTTCACATACTGAATCTAGTCTGTAAAGTGCCCTGCATATTTCTCAACCTTATGGAGAACTTAGAAGGCAAGGTGCGGAATGCCTCAATCTGGAGGTTTCTAAGAAGTGCGCCACCTATCTTCAGAGAGAAACAGCACACTCAGACTTCAACTCCCCCTCAAGGTCCAGCAGTGGCAAGTCAGACAGGAGATTGTCAGTGGATTACGTAGTGGTGGGCTGGGCAGAGATTGTTAGCAATTTACAATGTCCAGAGGCAGTCAACTGGACTACAGCACTCCCGAGCACTTTATCCTACACGTGGTTATTGAAGAGAGAAGGATTTTACAGGTTAAATTACATGGCAGTCACATCATTAGCTAGTTGTTGTTGTTGTTGTTTTTTCATTGTATGACCAGCATTCCAAGGAATAGCTGATTTAGCATATGAGCAGGAAGGCAGTTTCTTTGATAGATAATCCAAGTTTGCCCAGTTCCTAGGATCCCTCTTACTTTTCTTCAGAGATGGCACTGAAAGTAACAAAGGAATGGTGATCCATTTACTGTGAGATAAAATACTGGCCAACAGTAGATCTGGATGAGGAAATTAAGCATTTGATGTTAGCCATGTTAAGCTTGCAATATCTACTAGACTTGTCTACTGGTAGTTCTAGTAAATGGTCAAGTCTGAATATCTCGGAATGATTAGCATTGATATGGTATTTAAAACCTGTGAATAGGCACTGATATCCTGGAGAGAATGTGTAGACAGAGTCCCATGACTAAGTCCTGGGCACAGTAACTTTTGGATATCATAATGTGGAAGAGAAGCCAACAAAGAAGATGTGTATTAGTCAAAAGACTTCAAAGAAACAGAACCAATAGGATGAGAGAGAGAGAGTGTGTGGGGGAAGGGAAAAGAGACAGAGAGAGATTTATTTTTAATAAATTGCTTGTGTGATTGTGGAGTCTGGTAAATCGAAACACTGCAGGATAGACAAGCAGACTGGAGGACCAGGAAAGAATTAATGTTAACTAGTTTTGCAGCACCAGTCCAAAGGTGCTCACAGAATTCTCTATTCCTTGGAGAAGTCAACTTTGTTTTCTAAATGTTGGTTGGGTGAAGATTACCCACATTATAACCTACTGAGTTAAATGTTGAGCACATCTAAATAATGCCTTCACAGCAACATCCAGACTTGCCTGACCAAATAAATATAAGGATACGAAAGCCTATTCGACCTGACACATAAAATTAACCAACACAGGGGATTACTATGGAGGCCTAGAGAAGAAGGCATTTGAAGAAGGGAGGAATGGACAAATGTATTACCACTGCTAAGAATTTAAGTAGGATAAGACAGCTTGCCTGTTGGCTTTAATGTTCAGGAGGTTATTATCATGCTTGACAAAAACAATATCTGAGTGGTAGGTACAAAATCCCAATTAGTGTTTGTTGAGAAGAAATTACATTATAGATTTTTAAAAAAATCAATCTTGAAGAAATAATACAAACTAAAGTCATTTTTGAATACATCCCATCTTGTTTTTTCCTCTCTATTTCCAGAGCATTTTGACTAAATTTGAAAGCCTGGTTGCTTAGATAAACTCCAAATCTCTTTTCCTGATGGTGTAGTAAATAAAAATAAGCCACAGTAGTTTCACTTATTTTTTAATCTTTCTATTTTAACCTTTCTATTCTATATACATTTTATCTATAAACATGTCATTTTTAGAATGAATTAAGCTTTAAATAAAACAGTGGAATACATTTTGTTATATTGATCAAGTGAAACATTATACAACTTTATGCTGAAAAGATCAAATAGCAGAACCAATGAATAAAATTTAGATACCTTTAAAATTGAATCATATTCTTCTCATAAAATCCAAGCAAAAATTCTAATTTCACCTGTACATATTACCTTCTAGATTCTGTACTCATTTATGCACTAGAAACAAAACAATTGCCTGAGGCCCAGACAATTGAATTCTGGTATGGTAACAGACAATAACTTTTTATATGATTATAACAAAGAAGTTTCTATTCAAACTTGCAAATATTCCAAATCGTCTCTGGGGTTTAGTTTTCTTACATGCCAAATGATGATCTTGGATTAACTAATCCCTTCTGTCCCTGCCACTGTGACTATTTATACTTCAACACATCTAGAGCAGTTGAAACTTAAAGAGGAGAAACTTGGTTGTAATTTGTAAAAGAACCAATTTTGTTTGTTGTTTAGGCATCATAATATAGCCATTCAAAGAATGATTGCTACTTTGTCATCAGAGATATTAAGTATTAGAACACAGGATAATAAGATAAATCATGAATTCTTAGAAAATTACTTTGAATTTAATGTCTCTCTTTAATTTTTATATATGAAGCCCACATGCAATGTTTATGACATTGGGCATAAAAGTCAACTTGCGTGAAATGGAGAATTCCAAGTACTTCTTTAAAAATTCTGTTAGAATCTATTTAGATTTCTCTGTTACAGTACTTTTCAAAAAACTATATTTTAAGCATGTTCCATGTTCTAGTTGGTTCTAATGCTAATGGGTCTGCAGACAACATTTACGAAAGAATGAATGAGAGAAAATAAAAAGTGAAGTTAGAAATACATATCAGAGATAGACTGAAAACAATTGGTAACACTGAGATTTGTTCATTTGAATAAGGTGAAATGCTGATCAATATTTTCATTTAATCATAATCGGAGTAGGCAAAAATAATTTGGTTACCTAGGAAACTGTAAATGGTTAACATTGCTATATCAAATGATCTGTGTCATGGGCAATCATGCAAGGGAAAGGATACAAAATGCTCCACTTCTAAGTACAAGAGTAGTGTGAGCAAGAATTGACAGGTGACTTGGGAGATTTTCTTATGGTAAATGGCAATGTATGATTAATTTCATTGTCCTATGTGGGATTCTGGTCTGACCTATCACAGAATATTCTAGCTTGAGCAAGTTACCTAACTTCCCTGAGTTTTGTATGTTTGTTTGCTTATTGTGGTATTCAAAACAACTTCCAAATTTTATTTCTTCTTGAACACCAGGTATTTTGCAATACTGATGTGATATTATCCAATGCCTAGTAGGTTCCAGACTAAAACATAACTGTTTCTTCTGAAATATTGGCCAAGGTCTTGGTCTTAATCAACAACAGCCCAAACAAATTCAAAATTTTTTAAATTTAAAAATCTATCATAGATACAAAAACATATACCAAACATGTATACACTGCCTGCAGTCTTAGACCTCTGTGAACTCAGAGCACAAAACTCTCCATTCTCACAAGGTGAGCATTGTCCTGGTTTTGTTATAATCATTACCTTGTTTTTCATCATAGTTTTTAGCACCTACATTTCCATACTTAAGCAATATAGTTTACTTTGTTATCAAACTGTGTAAAGAGAATAATCTATTTCTCTTTTGATTCTTCCTTCTTCAATCCACATTGTTCTGAGTCTCATTCATATTGCTAGATGAGCAGCCTTCGTACAATGTCTTTGCTGTAGAATAGACCATCATGTGGGAACAGACCGAAATTTATTTATCTATTCTACTGTTGGTGGACATTTTAAACTGTAATACTAGGAATATTCTTTTACATGTACTTCACACAAGAGTCTTATTAAAATGAACACTTAGAGAGAGAAGAAATGCATAGCAATAAGGTATAAAAATCATCAAATTTATTAGATAATTCCAGAGTGTTTGTACCCATTTATACCCTCTTGGCATTACCACCTTGTTAACACAGATTTTTTCACATTTTTTTCCACCTTTTTACCAATGTGGTGAGTTTGTAATGATATGTGATTTATTTGGTAATCATGTGCCTGATTATCAATGTAGATGGTCATTATTTTATATATTGTAGTTTTTAAAGATGTATTTGTGAATTTCTATGTTCTAGTTGGTAGTATATTGGCATATCATTTTTTAAATATTGGTTTATTAGTGGTTCTTCATGTAAACTAGGTATTTATCTAGTCAAATGACTTGTCCACTCTTTATGGAGTCTCAACTAAACAGTACTTAATTAAGGAAAACCAATTGATTGCCTCTCCTTTTTTTTTTTTTTTGCTACCGGGGATTGAACTCAGGACCTTATACTTGTGAGGCACGTATGGTGCCACTGAGATAAATCCCCAGCTCTGTCTCTCCCTTTATGAGTACTGCTTTTTGTGCTTTGATCAACAAATCTTTTCCTACACCAAAGTCATGAAAATATTTTCTAAGTCTATAATTTTTTAATTTATTAATTAATTTTTACATAGGAAACCCACATGCAATTTTAATTTAATTTAATTTTAAATTATTTACATTGAGCTTAAATCTTACAATAAAATACACAAGTAATACTTTTATCCATCTTGAGAGATGTTATATCCTTAGGTAACCAACACACCAAGCAAGATATTACAATCTTTTTATTGCCTAGAATTTTTCTTCTCTTCTTCCAGATTTTTTCTTTTTCCAGGTGTAATTAACACATAAAAATGAATATATTTATAGAAGACAAGATGAATTTTTGATATGTCTTCTTTGTGAAATGAATTTACTACAATTAAGCTAATGAATCTTTCTACTCTGACATCCCCATTCCCAAGGGCTTTATTTATTCAGCACAATATTTTTGTTTATCATTTTCTTAGTCGTTTACTTCTTCTTGTAAATAAGAGTTCCCATGTGGTACCATTTCTTTTCAGCTTAATCACTTTCTTTTAGTATTTCATATAACAGTCCAACAGCACTAAATTCTTACAGCCTTATTTTTCTTTTTAAAGTCTATATTTTACCTTTGTTTTGGAAGGACATTTTAATTGGACATAGAATTCTGGGTTGGCAGTTGTTTTCATTTATATCACTATTGACAATGCTGAATTTTAACTAGACCTGTGCTCTTGGAAAACAGCAACTAAAAAAATTGCCTCCACCCTATCCTGGCCTTGTAAAAGCCTGCCATTCCCCCATACGATCTAGTCAAGGTAAGACTGTTGAATTCCCTCTCCCATTTTTGCCTGTAACAAGAAGATCAGGCATTCCACCATGCTGTTTCTGCATTTGAATCTGCCAACCATGACCTGAAACCATGAGTCAAAATAAATCTCTCTTTTAAGTTGTGGGTGTCAGATAGGGTTCCCCAGAGACTGCAAAGTTACTAAGACAGCCACCTTTCCCACTCACTGTTTGCTTCCTGCTCCCTAGCTGTTATGGTTTGGGTCTGGATGTCCCCCCAAAGCCTCATTTGGTCAGAGGTAACTGAATCTGGAATGTGTGATGCTGGAATTAAGAGTGTGTTACTAAACCACTACACCCGGGTGAATAATTTAGCATAGTCTCAATCCTGGTAGTCTGGATGGGATAAAAGAGGCAGAAAGATGCAGTGAAGGTCCCTTATTGCCTTTGCTACCTTGTGCTCACCATGTTGTTTCTCCTCTGTGATGTCTGTTTGCCATCCCTGTCTTGGAGCCAGCTGACTGTGGACTGAAACCCCTACAAACTGTAAGCCAAATACACTCCTTTCCCTCTAACTCTGAGTGTTTGGTGTTTTGTGTCAACAACAAAAAAACAGTAACTAACACACCAAACATAAAGGCAAATGGCTCTAGTAAAGCTATGTCATCTCTTTTCTCTGTAGTCTCTCACTCTCCAGAATCCTATCCCCTCTCATCCTGGTAACTTTAGTAGCTCTCCAGTGTATTTATACAGGTGCTTCAGTTTTATCTATTTGGCCGTACTCATTCTTAATTGAAAGAATGTTTTATCACAAGATATTTCATCATAGCTGGAGGCCCACTCACCAGATAATTATAATTTTAAATCCTAGAAATTCTACTTAGTTTTTCTTCAAATCTGCTTGGTAATTATTTGTAGTTTGCTGTTTCCTACAGATCTTTCAATATAATCTTTAATTTGCTTTGAACATATAAACTAAGCCTATGTAGTAGTGTTCCAGCATCTAAGTCCTCTGTAAATGGTCTCAGGATTTTTAAAACTGATTCTTATTCATAGTGCTTTGTTTCCTTGTATGTTTAATTATATATGTATCTATATATCACTAGGCTTAACTTTTGATATATATATATATATTTGTATGCTTAATGATATTTTAGTTTGATGGGTTCATTTTCTTGGAAATTTGAGAATTCTTTGAAAACTTGGTTTAAGGAACATTCTTGCAGAAGGATTTGCTTTTGTTAGTCCAGTGCCTGAAATATTACCACTCTGGGCAGGTCTTTGCTATGTTCATGGTTTGAAGTCTTTTGGACCACCTAAGTAAAGTAATCTTGGCAAGAAATCTTAAGGAGAGCTGACTTGCATTTGTAATTTTCTAAGGACATCTTTTCACTTGGTAATGAGGTATCTTCCCCTAGTTTCACTGGGAGAAGAATTTTTTGTAGTCTCATTTTTGTAGGGGAAAAACTTTGTTTTAGACTTGAGTTTTGCCTTTACCTTCCCATATACATTAAAATGATGAAGTTATTCTTCCAATTTGACACATATTTCAGGATAAAAGTGACCTATGGGTTCTTTCAATTTGTGCTTTCACACATAATTTGGTGTGTTAAATTATTTACTTCTTTGGTGCAAGGTTTCATATGTTTTTAAGAATTTTTCAAAGACGTAATTTGTTCAGCATTTAAATCTTCTCACTTTATTCACCAGATCCCACACTGTGCAGCTTCTGGCTCTACCCCAAAGTCAGAATTACCATGAAAGGTAAATGCTTTGTAGGGATTCTGGACATGGAGGCAGCTGTAACAACTGACGACAAAAAAGAGGACTCCAGAGCTGCTTCAGAGATGGTGAGAATGATGGGATAAATGTATTCAAAGTGAAGGGGAAATTTTGAGGGGCATTATTGGCAATGTGTTTTCTGGTAATAATTTTTTAATTGGATCATTCACTATATTTGTTTGTCACACTTCATATCCCCACTTTAAAAAATTTTGGAATGCATGGGATAATCTCCATCTGATGAAACTGATTACACACATACACACACACACACACACACACACACTCACAGAACCTTAGATCAGTTAGTGGACTGAGACAGATTGTCATTGTAATATTCATTCTTTTATCTAAATCCATCTAGCTAGCTGTCCATCCTATGGCCCCAATCATTTTTCTCAAAGATGTTTTTCTCTGAAGCAAATTCTAAGAAGATGAAAGAATTAGTACACTTGCTTTCATCAGACATTACTCATCTAAGATGACTTGGGTTTCAAGTCTTGGTCCACTTAGCCTGGGCAAATAAAACCAACTTATTTCAACAAAAATAATGCCCTTAAGATGGAGGCAAGGATATTTTACAGAACCATTATGAAACATCTTTCCCTACCTTTTCAGCCTTCAAACTGGGAAATAGGAGCTACACTGTTAGTTCTCCTGGTTCTCAGGAATTCAGACTCAGGATGTAACTAAATCATTAAGCTTTTGTGGTTCTCCATTTTGGTGGATATCCTGCAGATATTAGGCCCTGCATTTCCATAATTCCTCCTAATGTGTCTCTCTCTTCCTATACACATATGTGATAGCACCAAGTGATTCTCCTTATGTATCCTATTGGTCCTGTTTCATTGGAGAACTTTGACTAATATAAGTTTTAGAATTTAGAATGGTTCTAGAGGAATAGACTTGTATGTATGAGATTTCTGAATTGGTTCTGGGCATTTTGGAACTAGTCTGCTAGTCTAATTAATTTTAGAAATATGCTGATGACTTTATTCTCTGTAGTGTACATTCTAACAAATGCACTGTAAGTTGAAAATATCATATGATATTTAATACACCTAACCTGCTGAACAAAATTGCTTAACCTAGCCTACCTTAAATGTCCTCAGAATGTTGACATTGCTTACATTAACAAAAGAATCTGACACAGAGTCTGCTTTGTAATAAAAGTGTTAATATCTCATATAAAGATTGAATATCATATCCAAAAGATGCTGACAACACCCTACATGGTAGAGTGTCACTGGTTTTCTCTTATGATCTAGTGGCTGAGAGAAGCTACTACTTTTGGGCACTGCCCAGCATCGTGAGTATCATAGAGTATAATCACTACCTTGGAAAAGATTAAAATTTAAAGTAAACTTTCGACTGAACATGTATCACTTTTGTACCATTATGAGTAAAAAATTGTAAGTCAAAGCTTCATAAGTTGAGGACCATCTGTTCAAATAATCCATAACATGATTTGGTCATGAGGATAAAGTATGGGATAAGGATATTGGTGTGGGTGAAGTGAACAAGGGGTGAACTTGTGATGGGTAATTTTATGTGTCAACTTGGCTGAGCCAAGAGGTACCCAGAAATATTATCTTTGGTATTTCCATGAGGATATTTCTTGAAGAGATTAACATTTAAATTGTTCAACTGAGTAAAGCAGAAATGGGCCTCATCCAATTAGTTGAAGATCTGATTAGAACAAAAAGGCTGACCCTAAATAAGACAGAATTCATCCTCCCTGATTGCCTTTGAACTGGGGTATTCGTTTTTATTTTCTTCTATCTTTGGACTTGAAATGAAGCATCAAGCTCAAGCATAAGAGTTTGTGCTTATAACCTTTGAATAAGAAGTAAATCATAGGCCTTGATTTTTCAGGCCTTCAGATGCAGACTGGAACTAAATCACTGGTTTTCCTGGGACTCTGGGTGTTGATTCTCTGTATATATATTGGAACTTGCCTGTCTAATTACTGGGTGAACCAATTCCTTATAACAAATCTCCTTATATACAAATTTCTGTACACACACACACACACGTGTGTGTACATCCTATCAGTTCTTTTTCTCTGGGGAACCCTGACTAACAGTGTCTAAAAGGTACGAACCATAGATATAAAGATAACTGAGACAGTCCCAACCAGTGAGGCAGTCCCAACCAGTGAGGAAGCCATCTTTTAATGGGCTTATGAGAAGATGTCTGTCACAGAGCGTACGACTCTGATTGCTAACTTTCATTTTCTTAAATTAAGCATGTTGATTGTATGTGTGAATGAAAGATATTAAAATCCAAGAAGAATTAACAATTTGACTCTTAGTAGAAACACAACATACATTTTTGTGCACCTAAATGTTATAGAGAGAAAAAAAATGAAGGAAGATCATCCAAGAACTATAAAAGAACATGGGCTTACTTCCAAATACCAACTGATGAAACTGATGAAAATGAAATGGGAGACATAACATAGATGCAAGAACATTTAGATAAAGAAAGTGAGAAAGGAAAAGTCCGTTTCTCAAGACCAACAGTAACAGCAATAAAATACTCTAGCTCCACTTACTGGAATGTTGAGTCCCATTAGTCTAGATAATGTTGATCATTAGAAAAAGTTGTCTGAGAAGACTGAGGATCCCAAGTATTCTGATCTGTAATTTTGAAAGAAAGTGAGAGAAGTTTATTCCTTAAATTCCAGTTTGTGAGTTTCCTTAAAAGCTATGCTGTGCTTTTCAATTACTGTGTTATTAGTTCTCGTACAGATTATCTACATTTTCCAACTGAATGGCCTTCATTTTAATTGTGTCTTCTATCTTCTTTGTTCAGATGAGGAATTATTTTAAAGATATTTTACTCACTTCCATAAAAAAACAATTAGGGAAAAATTATTTTCAAATAGTAACAAACACTAAGTTTGTGTTTCATTCAATCCAACATTTATTAGCATCTCCCAGCTGACTTCCTATGCGATGAAAGAAAGTAAACGCCATAGTAAAGAGAAACAGCTGTTTCTTCCAACATTATACATTTTATAAATCCCTTCTTATGAATAAAATGCAATCATCCGCTTTATTTCCAAAGGTAGAGAGATCAGCACTGAATGAGGACAACTGAAGACAAAAGTTACTAACAATCTTCTCCAAACAATGGGCATCTATATATGACCCACAGTTGCCCACTTCTCAATTCTCTTTTAGAGGAGAATAAAAGAGAGTTGGTTACAATATCGGTAATATTCTTTCAAATGCAGATCTCAGATTTTGAAAAGTTCTTCCTTAACATGTCAGGACTGAAGAATAGGTTCAAATTGTCAAATCTGTTTGCAATTGATATTGCAAGTAAGTTTAACAATAGGGAAATCAGTTTGTGTCAAAGCAACTTAGGCCATTAGTGGGTACCATTTTCTCCATTTGTCAAGCAAACAGCAAAAAACTTCTTTTGAACAGCTGTTCAAATTAGCATAAGCCCACAGGCCTGTGGCCTAAAACTGAAATTTGGCTGACCCTAATAGTAATTGTACCTTACTAAAAGAGTAGAGTGCTTGTGAAAATATATTGTGTCCCTGCTTCTGGCCTTCTTTAAGCATTTGTGCCATGTTTTTACTTTTATAAGTTCTAGTGATATTCTCATTTTCCTATTCATGAATTTTCTTCTCTCTCTGTTACCTGCTTTGACTTAGATCTTAAGCTCATTTTTTGAAACTTATATTCATAACGGCCTTACTCCTAATGGCATTGGCTAAACTATGCATCAGATTTTTTTAAAATTTCATTTACCTATAGCAGAAACAAACTCAAGTTGTCTAAAGCAAAATCTAGCATACTTTATACTTCAAAATGTTTACTCAAGTCCTGCATCCTCTATTCTTGAGTTTATATAGAAAACTAAAGGAAAATCATTTCCAAGGCAAAAATCAAAGAAAGAGGAAAAAGAAAAAGAAAGCTTATACCACCAGTCCCAAGACACCCATTTACTCTTTCACTGGATCCCATTTCAGCTCTAGAATATAAAGCCCCTTCTTCATGTTGGGAAAATACACAAAGACCCCAAATTATGAAAATACATGAATCTACAAAGGAAAAAGAGACTATGAGTGTGAAGACCAAAAATGAGACACAAAGTGGGGGACAGAAGTAATGGAGAGTTCTACAAAAATTCTAAAATTCAAAAGCTTTGACATTTCCAATCAGCACATCAACTACATTTCCATGTTCTCCATTCTTAAGAAAGATCTTGAGTGCTCTCCAGTGCTTATAGTGAAGTTGAAAATATACGATAATTGGGCTTCAGGAACAAAGAAAATGTCTTTAGAAGTTGAAGAGATTTATGTTGAAGATCTTTAGTGATTACAGTATTGCAATGACTGCTAAGTACATCAAAATGTATGTATTGCTTTTCAAAGTGATGGTTCCAAGATCCTTGAGGAACTTGGAAGCTAGAAGAAGGTTTATTGTCTCAGAGAGGGCAAGAAAGTATTTACAATATCCAATGTAAATACTCTAGGAAAAGGGGAACTTCTAATCAGGAAGAAGCCAATCTAAAGTTTAGTGAAGCTGAGGGAAACCTTAGGGTCATATCGATTACCTTTAAACTAAATTGCCACTCAACATTTCCACTGGATGTCTACCTGGCATCTACATCTAGACATGACCAAGCTGGACTCCAGATTATTTTCCCCTTGAAGCCATCCCTCCTTCAGTCTCCCATCCTCATAAATCTTGGTGAAGTTTTTGAGGCATCCTGGTCCTCACTTTAAAGGTATCCAGAGTCCAAGCATTTCTCACCCTCTTCACTACTACTCATCAAATATTAAAATAGGTCTTAAAGGGTCTCTCTGCT
Source organism: Heterocephalus glaber (assembly GCF_000247695.1). Next base: position 9,863,890 of record NW_004624795.1, on the reverse strand, counting down.
TCTGATAGTCTCCTTCTCCTGTGTTTTAAACTCAGCAGCCAGAGTGATCCCTTTGGAGTATATCTTATCACGTTTCTGCTACAACACTTCAGTGGCTTCCATCTCACTCAGGATGAAAACCTCAAATTCTTACCATGGCCTTCAAGGCCCACAGCCCACCTTGTCTCCCTGGCTGCTCCCATGACTGACTCCTTGCTTCAGTCACTCTGGCCACTTGCTGCTCTAGCAACACTCCGAACCCAATGACCCGCTATTCCCTCTGACTGTGTGCTTTCCCAGGACAGCCTGATGTTTGCTTCCTGAAATCCTTTACGTCTCTGCTCAGATGTGGACTTCTTGGTGAAAGCTTTGATACATATTACATTTCTGATGATCTGACACTCACTGTCCCCTTCCCCCGTTTCTCTTTCTGTAGCATCGATTGCCATCTAGCATAGTAAATGTCACAGTCATCCAGTTTATTTCTCATCTCCTTCAACAAGACCTTATACTCCCTTTTGACCAGTGTAAACAATGCCTAAAACAATGCCTGTTATATGTTAGACATTTCAGAAATATTTGTTGAATGTTGAATGAATTACTAACAGAGAGAGAGAGAGACAGAAAGAAGAGAAGTGAAGAGAAGAGAAGAGAAGAGAAAAGAAGAGAAGAGAAGAAGAGAAGAGGAGAAGAGAGGAGAAGAGAAGAGGTAGGCCAGATTTACTGGTTCATTATCATCCACACCTTCTACCTTCTACTCTGCATCTCTTCCCAGGAGGTGGGTGTTAGAGTCTGCCAAGCAGTCAGTAAGTGGTATGTGGAGAGTATAAAAGTAGCCATTGTCCCCTCCAGCAGCAGTGGACTGACTCATGGGGACAGCGTGGATGTCAGGCTTACCTCTCTTCCTGGACATTCTCTAGTGACTCCTGTGACAGATCTTTTACTCTCAGATTTATATAGAGATTTTCCTATAGGATCCTTTATCATTTTCCCTCTTATTTGAAATTATACTACCAGTTTCCTCCAAATGTAGGCATTTTAAAAGTCTTACTTCTGGCCTTTTAATTCAATTCCACTGAAGTAGGTATAAATTCTGTTGTTAACACAGGGTTTCCCTTATAATTCTTATCTTTTTAGAAATTCTTCTACAGTGTTTATTCTTATACAAAGTCTTATGAACCTTTATTTGAGATTCCCAAATCATTTTCTCAAATATGGATTAGAGTTGTGATGTTGATAGAATACATTAAGGAAGACTGAAGATATTCATAATCTTAGGTACTATTAATATTGATTTTATTTTTCGCCTTAACTGGAACAGTTAACATTCAATCTGTGTCATATTTTTGAAAAAACATATTTTGATCTTATCAAGTATAGTTTCTTTTTATAAAATTATTCACTCCTGAATTCAAACTTCCTAATTGATCCAAAATGCTTCTTTGGGTTATTTTGTAACTGTTCCTTTTTAACTGCTATTGTTGAATATATTCTAAATCAATATTATTGTTTTTAGTAATAAAATTGGATGATATTATAAATTATTTCAAAATAGCTTTGGATTATCTCTTGCAATGTGATATGTTATATTGATTGTTGTTTTACAAATATTTTGTAACCATGCCTTCATCTCTAGGGCTATTTGAGGGAATGTTTTAAAATTTCTGGTTGATTTCATTCCTTGCATTAGATTCAAATTCTGGTTTTATTAAAATGTGATCAATTGCTGCTTTCCAAGCAATAGAAATTCTGAATTTGTCTTTTGTGACACAGTATTGTATCTAGTCACATGTTGTTATTGAAATTTTCAGGCACTTATTTCTGTGCGTGTGTGGCGTGTGTGTGTGTGGCATGTGTGTGTGTGTGTTACTGACAATCAAACCCAGCCTTCACAATGGTCTATATCTCCAACCCTTTTTGTTTCAGTTTTTATATAGAAACAGGGTATTGCTAAGTTGCCCAGGTTCGGAATGAAATAGTGCTTCTCCTACCTCAGTCTGCCAGAGTGCTTCAACTTACAGCTATACACCACCATGCCCAGGTATTTTTTTATGCAGTAAGATATGACCACTTTTTTCTGGCTTCTCAGCTTAATGCCTTTGTTACTAAATTTTAAGTTGAAAATAACACCAAATCCTCAATAAAATTCTGTAACATTTATCTTTTGCCAAAGTATACGAGCTGTATTTCTTTAAACGGAAACTGTAGGTTCACATTTTGCCTGTTTCATTCCCCATGAAATACATTTCCTCTCTTATTTGGAGAAATCCTGCTGATTTCTTGAGATACATTTAAAACTTATCTTTTCTATGAACATCTTCTGATTTGCTTCGGTCACCTAATCAGATACACCTTGACCTTTCTTGATCCAAACTGCACAGTATTTTTGTGTTTCCTGTGATATCTCATACCTTGCCTTGCATTAAATTAGTTCAATACTTGCTTCTCTCTGTAGCTCAGAGAGCTCTTTTCTTGAGCACAAAGCCATTTTTTCTTCATGCTTGTTTCCTTGACCCACAATTTTGCACACACTAGGCTTGCAATAAATACTTCCAGTTCTGGAGTGTGGGAGAGAAGCATTACTCTAAGGTGTAGGGGAGAGAGAGAGAGAGAGGTGGGTGAGAGAAGAGAGAAGAGAGAAGAGTTACTCCAACTTAAAATCAAAGCACTTGGTTCGGTTTGCTGGAAGTGGCTGGAGAAGAAAAGATGCTTACCTGGCCAATTTGAAGTATCCATCCTGATAAACCTGACAAGATGGACTACAGAGAACCAGGTTTGCTCAGAAAGTCTCCACACACTTCACTTTTAACTTAATAGTTCAGGAAATGCGGTTACTACTATTGTTTCTGTTTTACGTGACTGGGCTTGAAGAAGAGATTTCTCAACTTCTGTTTGCTAGACTTCTGGATAAAAACATTGTTTACCTGTAAAATGTAACTAGAGAACTGGCTGTTTTAGATGTCAGGTTGATATCAAACATATTCTGTTTTACTCTTAGTCTCTCTGTTTCTTCCAGCAGTTTATCAGTTGAAAAATAATATCTTGGGTTGATTTCTTAAGACATTGTCATGAAATTTCTCTGATAAGCTCTTTTTAAGAATCTGTCGGAGCCTTCCCTGGCTGCCATCTTTCAGGAAAGATCTCCAAACTTCATGCTTTTTATTTGCCTTTTAGTAACTTGCGGAGTATATTTGATGCTGTTTTCACGAGTTTAAGCACAGTTATAAGTTCTGTATGTCCTGAGTTGTTAAAGAAAACCTCTCCAACTCCTAGTCATTGCCCAAAAAAAAAAATCCCAGGAGAATCTGACACAAGAATGTCATGACCCATTTTCCAACTATATTAGTTTTCTTCCTTGCTTTAAATCAGTTTCAAGGGTGCAATGTAAATTAGTTTTGAAGGGCTGCCATTCCAAATACCACACCTGGGAGGTCTAAACAATAGAAAGTTGTTTCCTCCCACTTCTGGAGGCCTAATCTGGATGCAGCTCTTGGTAGGTTTGCTTTCTCCTCAAGTCTCTCCTTTTGGCTTGAAAATGGAGCCTTCTCCACTTTCTCCCTGTGTTCTTCCATGGTTTTTTTCTCTGTCCATCCCTATGCCCGGTGTCTCTTCTTCTTAGAAGGACGGAAGTCAAATCAGACTACAGCTCTACCCATCTGAACCCATTTAATCTTAATCCCCTCTTTAAGGGCTTATCCCCAAACCTAGAAAAGTCTTAATATACTGGGGATTCAAACTTCAACATAGGAATCCTGAGGGACACAGTTGAGTCCATAACTCCATGGCAAGTGGAAACATAATACTACATTGCCGTACTTAAAGAAGACGGTATGTAGAAAATATTTAGTACAATTCCCAGTAAATTATTAGGTCTCAACTATTCATACTCCTGGGAGTTACTTTTACTATTGACATTGTTATTATTAGCAATTATTACTCTTATTTAGCCAAGCAAAGCTATGCAAATGTCAGACAATTCTACTGTAAAAGCCTCCTTAAAATCATGACATTTTTAACCTCTAAGCTATGGCTCTCTTATTTCAGATGTTATTTGACATTGTAAGAAATCTCAGGCTGGTGAAAGGATCTTAACAGAAAAGAAGAGGCATTTTAATAAACTGAAAATGGAAGTGGCTTTAGAATAAGAAGGCAAGTATTCACATTCCAGCTCTGAGAAGTATTGGTTGAATCCTTGAAGCAAGTCCTTTAACTTCCCTGGAATCTCAGTTTGTAAATCTAAAAAATAATATAACAAATTTATATTTGCACTGCAAAGATTAAGTGTGATAACAAATTTGGAAAGGCAATAGTATGCACTTTGATGGACCCCATTCCATGGATCTTCTGAGGACAAGTTCGTGAAGAAGTCTGGTGCTTTAAATTTATTTTTTTGTTTTGTTTTGTTTTAGAAGCTTAATAAAAATGGCAATAGTTTCAAGTGAAAATTCGCTGTAGAGAGAGTGTTTTTTATTGTTTATTATGGTGATCTTTTGAACACAAAATTCTCCTTTTTGGAGCAATTTATACACATGGTAAGAAAATAAAATCGTCCATACAAAAGAGTTTACAGTGAATAAAAAGAAATCTTTCCTTTCTGACCTCCAATTTCTCAGTTCCAATTTGGAAACAATCCATTTTATGAAATTCTTATACCTTGTTCTCTCCATACAGAAATGCATACTCCCCCTCTCCACATACATACTTTAAATTTAAAAAGGGAACCTAATATATTTATACTCCTTTCTAAACTTTGGACTATACACTCACCATTGTACCTCAGAAATTGCATCAAATGCTGTCTCTAACTATGTAGCTCTCTTTCTGAGCTTCTCCTTATTATATAGGGCTTGTAGCCTGAAAACTACATTTCTCGAACATTCCTTTCTCAGCTAATTTCTAGTTACAGTCTTTCAGAGGGAGGCATGGCAGGAGATTGGGATGGTGGAGGAAGATGGGGACATTTGTCTTCATGTGACTCTGGGAGTAGCAGTGGTGATGTCAGGCTTTAGCAAGTGGCTGCAGAAATTATGAGGTCAAATACAGTTGGTGATTCCAGAGTAGCGGCAAGGATGAAAAGGACAGTAGTTCCAGCAGGCTGTCCAACAGTGATTCTTGGAGTGTTGGTGACACTGTAAGCAGGAAACTTCTGCTCAGTTGTATTGAATGTACCATTAATAGTTCAGTAATGGGTGAAGAACCTTGGCCTTCTGCTCAAAGGCGGATCATGGTTTTTGACCATTGTGTAATACTTGCTTGTCCTTTCTATTACTTGTCTTTTTCCAATACCTAGCAGCTTCCTAATATGTGGGAAATACTCCTTCTGCTTTCTGCTACTCTCAACACTACCTAAACCCCTGGCTGAACTATTGAGAGAGATTTCTAGTTTTTTTAATAGATAACATGATAAGCATTACTGTAAATGTATACCTGTCTAATCTGTGTTTTTTTACCCATGATTTCTGATGTCTGTGTGGTATCCCATTGTATGAGTGCACTGTAATCTATTTCAGTATCACCTTAGGGATACATATTTAGGCTCCTTCTAGCCTTTTACTATTAGAGATACTGCTTATCCATGACAAGTGAATCTGTGGTTTCATAAGAGGACTTGTGGATTTTAATGTAGATACATACTGCCAAATTATCCTCCAAAGAGGATGTACTAATATATATTCCCTTCAACAATGGAAGAGAATGAGCACTCATACCCTGTTCAACAAAATGTATTATCAAACTTTTTATTTATGACAATTTGATAGATTAAAATGATATTATATAATGTTTAACTACGTACGCCTTTAGTTAAAGTAAACTTGAATAGCTTTTCAAATATTTAAAGATCATTTATATCTCCCTTTCTGTAAACTCCCTACTTATGGCCTTTTAAATTCTGTTACTTCTTTTTGACTTATAATATCTCTGTATATACTTAAGATATAAGTTCTTGGTCATATATATTGTATGATCCCTCTAGTTTGGCACTTTCATTTTTTATTTTTTCTTTGCAGAAATTTTTAATATTTATGTAGTCAATCTTTTCTTTATAAAATGAATATTTTATTTTATAATTCTGGATTTTGTATTTGGTGTACAGAGGCCTTTACAACTATGAAATTGTAAAATATGTATTTTCATGTTTTTATTAGAGTTTATTATGATGATTTTTATAATCATCTTTTTTTCATCTGGGATTTATTTGCCTTCAGGAAAGAGGTAGTTTTCTAACTTTGTTATCTCCATAAGTGGTTAGCCACTTATTCCAGCATGACTTATTGAGTGATTGATGTATTTATTTACCAATTTGAAATTTTCACATGATAAATTTGAGAATTTACTTGGAAGCATGTATATGTATGTACATATTTGCACTATTATTTATCATGTAAATGCATATAAGTAATTTATAATATTATTTATACAATACTTTACCATCTGATAGAATTATTCCCCTTCCTACTCTCCTATATTAACATTTCATTTTATTCCTGATTTTTTTCATATAAAATCTAGAATCACTTTGATTAAACATCTGCTTTTCAAAAAACTGGCATAGCCTTCAATTTAAACCAGTTTCAGGAGAATAGAACAGCTTTTTATATATTTCAGAATAGTGAGATTCTACATCTAAAAAGAAGTAGAATGGCAACTTCCCTAGGCCCATAATCCTGATTATTACTTTGCATTAAAACGATGCTAATGGCCAGCTGAATGCCCATTATTGAGAATAGGGAAAAATCTAACTTTGAAGACATCCACATCACCATCTTGATCCTTTCAGATATCCTGATTAGGGCACAAAATAGATTATGATGTGTGTTTATAGGTCATTTTCCTTTGAAAGGAAATTTTTTAATCATAAGAAAGATGAACATAAAGGAATGAAACAAATTTTATAAAAACCTAGAATGGGGAGGAATTGTACAGTTATCTAATTCTATGCCTCATTTCACAGATGAAGTTCAGAGAGGCCAAGAGAAAATAAAATACTTGTTCAAGAACACACAGAGGCTGGGTTGCAGAGTAGAATCTCAGTTTCTCCAGGTACTTAGTGTACTGCTTTTTCTAGATTCCATTGCTTCTCGATAGTCTTCCCCAGTTACATGTTTGAACCTCATGCCAAGAGATAATACTGGTAGGAGAATCAGCTTTATGCATATACTGAGTTTGTGATCCTCATCTTGGAGCAATTTGAGGTTCACTTGTTTGTAAAGTCTGTCATTAAAATTCAACCCATTAAATTATGATATGTTCAAGGACTTATTTCAGTAAGATACAAATTCTCTCAGAAAGGTGGCATTGGGGTCTTGCCTGAAAATCAGAGGAAGGGGCAAATGATGTTGGGGCATCATGTAGCACAGATTCTTTTCCTCTGTATGACAGCTTGTCTGATTCTAGTTCTAAAGAAAGAGGAAGCAGGACCAGTAGAAAGTTTTAAAGTCCTAACAACAAAGATTGATAATGCCCTGCCTGCCTGCCTTGGTGTCTTCCTAAGAGAGGGAACAGGAACTAAATATCCAGTTTCTAGGTGGCTAGCACTCAATATCAGAATTGATTAAAACAGGGAGTCAGGAAGGGAAGTAGCAGGGTTTAAGGTAGAAGCTGTAAGAAGGTTTAAATTTGGATTGAGCCCGCATACAATGGCTTGTTATAGGCATCCCTGGACTCCTTGTTAAAGCGTAGAGTTAGACTCCTTAGTATCTCTTCCCTTTGTATTACTGTGAAGGTTCTTTTGATGCTTCTTTGCACTTGCTATTCAGAGTTACAGACACTGAATATTTCATAAAGTATCCACAGATATTAATAGCATTTGGGATTCTTACATAATATAATATCTTAGCAAAAAGTATGATTTTATGTGCTACTACTGTTTGCAGATTTTCATAGGTACCGATACAGATACAGATGTGTGGGAAACAGAAGAAAGTGTATGGTATCCAACAGGAGCTATCTTACCTGAGGAGCACTGAAACTTGTACTTAAGCAAAGGCCTTTGAAGTATAAAAGGCCAGGGAATCTAAGGCACAATGGAATGATATGAGTAACTAAGGATGGATAAGCCACTATTAGAACCAACACATGGCTCCTGATGCTCACTTAAACTGATAAGAACTAAAAAGAAAATCCAAAAGATTTAATTAGAATTGTCTGATTACTGTTTAAATGGAAATTCCAAGTCTTTTCGCTAAGAATGCTGAGTAGTAACGTCCTTTGGATTAAACCAGCAATCTGCATATTTATGTACTTATTTTGGTGTAAGACATCAAACCTAGGGCCTTGCACACGTGAGGTAAGGGTCCCACCACTGCGCTACACATCCATCCCCGAAGTCTGCATTTTAAATAATTGTTTATATTGATTCATACCTTGGTGACTCATATCACACTCCAAATAAGGGCAACGTGCTTCTAATTCTCTCTCCCCAGCAAGAAATGCTATGGGACCACAAATGATAGCATTTCAAAAATAGAAGGTACTTTATGAATCAACTTCTGGTCCAACAATTGTCATTTCTAAGATCCTACCAGGGCAATTTGTTTGAAGAGCTGCTGCAACTTTTTTTCAAAATCCTCCCTTATACTGAGACAAAATATCTCCCTGTTCTTTCCAGTCATTTTTCTTCTACTTTCGGGGATGGGTATAAAAAACTCAGTTTCTTTTTCATGTATTAGAGATTAATAATAATGTTGTCCTACCTTGTCTAGCTATCTGTGCCCAGCACTCTGTTTAGGGTTACTGAAGTGGTGTTAAAGACAGTGAAAAGCACAATTAAGATGACACACTTGGTCATTTTACTGTGGAGTGGACTTTTGTTTTAACTTCTTCCTCTTTTTTTTTTAAGTTAGAAGGAAGGGTAGCAAGGACAAGGAATCCATTTATTCTAAGAAGTACCTATTTTGTCTACCCTTTTCCCATATAACTGGCTCCCCTAGATTTTAAGAAATTCTGAAATTATGAGGTTGTTCCCAAAAGGAGTGGGAGATGATAAGCAGGACCAGAAGAATGGATAAAGTACAGATGGGGAAGAGGAGATGGGCTGTCCCTTCAGATAAAGGATATAACAGGAGAAAAACTGCAGGACCAGCCCGTGTCATTTTGGAACGAAAAGTGTGTTTATGTGCATGCGTGTGTATGTATACGTGTGTTTGAATGTCTGGGTCTGTATGAATGGAGTAGATTAAGTCACAATTCAATTCAAGAATCTCCACCCAGCACGCCAAATTCACATGAAGGAATTACGTAAGACAAAATCATGCGAGCATCATGGAGATAGGTAGCCATGGATGCAAGAGTGATTTTACTTTTTGTGGCAGTAACATGGACTCAATATGCTCAACGTTTCTACCCCTGCTACTTTATCATTTATGCTGAGAATGAGTTCATGCCCTCACTGCAAACTGCTGCAAAACAGTGCAACTAGAATTTGATTTGATATGATTCTGTTCACTAGCCTGGTGTCATCTTGTCAAAGGAAAGTTTAAGGCTGGCTTCTTTAATAGAGTTCCTGTAGCAGAACATTGACAAGAAGACACACCCTAAATGAGAACATTGTCTTTGATTGATAGGGACAGGGAGAAATAGGATCAGAGATATTGTCATTTATATCAGTAGAGCCATATGCAAAGGTATCACCAACATAATGTTGTAGCAATTCTGGTAAGATTAAACTTAGATTAGATATCTGTTATTCAGTCTTCACCATGAGCTACATGTCCATGTTTTGCTTATAAATGATTACACATGTAAAATACTATAATGTAAAGTTGGGCTTGGTGATGCATACCTGTAATCCAGGACTTTGGGAAACTGAGGCAGAAGATTAACTGCAAATCTGAGCCCAGCCTGGATAATTTAGGAATTGAGCAGGATCCTGTCTCAAAACAAAAAAAAAATTAAAAATAAGATTAAAAAATTATCATATATCTGTATATTGCTTTAAATAGTAAATTTACTCCTAGAAAACTGCATTTTTGTAGAACGATATTTAATCAATACTTGAACATATACATCTATTTTAACAATACTGAAAGCTATAAGGAAACTTTAATCATAATATATGAGCCAAGAAAATTAGTATAGTACACATAAAAAATGGTTTCATAAACTGAATTAACTCAAACAGAGCTTTTACATCAAAAGAGCTACTAGATCCAGGGGATTCTCGATTCTGTACTTACCCGATCATACAAAATGTGATTAAAAACTATGGTGGATGTTTAATTTTCTTTAATGTTACAATAAAAGACACATTATCAGTACTCCCTCTCCTTTAAACACACGTATCCCATCATTCTTATCATTTTCTGAAACAGTTTGGGAACTCCTTTCTTGTGAATGTCTTTAGTTACTCTATCATGGTCTCAATGTCCTGAATCAGTTTAAAATGTTCATCTTTATTGGTCATTTGGACTTTGGGGAAGCGCCAGAAGTTGCAGAGTTCCAGATCTGATGAATAAAGTGCATGAAGACCCATCATTTTTCCCAAGCCTGCCTTTCCACTAGGTAGCACTTAGAATTCAATGTATTTTTTTATCACTGTCTTGCAAAGACACTCTTTAAACATTCATCGTAGGTCTTCATCTCACCCTGTGTACCTTAGACTGTGTTAAGTTCTAATTGCCATTTTTTAAATAGGAAATAGATTTGCCTATGTTCATAAGTAAGACAATTACAAGTCAAGAAAGATGTTAAAATAATTTTATTTATATATATGAATGAAAGGATAGAAGGAAGTATAATTGTTTTTAAACATTTAACTAACTGTAACATGAAAAGAGATTTCATTTTCATGTTTTCTTGTGGCTAGACCTAAGGCTGATAAATGACAATTACCGGAATGGAGTTCAATATTGAATTTTCTAAATATCAAAGCTTTCCAACAATAGAAAACAAAATTAACACAAATTAATAGAAAACAAATTTAAAACAATGGTTTGATGACTATCTGCCTACGATATGACAGAAAGGATTCCTATGTAAAATTTGACATTAGATACAATTAGAAGCCTTCTCTACCCACTTTATCATACACAATTATTATTCTTTAATATTCATAACATAGTAGCTCCAAGGTTTAAATAAAAATGGTACATTTTGTGTAGGCAAAACAAATAAAATGAGTCTCTACTTTTACTCCTAACAAAAGTTGTAAGTAAATTTGATATTTACTTATTCATATATGTGTCATATAACCATAAAGGGATATATTTCTAAAATATTGTAATTCGATATTAATAGAGTTCAGCATCCAAGCAATGCAATTATAAAAACAATATACTACATTGCAAGATCAAACTTATCAAGATAGTACTTTTTTTCTACTTCTTTGTTGATTTAACATTTTTTTTTGCAGCACAAAGAACAAATAAACTTGAAGATTAAGACCAAAATTTAAATCTTCAAAAGTTGTAGTAAATGTTTGCATAAAATTAGTCATAGGAGTTACAATTGTGGTTGGCTGAGCAAGAGGCAGATACAGTCTCCCTCTTTTCCCAGTGTTTACTTCAATCAGTTAACAACATGCAATCCTTAGGGCTGCTGTGAGAGTCTGCAAAGCAGCACATAGCTGGTCCTGCAACCTGCTCCTTGCTCTGTGTTTAAAACTGGGGAGCAGTTAGGTACACAGCCCTGGAGCCAGAACGCCTGACTCAAAAACCTAGGTTTGTTTTTTCAAATCTAAGTGAACTTGAAAATATCTACCTTCAATCTATCTCATCTCACATTGGAGGCAGTCCTCAGTTACATGCGTGATCAGTGACAGATCAGACAGTTTCTTCTGAGGTTGGCTTGCACTCCGCTAGTGAAACTGAGGTAACTGGGCCACATCCAGGTAACTCCACATCCAGGAGACTAGCCTGGGTGGTTCAGATGCGGCCCAATAGGATCCCAAGAGAGAAAATAGAAACAGGCAGGGCCTTTCAACCTTGGTCTGGAACCAGCACAACCCTGCTTTTGTTCCATTCTCTCGGTCAAAGCATTTCGCCAGGCCAGCCCAGAATCAAAGGAGCAGATAAATAGTCCCTGCCTCTTGCTAAGATTTTATGCAAAGCCATGCCACACAGACAATGATACAGGTAAGGAAAAACTGTTTGGTGCAATCTTCCACCTAGAATGTGCCCTTTGGTAAATAATTATAAGTTGCAGAAATAAATTGTTAGAGATAAGTGGTAAGGATTAATCATAAAATTATGAAACCTTCTAATTTCTCTGAGCGTGGCTTAATGGATATTATTAATTCCTTTGTACTTCTGTTAGAAGGGTCATTTTAAATCTGTAAAGGCAAATTATGATATGCATCAATAGATTCAACCCTATACTTACATGGCTTGGAAATGTGTGGTTATAATTCTGTAGATGAAATAATTTAGCAATGTTCAGAAAATTTTTTAAATAGCATCAGTCTAAAATCTAAACAAGGATTGCCATAAATATATGTGATCTCTTCAGAGACGTAAGCTCTTGGCTGTTTTAACTAAATATGGATGTGTATGAATTAGAAGTAAATAATAAGTATAAATTCTTTCTAAGAAAATATTAACATTTTAAAATTTAATTGTCACCTTTGGGATGAGCAATCATGCTTTTCTCAGTTTTATTTTTAGAATGGTAATTTGGGAGTCCATCATATTTCTAAAATTTAACTAGACCCACCGAAATGCATGTGTGTGGAACTTGTTAGTTTGCTGCCTGCATAAAAAAATCTTTCTGTTAAATTTTGTGTTAATGCTATTCTCTTAGCATTTTTGTCACTATTGCTAAAAGCAATGACTATATTTGGAAACCTCAACAATGGTTACAGTGAAATTGTTGAAGGCAGCGCCCAGTTATTTTGTTCACTACACTGTATAACTGAAACAATAGATTGCCTCTAGGCTTAGTAGGAAAGTTGGTCTTGAAGAATTACACTTTCCTGTCATTAAAATATAAGAATATACTAGATTTCTCCTTTTTTTCTGACTGTTTGGAAAGGCAGTGATAAATATAGAGTCTAATCATTATTTCATTTTACATGTGTTTCTTTAATACGGTCTTGATTTTCTATTTAAACTGCTTTCCTTTACAAACTTTTCTCACATTGATTCATTTCCATTTGGGTAAACTCTATTCTAAAATTATGATATTTATGTATTCTTCCCAAAAATGTATCCTCATTGTCTTTCTATCAATATTTAATTTCCTAAACTTAATGACATCAATATTTGCCTATTATGTAATTTAAGGAAACAGTATAACACAACAAGGAGGTTGTTAGTTCTGTGGCCTTGTACAAGTTCTTAACTTTTGAACTTTATTCCCCTCCCTCTATTTTTAAATAGAGATCATGCATGTATCACACACTTGTATCAGTAAATGAGATGGTTCATCAAGTAGCCACACATATTTCTCATAGATAGACAATGCTTCTAATTATGGTTATCTTTTCATTACCTTTCTATAGCAAAAATTCTATTCTACCTGTACTCAAGCAAAACACTTGCAAAGTATAGAGAACTCATGAAGGGAATATTTTTTAAAATTAATTTTATTGGTACATTTTAGGTATACAATTCGTTTACATTTATCATTGGGTGTTTGTACCTATACATGATATATCTTGGTTCTTATTTTTTTCCCCCATTACCTGTGCACCCTTCACCCACTCCATCAAGGAAATATTAATATAGTGAATGTTGATGTTCTTCCCCAAATGACTAAAATCTTCCCATCAAGGAGACACTTTTTTAAATAATTTAGCTGCCACTACTTCCTTTCTGGCCTTTTGGACTATACTCATTTGTCTTTCACTTTCTATTCTCCTACATAGTATCCACCAAATCCCTCTTCAAGTAATAACAATTTCATTAGCTAAGTGTTTGTCAAATTCATGCAGTCCTCTTTATCTTTATTAATTTCTTAACACTGCAAAGTAATTGCATTATCACAAACTCATCACTCCGATCTTCCTGAATCTGTTTCCTCCTCCAAAGCACAGAAAAAGTAAACTTTTTTTGAATATAGACCTTATCCTATTTATTTCCTCTACCACCTCTATTTCTTTTTTTCTTTTTGGTACTGGGGATCGAACTCAGGTCCTTGTGCAGCAGGCAGCAAAACCACTGAGCTAAATCCCCGGCCCTACCACCTCTATTTCAAGACATTTCAGTGACATCCTGTTAATTCTATGATGAAGATAAATCTCTTTAGGGCCAGAGATTTAGCCCAGTGGTTCCTTCGCCTGCCTTGCAAGCACAAGGACCCAAGTTTGATCCCCGGTACCAAAAAAAAAAAATCTCTTTAGCATGGCCTCCAAGGCATTATGTGATCTTATTTTAGCCCATCTCTCTTGCCTACAGTCTCCTTCTCTCTCCTAGTTTGCTGCCCACCCCTCAACCTCCTGCCCTCCCAGTACACATATTATGGTTACCTTAGAGTCTTGGTGCATTATCACTTCCATAGAAAAATCCTTCAAACTTTCTTGCATAGATCAAATCTCCTAGTACATGCTCCCATAGAAGCAAATATTTGTTCTTCAAAATTCTTATCAGAGTTTATAGCTATGTGGTGCTATGAAAGACTATGGTAAATGTTTAAAATTTAAAGAAAATTCATTACAGCAATAAACACACTTCCATTAATCCCCTTCAAAATTCTCCCCACCACTTCCAACACATTTATCCCATCGTTCTTGCCGCTTTCTGAAGCAGTTCTCTTTCTTGAATGTCTTTAGTTATACAGTTGTGGCTGCATTGAGGTTCAGAATCAATTGAAATCCTTTACCTTTCATGGTCATTTTTTACTATGGGGAAAAGTTGCATGATGCCAGCTCCAGTAAATAAATTAGTTGAGGACACACCATAATATTTTTGTTTCAAAGAAAAATTGTCAAATGTTTTGAATCAATTCAGGATATTGAGGTAGTCACAACAGCACAACTAAAGCCACTCGGGAGACAGAAGATCCAGAATGCTTCAGAAAGTGGCAAGCATGATGAGGACAAGTATATTTAATGTGAGGGGGAGTATTTTTAAGGGGATTAATGGCAATGTGTCTTTTACTGTAATAAATTCTTCTAAGCATTCACCATATTTTGTTATTGTACCTCTTCAATATATATTTTGTAACCCTTTGATTAATGTCCATTTCCTGTGAACTCTAAATGGATGCATGAGCACTGTGCTTACATTTGCTCCCCTCAATAAATCCAACACCAAGCACAGTGCTTGGGAAGCCAAAGTACCCAAATAAATTAAATATTTCTTAAGTACTGAATGGCTGTGGATATTCTTACTGATGCATTAAGATAAATTCGTGGAAATGGGAGTATTTTTGGAAGTACTCAGTACATGTGAGGCCCTGAGTTAGGTTCCATTGTAAGATACCATCTTTGACCTCAAGAAGCTTAGAGTTTCATAAGGAAAATGAAGGGAATATACAAATGATCATAGTCCCAAGTAGGGTTTAAGAAGTGCTACATGGTACTACATCCCTCAATATTCTTCCCAATACTCACCAAGGTGTCTGAGTACATAGTATGATACCAGCAGCTAAGACTTTGATTTTTTAGTATGGTCATCCCTTTTAAGATACAGGGAATCCCGAATTATCTCTTAACTTTTAAGGTTTCTCATAGTGCCTTTCTGTGTAAAATATACAAAAAAGTAGATAAAAACACCCCATTTCCCCATTAAAGTTTAGAGTAAAGGAAAGAAGTCCTTTGACAGGGCAACTGTTTAAAATGGACATGATCTAGTTCAAATTAGTGACACCCCCAGAAATACTTTATTGCTACTGCAGCTGTTTAAGTTCCATTGAGCCAGCTCTTATAAATTATCCCTTAATATGTTCTGGACAGTTTGGTTTGGGAAGGATGTGCACTTTCCCCAAGGAGCTAATGAAAATTCAGTGTTTGCTTATTCCCTGTAGCTCATCACAAAAATCAATGTCTGCAATACAATAGCTGCATAGCGATGATCAGTGACTGTGATGCCTTCACAGAGCTGAAAATTATAGCCCAGAAAGCAATCTTTCCTTCTCTCCTCCAAAAACTTTAGATTCACACGTCTGCTGCCTTCTTGACCCTGAGCTTTCTATCTTCCTGTCAGACAGGAATGTTTTCTTCTTTCTTTTGTAGAAAATGCTTATTCTTCCCAGAAGCTAGGCCCATAGGAGAGCTGCTTACCTCACACCTGTAGCTAGATTTGAAATCTCTGGTATACCAGACCAAAGAATGGTGCAAACTGCAAATTACAGTGTACCTTTCTGACTTTTGAGCAGTAAATTCTATTTGCTGGTGTGAAAACACAACATAGCAATGTTTACTAGGTCAACAAAATCAAGCCATTTGCTTCTGTGTTTGGAGTCTGTGAAGTAAAGATATTTGTCAAGGAAGGATGGAAAGTGAGATTGGTGGGAAAAGGATAGAATTTGAACCCTACCTCTTCAGTTCTTTTAAAATAGAAGTTTTAAACTTGAGGTCCAGATAGGGTTTGTTGAGTACCTACAACCGGAAATGGTGCTTAAAGAATATTTAACCTTATGTATGAAGTTAGGAGCTTAGGTGAATTTGTGATGATGTTGATTTTATCAAATTTCAAAGGGATGCTACCTTAGCTATAGGAAAACAGTCCCATTTTGTTTAAAAAGAAGAAATTGTGTGACCTTGAGCAACCTTAAATGCAGAAAGAGATGACAAAATAGGAATAATAGAACAAAAGGGGAATAATAGAATACAATAGACATAATGGGGCAGAAGAATAAAGGAAATACTTCACAAAGTTCTGAAAAATATCTTTAATGCATTAGCTAATACTGATGTTAATAAATCGTGTTTATTTTTATTTTGTGTAAGATAATCCTAATGGCAAATACTGGTAATTATTCTGGAGAAAGGAAACTTGAGGAAGTAGGAGCATAATATCTGTCTTCTAATATTTTAAGAACTATATTAGTGAAAGATTTGAATCTTTCAAAGGAGAGAAGTTGAACTGATGAACAAAATCCCAGGAAGATGGACCAATAAAGAACTTCATACACCCCAGCACCCAAAGATGGGATAGTGTATTTCCATTAAAAATGGGTTTCTTGTAACTTGAACTAAAATATCAATTATTGAGTAACTCAGAAAGGTTGAGAAGTTAGTCCAAGCTTATATAGCTCAGAAAAGTCAGACTTGGGATCAAACCTTTAATCTGATCCCAAACCCCTTGCTAAACTTCTGAGTGGGGTGATCCTATCTGGACACACTTCCCATCACTCCATTAAAGGGGCATATGTTTGCCTACAGGTGGCACTGTTGAATAATTTGTTAAACAATTTAATTGCTAAAGTACATAAATATGTGTATTTCTCCAGCTTCGTTAAATTTGTCTTAGAATCTAGAATCCTAAGTGCAATTTATTTGAATCTGTTCAGGAAAACGTGTAATCTTTCTTACAGGCAAGAACCCAAAATTGTTCTTATTCCTATCATGGTTGCTGCTCGATAGGCTGGTTTTACCTCATCTGTTTTCCACAGAAACCCAAGTGACCCACTGCCAGCATCCTCATTAACTAGGGAAGAAGTGCTACAGGTTTCCTTTGATGAAGGACATTGTCTTCTCATCACATTCTTCAGTTTCTCCTAGCAATGTTTGAGGACAGGCAGCCACAGGTCTCATCAACCGTTGCCTGGAGGGCATTACCTTTATGTCCTGGTGGCCTGCCTATGAGCTCACTAAAGAGGAGGATTTTGTTGTCATGTAGAGGTAGGTGGATTGCTGTCTTCTGTTTTTCAAGGAATCGCTCACATTTGAGATGCTAAGCAATTAGAGCATCTAATTCTAACGTATGTAACAAACCTCCTGTTTCACCTCAGCACAGGCTCATTATGTCTCGCAAGAGTGCTACATGTTGAATTTGCACCTTCGGTAATTAGTACAGCTACTCTGCCAGCCCTCCTTCCCTCCTTTGCCAACATTTCCAGTGTTAGCAAACAAGCATCAATCAGCAACCTGATGAGCAAAATTAAAGCCTCTCTATGCAACTCAATTCACAGACTAGACTGCAATTTCAGGTTTGAGAACTCATCTTTGCCAGTGTTGCATTTGTGTATAGCAAAAATAACAGCAGCCAACATAATAAGAAGGGCTAACTTGTATCAAGCGCTTACTATGGACCATGCACCATAGTAGAATATGATCCTGATGAAAAGCTTAGGAGACCATCACTGGATCTTCCTATATTATAATTAAAAATTAGGGTGCAGAGAAGATGAAAAGTATGTCCAGGGCAACAGAAGTATAAAGGAAACAGGAGGCGACAGGCATCATCTGTTACCTCAATGTGCAAAAGTTAATCTTATTGTCAGGGTAAGAGCTCCATCTGAGCTGGCCAAGGCCTCACTGAACCAAATACCAGCCACCTAGAGAGGGAGTGTGGCAACTGCGTTTTTTAGCTGACCCTACATGGGATCTGTTTTGGAAGTCATGGAGTCATGGGACGCTTCACAGGACGGTGGAGGCGCTCTGAAAGGGGGTTGCACTAAATAAGACTGAGGAGCTAGAAAAGAGAAAGAGAGCTCCTTTTTAACAGTTGGTGACATTTGAGTCTGTCTGTACAATTCATTAATAATGAATGAATTCCTGGTAGGGGTGTATGTTTTTGTGCATGCAATTGTTTCTGCCCTTGTCACTGCGGGGCAGGGGGAGTGAAAATTTAAGTACAAAGTGAAGGTTTATCAGTTGCTCTCAAATAGACTCTGACACTGAACCAGTCTCTAATCTGTATTTTACTTTAATGACTAATTTATCTTCATTTTTTGGAGCCAAATCCTTGTCTTAGAACCAAGTCCTTGTTCTAGCCATAGTGCCTGTTTTTTTCATTTTGTGCTGAATTTGCTTTCTTGAACTATAATCATATTTTCATAATAAAGACAGTAATTAGAGAAACATTATTAAGGTAATGTTATTAAGTTTGTCAGTCAGGCTTCTCTCTGTCTTTCTGTCTCTCTCTCTCTCTCTCTCTCTCTCTCTCTCTCTGTGTGTGTGTGTGTGTGTGTGTGTGTGTGTGTGTGTGTTGTACTGAGGATTAAATTCAAAGCCTTTACATTGAGCTATATCCCCAGAGCTGTATAGTTTTTAAATTTTTGAAACATGTTCTTGCTAAGTTGTCCAGGCTGGTCTTGAACCAGCCAATCCACCTGCCACAGCCTTCCAAAGAAGCTGCTGGGATTACAGGTGTGTTCCACTGCCCCTAGCCAGATCTTCATTTTGAGTTATGTCCTCTAATATTTTTCCTCTGATTCCAAATCCTGAATTCCCTATAAACTTGAATATTACATGTGTTTAGAATCCCAACAGGTATATTTAACCTGCTTACTCACTAAGAAATAGTTTTTCTTGTGGAAACACCCTAGTGGCAATGCTAAGTATGCTCACAGCTATTTCCTTAGTGATGGTTAAAATAGGCTGCAGAAGCCTAGTGGCTAGAAAAACTAATTATATCAGTAAAAACTTTATAGTCAGATTATTTGGATTCAAACCTCTTCCCCAAACATACTAATTCTTAAAACTTTGGGCAATAGACTTATTTTAATGGGAAATTCTAGGATTTACTTCAGAAAGTCATCATGAAGATTAAGTAAGATAATCTGTAATTAACTTAGTATAACACAGGGTCATATTAAACATTCTTAAATGAAAGTACCTATATTACATTAAGATAAAAAACAATGGGGTCCTTGAACACAAATAAGTTAAAAGTTTGAATGGTACTGATTAGTTATTTTGTATGCTCATTTAAAGATTAGTATGGTATCCATTAATAAGAAACATACTTTTAAAAAAAAATTTAGTTTATTTGGGCTTGTGTGATAATATGCACCTAAAATTCCCAATGTATTCTGGAATTCACAGCTTACATTGCTGTATTTTGAAAGCTGATTTTAAAGCAAAATATTAAGGAAAATATTTGCATAAATAAGTTTTAAAAAATATTGAATGAAGTTGAAGGAGTTTGTTGGAATTACTCAGGGTCCTTAACATGAAAATGTGAATTATGAGTTGGGGATATGTGATGAATACACAACACTTCATGTGCATGCCTGGCCAACTAGCCACGGAAGCCAGTTGGGAAGTGTAGCTGGGATCTCCTGAGTCTCAGTTGGTGTATCATTTCCAGGTTTGGCTCCTCTTATGCTGGGCCAATTTATAGCTCTGCAATCTGTTGTTCAGGGCCATTTCACAAGGCATGGGTACACAGATTATATTAGGGCTCAGCATTATTTAATTCAACTCAAAAACTGAATTTATTCAGCAAGGATAATTACTTAGGTGCTAGTAGGGAATAGTGTGGGCTGGTGAGTGATGTTATGTGCTGATGGAATTTACAATATCCAAAATAATCCTTATTTAGAAGGAGTAATACAGAGATCACAGACCGTCAGAGTTGAAGGATATCATTCATTCCCCGTCCTCTGTGTCCACCTAAGTAAATTTTGGTCAAAAGCATCTCATCAACCTTCAGGTTTCCTTGCTCTTATCCAAACCCGATTCAGCCCAGAAGATTGAGCAACAGTGTCTTGTGACTCAACAGCTTGTCTTCCTGTTTGTCACCATCTGCCTAGACATCGTGGCAAGCTGGGCTTCCTCTGCTGCAGGCAAAGCTTTACCTTCAATCCAACATACCACATGTTCGATGCCCTGTGCCAGACCACCAGGGTTTGGTAATAGTACAGTTAACACAAATACTTCACAGACCTCAATTACGAATCTCATATTGGCCAAAAACATGAGAAAAGTTTCCTAACATTACCAGTAATCAGAGGAATTAAAAAAAAGATATCAATTTGACAAAATTAAAAAGATTGATTGTATCCAGTGGTGATCAATCTGTGGTGACAGGAGCATCCTTCTATATTGCTGATAGGAATGTAAATTGCTGAAAAGTGATCTGGAATAAGGACTACTTTATATATAGTATAAATTTGGAGCAATAATTCAAGAAGCTTCATGTAGAAGAAGATTGGTAGTAGGTTATTTTTGGCAGTGCTGTTCATACTTGCTGTCCTCCCTGCCTGGGAAGGTCTTGCCCCAGATAGGTGGCTGGCTGGCTCCCTCATGGCCTTTGGTTCTTAGCCTACATGCCTTGCATGTCTATTTAGGGAAAACAGCAGCCCTCCCTGGGCTCCTTTCCTCTGGAGTCTCCCGCTTTTTGTTCTCTACAACACTCAACACTGAATGACATGCTGTTATTTTACTTATTCGTGCATTTATTGTCTGTCTCTTGCATTAGAATGAAAAATCCTGTGAAAGCAAGTATTTTGTCTGTTTTGTTCGCCTGAATGCCTAGACACCTATAGACGTTATAATAAATACAGGTTGAATAAATAAAAATATAAGTTTAAAGGAATGCCCAATATCTATATGTAAGGACATGGAGGGAAATTAGGATACACTGTGGGGAGACAACAACTTTTAGAGAAAAGTGAATGGGATGACCCGATATTTGTAAAAACATTAAATATATGTGTATATGTATATCTGTATCATTTCTACTCTATCAACCAATCTGTCTCTGTCTATCTATATTTCAAAATATTTTATTTTTCCCACCCAAAAGTTACAGATATATATGACAAACTACAAATTAACATAGTTTGCCTTAGAGTACTACAGTTAGACCACAGCATTAAGGAAGAGAGTCTGAATGTATTTTATACCTTTGTATTGTTTGCCTCGTGTCAACAAGCCTTGTATTACTTTTCTAACAAAAAATACTCAATAAAATAAATGCAATCACATCCACAGAAAATAGCTCTGGGCTGTTTCTTTAAATGTAATATGGCAAATAATATCCTTTTACTCTTGAACAGTTGGGCTTCTTCTCATCTTCATAATACCAATGTCTGCAGGCTTGTAGCAAATAGATAATTAGCTTCATTTGTGGTTTACCAGCATCTCAGGTTCAGATGAGCATATAATTGTTTGCTAAGGCTTAGCCAAGAGGACTGCTGCATCTTCGGCTTTAGCTCTTAATTGTCAGAGGCTTTGATAAAAGAGGACAGTAGTCATGTATTTGTGCACTTTTCAGAAACAATGGTGTACCTAAGGCAAGACAGGTGTAGTGGTCATCCTGGAATATAGACCCTAAGGAAATACATATTCATAAACAACTTGAAATCAATAATAAACCTGACTAAAGAGTCTATCTGCTTTTTATTGTCATCATATCGCTCTTAAAATCCTCTTTCCAACCACATCAGACATAATTTTTAAATAACTGCTAAGGTTATTAATGAGCTGACATAGGCTATGTCATCCTTGGGATGCTACTACTCATAAATTTCTGATTTTCATAATAGAAGGTAGTGTTGTAGCTTTACTAAGTACCTATCATATACTTAGTGTGATGCTTGGAAAAAGAAATTAAGATATGAATAAGACAAAGCTCCCACACTCAAGTAGCTCTTTGTCTACAAAGGACACAGGGACAGGTGCAAGTGGATAAAAGATGGGATGTGTATTTTTATGGAGCAGTCTTCAAAGGACTTTGAGGATACAGAAGAAGAAGTAATTAGTTCTACTTGGGAAATTCTTTCATACTTGTTTGCAAGGATTTACTGAATGAGTTAATGAATTGTCCATACTGGGCCAAGTACAATGAACAAGACACAAGGTCCCTGTGTCATTGGAGCTTATTGTCTAGTAAGACATTGCAAGTCACAGTATGAGTAAGCAAGGTAAATTCAAGCAGAGACTCCTGAAGCCATGGTGTTTGGGTTGAGACTGAATGATGGCATGGAGTCCTGCCTTATGCTGCCTCCACGGGCCCCAACACAACAGGGCCAACTGATCACGGACTGGAATCTCCAATAGTATGAGTTAAAATAAACCTTTCCTCTTTATAGATTAACTGTGTCAGGAATTTTAATATAGTGAGGGAAAGCTAACTAACACAGGCTTCTCACATGCAACCAGGTTGAAATGCTACTGAATATGAGATGAGAGAAGTGTGATGAAGATGCTAACCATGAGAAAGTGGCCTGATTGAACTAACCTTTTAAACCTGCCGTTGTCTCTCTGTACATAGGAGCTGTCACGTGGAAAGGAAGGACCAAAACACAGAGCAAATTAGAAGGCTCTGTTAGCAGTTCAGTGGAGAAATTTTGATGGCCTGGGTGAAGGTAGAGGCAGTAGAAATGGAGACACATGGTGTGGAGACACATCAGAAAAGGCTTTCTGACTTTATGTTGGGCCTTGAAGAAAGAGAAGTCATACTTTCACTTTAGATGGAAGATCTGGAACAGAAGCATGAAAGAGGAATGAAAATGGCATGGGCTGTGCACTACAGGAAGGAATGATAGAATTTGAGAAAACATTAACAGAGAAAGCTTCAGATGAATTGCACATTGGAGCTACTAATTGATAAAAGTTAGTCAATGACAAAAGTTATCTTAAAAGTTAGTCAATGACAAAAAAAGTTACAGCTTTGTCTTATGTAAATCGTTAAGAAGCAACAGTAATCTTTCCTTCTTCCTGGAATAGTGGAGCCATGTCAAGACTTTCTGAGATGAGGCCATGAAAACAGCTATTGTTGGGTAAAGTTGAAGTTTTTTAAGGTTTCCAAGCTTGAAACATATATTTCCCACAGTGAGTGAGAGCTGGAATGGCTGATATTTTTGCCGGCTTAGCAATCCATCATCCTCATGGCAACATTTTTCTTCTCAGAAAATGTCCTGTCTGAGTGTCTGCCTAAGGGGAAGCATTATAGTATTGACCAAGAACACAAGCTATCAAGTCAGACAGACTTGCCTACTAACCAGTTTCACCAGGTAGAAAGTGTTTTGCAAAATTACTCAAGTACTCTGAGACTTGATGTTTTTGGTGCTTAATGGGTCACCCTTAGATCAATAGAATCAGTATCACCAAGGTGATAGTTTGAAACACAGAATCCGAAGTCTCTTCCTACACCTACAGAATCAGATCTTTACTTTTGAACAAAGTCATCAAGTGATCTAAATTCACATTTAAAATTTGAGAAGTAACAATCTACAATAGCAGTTCCTAAAATGAAAGACAATTTTTCTGTCATCTGGAGTGTGAGGTGGGTTATAGTTTCAGGGGAATTCAAGCAGACTTCATTTATTTCTGTTATTATTACTATTATTATTTCTGCTATTATTATATTATAATGCATGATGAAATAATTATAGAACTTATCACAATAAAGAATAACTGGAAGACTTGAGCTCGTTTTCCTGTAACTAGACACTCTAACCTGAGGGTGATGGGAGACAGTGACCCCCCAAATATGTTTTTTATGTGGAATATACTCCATAATCTTGTTCTGGTGGCTGTCACTGCAGACAACTCTGCTTCACAAAGACAGGATGTTGGAAATCAAAGCAGGCTTTCAGTACTTTGGTGGAAATCTCAGGTTATTCTGCCTTGACTTTAATCCAGAACATACAGAGATTTGAAGTTATCTCAAAAATACTTTTAAGGCCACCATCATTTGCAATATGAAGCAGTTGATCCTCTTCTAGCATGGACAAAGTCAATTCCTCTGGCTTATTCACAAATGGGGGACAGATCTATTCCTTCCCAATTTGAGAATTTTTGAGGTTGGTAAGTAATGCTCAAACTCTTTTGAAAGCAGAGATAGGTGATTGTGAACCAGCTGGGCAAAAGAAGACTCTGGCTCAGGCTCTTTCAAAAATCTCTGCAAATGTTAGAAATATATCAAATTTCCCAATATTTGCTTGTCACCTCTGTAATTCCAATCTGTCTCTGAATGTAGCCACTTTATTTGCTAGCTTGAACACAGTCGTCATTCCCCTTTGAAATGACAGATTGAATTCACAGAGCAGGTTCACTATGTCACATGATTAAGCAAGTTTCGCCATGCATTCTGGGTCACTGATGTGCTGCCAGTAGTGACTGCTTTTCTAAAAGTAATCTCTGGAGGGGCTCTTGTAACTCAAAAACTCTGCCAGTGATCTACCTTTAGAAAGCCATCTGAATTCTGTGCATAAGACAAGACATGTGTACTCTGTATCATCTCTTCACAGAACTGCACAAATAGATGCAAGTTAAAGGTATGTACTTTAATATGGTTAATCATTTTAATATAATCACATCCTAGAAAATGTTGTTGAGATATTTTTGGCTAACCAGCATTTCTTTATGGATGACACAGTGCATAGACTTACAGTCAGAGGTGAATTCTTTAACCTAAGTAGTAAAACCAGAGGGCCATCTGTTCATGGCAGTCTCTCATTCTGTGCATATACTGACACAAAATCACCTATTTGATTTCCCTGATGTGTCGTCATTCAAAGTCTCAAATAGCTCTGAAGCTATGGCGTTGGTTGGCAACAAAAGTGCACATAACATAAGCTCCTGCATATATACTTGAAAAATATACTGCACAAAAAGAAGCACTGTTGCTTTGTCAATATCAGTAGACCCACTTGCCTGGATTGTATACCATGGTGACTCATCAGTTCCCTCTAAAAGCTGTGCGGCAATATCTGGTGCCATTTTATCAATTCTTCTAGTTCAATTGTTAGCCAAAAGAACAATATATGTCATCTTTTGAACTGAAGCCTCTCCTAAAATTTCACAACAGATGTCCTTAGCCACAACAGGATCAACTTTTCACCAACAGTAAAGGGCTTCTTAGTGCTAGTCACGCAGTTAGCCACTAAGAATGATGTTTTCAGGCACATTTGATGATGTGGTGGGCCTCAATAATTGCTTCTATTCTTTGTGCTCATGTTTGCTTTTCTTTTCAAAAACTCTGAAGGGTTGTCTTTTAATTCAGTGTGCTTGGTCTCCATGTGGAAAAGCAATTTTAAAGATGTCATAAATTCGTTAGATGGCCATTTACTGCATATTATATGAAGTAAGCTTAGACAATGTGAATCATCTATTGCCACAAAACCATAATTTAAGTAAGACTCTTGGTATTTTCTTTTAAATGCAGCTTTCTTTTTGTTGGTGGTCTTGGAATTTTCTGCTATCTTATCATTGGTTCCTACTTCCTTTTCAAAGAAACTCTCCAGAAACATACATCTTTTGTTCATTTTGTCTATGGTTAGCCTCTGAGCTTATCAAAACTATTATGAAGACAAGTGTGGGAAAGAGGCACAGATGGAAGTGGTAAATAAGATAATTAGTGGGTCACTCACAGACTAAAGTAAGTGTCAAATTCTTAGTTAAAGTCTGGCATCAGATGCAACTTAATTTTCACTTGCCACACTCTGATTTTTATATGAGTCTGCAAAAAATTGATTTAGTCAAACCTCTTTAGTCAAATGTGAATCTGTATTTGAAGCTGGTCCCAGTGCTAGCATCACCATCTCAGCTCCAACTCAGATCAGAAGGCATTAGATTCTCATAAGGAGCACACAATCTCAATCCCTTTCATGTACAGTTCATAGTAGGGTTTGCACTCCTATGAGATTCTAATGTTGCCACTGATGTGATAGGAGGTAGAGTCAACGCAGGTAACAGGGAACAGCTGTAAATAACAGAGAGAATTTTAGTTACTCCAAATTATGATGTCCAGGTGGCCATTCAATTTGCCTGTTCCCTGGATTAGCACTAGAAAATGAAATGAAGTCAAACTTTGATCATGAAGACTTAAATCACATTTTTCTAGCACTTCCTTTTTTATTTTTCTTTTTGGTACTGGGGATAGAACTCAGGTCCTTGCACTTGCGGGGCAGGAAGTGGCACCACTGAGCTAAATCTCCAGCCCCTTTAAATCACATTTTTGAGACTTCCTACTTTGCCACTAATGCATCATCTTAAAATATTCACTATTCTTTGTAGAACTCATGGGGAAAAATCTTTACAGCCAGTACTAAGTCTGCATGTAAAACTAGCATGCTAAGATATTTCACAAACTCCTAATTTTTATTGGCTTTTTAACTTTTTCATCTCTATTTTCACAGGATATAAAAAAGGACAAAGAACAAAGAACACAGATATTTCTGATGGCATCCTTCGGCACACCCACACTTGCCCTGTAATCTTCTACTTATTGGTTGTCTTATTAATATTTCAACTTCTGCTGTTTCATACCCAGCATAGCTTGGATTCCTAGAGTAAATGCCTTTCTCTTTCTTTAATCACCACTATTAGTCTTTGTTTTCTCTAGCTTTCTTTTTCTTCATCAACACCATTTTTTTCTTTCTTCATTTGCTCTTTGTTGCCCTTATCACCCAGAAAGTGCCCTGCAAATGCTTTCACATAAATTCTGGGTATAAGTCTCCATAGTTTTAATTCATGGGTGACCTTCAATTACCTTGCACTGTATTCATGCAATTATTTTGTGTTTCCCTTTAATAAGTGGTTGACAGTAAAAGTTCTCGCACTTTCATGTTAGGAAAGAATTCATTGGGGCGAGGGATTTAACTCAGTGACACTGCACCTGCCTTGCAAGCACAAGGTTCTGAGTTTGATCTCTGGAAGAAGGAGAAGAAGAAGGAGAAGGAGAAGGAGAAGGAGAAGGAGAAGAAGAGGAAGAAGAAGAAAAAAGGAGGAGGAGGGGAGGGGGAGGGGCAGGGAGAGGGGGAGGAGGAGGAATAAGAGGAAGAGGAAGAAGAGGTGGAGGGAGAGAGGAAGGGGCAGGGGAGGGTGAAGGGAGGGGAGGGGGGAAGAATTTATCACTGTGAATAAAGAGTATAACAATTCCATTTATTAGTCAGAGTCACCCACCAGTAATAGCCAATGAAAAAACATCAATGTAGCAGACTTGGGGCTTGAGATGTAACTCAGTGGTACAACACTTGCCTGGAATACATATGGTACTGGGTTGGATCTACTGCACTGGGAAAAAAGAAGATACTTGTTTCAGTGCTTCAGAATTACTGTCAAATTGTCATTTAACTATTTCATCATACTATGTGAATCATTTGCAGAATGGGGGAAGGAGTGGTAGTAAGGGCATATAATTCAGGATACATGTGGAAATACTGTGGCAACAAATGCCTCCCAAAACATACCTCATAAACTCACCAAATGTTATAAGATTCTAAATTACATGTCCAGAGCCAGTTATCAGTGTTGTTGTCCTTATTGTATGTTTGTTTTTTTTTTTTGTGGTACCAGAGTTCAAACTCAGGATCTTGGGCTTGCCAGGCAGGTCTGGTGTCATTGAGCTACATCCCCAGCCATCCTTATTGTAAATATTCAAGGATGAAACTAAGAAAGATTCTATTTTGACATAGGATTCCTTCATCACCAGGGCAGATGGTAAGAAATGAAGAAAATCCATGTTAGCTCTTAAGATTTCTGCCCAGAAGTGAGATTTCATTTTCATCATGTGGCACAGGATAAAGTAAGTCACATAGATCTTATTCAAAATATTTGGGAAAGTACAAGCCGACTGTGTTTGGAAGGAGACAATGTAGAAACAGTCTGTGACTAGTACTTCCAATCTGAGACTATTACACACACAGATATAAGTTTCAGCTTTCTCACTTTAACATATATTAATTTTGTCAACTTGGTAAACTTTGAATCATTCAAAGCACAAAACGGATATGATACCACCTACCCTACTTACCTCCTTGGGTTATTTTGAGAACCAGATTCCCTATGTGTATAAAAGTACTGTAAATATGCTAGGTATTCTCCCTGAAAAATCTTTTGCTCCTCAGACATGACTGTTTTCATCTGCATCTTATTATATTGTCTGGGCAATGGATGATATGTTATTATTAAATATGAATATGATTATGTAAAATCATAGTAGGAGTTTATTAAAAACTAAGAAGAAAGGCAGGAGGAGGCTTCTGGGTAGGCGTACCATAGCTCCCAGCCCAGAGGAGACCTCCAGATTGGTGCACCACAGCTCCCAGGCAGGAGGAGGCTTCTGGGTAGGCATGCTGTGGCTCCCAGGACAGAGGAGGTGAGCTGCGATGGCGCCAAGAACACCCCCACCCCCAAGTCAAAATGAGAACACAGGTAAACAAGCCTGAGAACCAGACTTCCAGATCACCTATAGCAACACCAAAGGGAAATGAGATGGAACAATCTGATATTCAACCACCTGGAATCCCTGAACTAGCAATGAAAGAGGATCTGGAAAAAATGAAATCAGAAATAGTTTCTCACATAACAGCAAAGATTATGGCCATAGTGCAAGACACGATTAATAAATCTAGAGAGGATACAGATAAAAAAAAATAGAGGAGCTGAGGAACATGACAGTATCCTAACACAGAAACAAATGGAATCCATAAAACAGATGCAAACAGATTTTCAGGAGATTAAAAACTCCATTGAAAGTCTATGTAGTAGAATGAGCCAATGTGAAGACAGAATTACAGATATAGAAGATAAGATTGAAATTAGTGATGAGGAAAAGAAAAAAATTATTTAAAATTTTAAGGGACCACGAGGAATCAATCCAGCAGCTGCTAGATGATGCAAAGAAAAAGAACATAAGACTGATTGGAGTCAATGAAGAAACAGGAGAGAGTGCAGATAACTTAAAAAAACTGTTTACAGAAGTGATGGCAGAAAACTTTCCAAGCAGGGGAAAAGAATTTGATATACAGATAAGCGAGGTATATAGGACTCCAACTAGCCTTGATCAAAAAAAATCTACACATAGACTTATAATTGTTAAGATTCCGGAAACCCAACAGAAGAACAAATTTCTACAAGTAGTTAGAGAAAAGAAACAAATCACATACAAAGGAAAGCCCATCAAAATCACAGCAGACTTCTCAGTGCAAACCCTCAAGGCAGGAAGAGCTTAGAGTGACATATTTCAAGCCCTAATGGAAAACAACCTCCAACACAAATTGATGTACCCTGCAAAACTATCCTTCAAAATTGATGGTGAAATAAGATAGTTTCATGACAAAGAGCACCTTAGGAACTTCATGAATACCAAACCAGTACTCCAAAAAAATTCTAGACAAAATCCTAGGAAAAGACAATGAGGATCACAACCCCAAAAAGCCCAGCAGAATGAATCCACCGGGCACGGCAAGAAATTAAAAGCAAAGGGACAGGATCCAACAAAAAGAAAAGTCATGACAATGATAACTCAATACATATCAGTTACAACCATCAATATTAATGGTTTCAACTCACCAATCAAAAGAAATAGACTGGAGCCAGGGATTTAGCTCAGTGGCACTGTTGCCTGCCTTGTAAGTGCGAGATCCTGAGTTCAATCCCTGGTACCACACACACAAAAAAAAATAGACTTGCAGAATGGGTCAAGAAGCAAGATCCTACAATATGCTGCATACAAGAAACACACTTAATTCAAAAGGAAACTCAAAGACTGAAAATTAAAGGGTGGAAAACAAAACTCTATGCAATGGGAACCCCCCAAAAAGCAGGAGTAGCTATCCTGTTTGCAGACCAAGTGGATTTCAAACCAACACTGATTAAGACAGACAAAGAAGGACACTATATCCTTGTAAAGGGAACAATCCAAGAGGAAGAGATGACAATCATAAATATCTATGCACCAAACACTAGTGCACCCAACTATATAAAACAAATACTAATGGACATGAAAAACCATATAAGCACTAATACAATAGTAGTGGAGGACCTCAATACCCCATTGTCACAAATAGATAGATCAACCAGACAACAAGCAATTAAATACTAGAACTCAATCAAACTCTTGAACATATGAACTTAACAGATGTTTACAGAATCTTCCACCCCACAAAATCAGAATACACATTCTTTTCAGCTGCACATGGGTCATTCTCAAAAATAGACCACATACACGCTCATAGAACCTATTTAGGTAAGTGCAAAGGAATTTAAAATATCTGCTGTATATTATCAGACCATAGTGTGAGGAAATTGGAGATCAACAGCAAAAGAAACTGCAAAAACTTCATAAACACATGGAAATTGAACAACACACTTCTGAATAACCAATGAGTCACAGAGGAAATTAAAGAAGAAATCAGACAATTCCTTCAAATAAATGACAATGACAGTACAACATATCGGAATCTATGGGACACAATGAAAGCAGCCTTATGAGGAAAATTCATAGCAGTGAATACTCATATTAGGAAAGTAGAGTGAGTCCAATTAAACAACCTGATGCTGAACCTCAAGCTTCTAGAAAAAGAAGAGCAGGACAAACCCAAAGCTCATACAAGGGAGGAAATTATAAAGATCAGAGCAGAGAGCAATGCAATGGAGACTAACGGAATGATACAAAAAATTAATGAAGCAAAGAGTTCATTCTTTGAAAGAATGAACAAAATTAACAAACGTTTTGCCAACCTTATCAGAAAAAGGAAAGAAAAGGCCCAAATCCGTGCAATTAGGAATGAAAAGGGTGAAATTAAAACAAACCCAGCAGAAATCCAGAGGATCATCAATATCTACTTCCAGAACCTATATGCCAATAAAATGGAAAACACACAAGAAATAGACAGATACCTAGACAAATATGAATTACCAAAGTTGAATGAAGAAGACCTAAAAATTCTGAACAACCCAATATCAATGAATGAAATTGAAAACGTAATTAAAACATACCAACCAAGAAAAGCCCGGGTCCTGATGGCTTCACCACTGAATTCTACAAGATATTTAGAGAGGAACTACTGCCACTACTGTTTAAACTCTTCAACGAAATTGAAAGACAAGCAATACTCCCCAAATCATTCCTGGAAGCAAACATCACCTTGATCCCCATAGCAGAGAAAGACCCAACCAAAAAAGAGAACTATAGGCCAATCTCACTGGTGAACATAGATGCAAAAATCCTTAACAGGATACTGGCAAACAGAATGTAGAAGATCATCCAGAAGATCATACACCCTAACCAAGTGGGATTCATCCCAGGGATGCAGGGATGGTTCAACATATGCAAATCAATCAATGTAATACACTATATCAATATAGCCAGGGACAAAAATCATATGATCATCTCAATAGATGCAGAAAAAGTATTTGACAAAATCTAACACGCATTTATGATAAAAACCCTACAAAATATCGGAATAGATGGTCTCTACCTCAATCTGAGAAAAGCCATGTATGCAAAACCAACAGCCAATATCATACTAAATGGTCAAAAACTGAAATCCTTCATACTAAAATCAGGAATGAGACAAGGATGTCCATAATCACCACTCCTGTTCAATATAGTTTTGGAAACATTAGCCACAGCAATTAGACAAGAGAAAGAAATA
>NW_004624795.1:9781663-9829884 GCF_000247695.1 Heterocephalus glaber | reverse complement strand
ATGGAAACAAAGTCTTTGTAAATAGGGAGGGATGGAGGGGTTGAAGGGAGGGAGGGGAAGGGGGAAAAATAAGAACCAAGAGAGGGTGTAAAGGTGCATATCTCCAATGATGAATGTCATTATATTGTACACCTAAAATGTACTAATAAATGGATATACAAAAAAAAAAATAAAGAGGCTATCTTTCCTCTAGAAAAAGAACACTAAGAAGGCTTTTTATATACCATCAAAAGCAAGGCAGAAAATCAGAAGATGCAATACTGATTTTGCTTTCCGTATGAAACTAAACATGTAGAATATTTTTATTTCTTAGAAATCTAGAATCAACTTCACCACTGCTACAATTCTTGTGATTCTATATATCCCTAAAAGGTTTGTTCTATAAATTAATGAATTTAGTTTGCAGAGAAAGTCCCAGGAGCCTGAAGTCCCCCAGACCACATAAGCATGGAACTATGTTCTAAGACCCATCCAAGCAGAATAAGAGATTTGAAAGGCTGTGGGGAGAAAAGAAAAGAGGAAGAAGATAAATTACATATATGATTAGCATCCAGAGAGGAATTTGGAGGAAAATTGTTCTGTATCACTTATCATTTGAATCTTCTTCCATTTCTCTTACATTTTACAGAATACTTGTAACTGTAACATTTTGTTGGAAGTAAAGCTTTGTTTGTTTTGGACAGTTTGGGGGAAAATGGTTGCAAAATGGTGAGTATGGCCAGGTGTGGTGACACATGACTGTAATCCCAGCACTCGGGGAGGGAGAGGCAGGAGTTTCACATGTTCAAGCTCAACCTGGGCTACTTAGTGAAGAGAGATACTGTCTCAAAAGAAGTGAATATGAAAAGCCTGGGGATGTTACTCAGTGTGAAGGTCCTGGATTCAATCCCAGTATGGGGGAAAATGTGAGTATGGGTTCAAAGTAGATACATAATGAGAACCCACCTTGAAGTTTGAGAA
This sequence comes from Heterocephalus glaber, assembly GCF_000247695.1. Next base: position 9,828,924 of record NW_004624795.1, on the reverse strand, counting down.
TACTCTAAAGTAGGGATGGAACAACCATTCAGGCAAGATTTAGAACCAACTAGCTAAGCAAATGATTGCATCTTTCAAAACAGAATTCAGTAGTTAATATATGGTATAGGTCCCTCTATTTCTTAATTTTTATTTGATTCCGTAAGTAACGTATTTGATGATGTATTTCTAGCAGGAAGTATTCGTAGGTGTTCACTTCCCCCAGAGACTGCGCTGTGGTCATTATGCAAGAGGCAAGAAGACCAATAACAGAATTGGGGAAAAACATCAAGTTCAAGATGAAAATAGAATGTGTAATAGGAGCCCTAATTCAGAAGCATTAGGGGAGAAAATAAGGACCAAAAACAGATACAAGAAGTGGTCAAATCACCACACAGATTGGAATAGATGAAATGAGTGGTGGACTAAGGTTATCCTGGAAACAGGGCTCAGTGTTGGCCAGCTCAGCCCTCCTAAAGTTGCTGGAACAGAACAGGCACTGGATATATATTGGTCTTTGGGATTTCACTCATCATTAACTTTCCAACAGGTTTTTAATTCACAAAGCATCTGGGTTTGTATAATTGGTTACCTAATAGTGGCCATTACATGGTTGGATAGTAACCAGGACAGAGATAAACTAGGAAAACAGAGTGCTCTTTGAGCCATCTCAAGTATTGGAGTAGGAAACATGGTTTAGCAAAAATGCTCAGTTAAATATCAGTCTCAAGGCTTCAGGTACCAGCCTTACCATTGTTTTGCTATGTAACCCAAGCCCAAGTAACTTAACTCTGAGTAGCAGTTTCCCTGTGTGAAGGGATAATAACAATAAATTCCTTACAATGTCACATAATTTTGAGGCACTATACCAAATAAAACCATGTAAGTTCTTAGAATGTACAAACTGTTGTGTAAATAGTATGTTCTCCTACTTCCACATCTTTGCATGAGTATTCTCTTTGTACAGGTGGAATCTCCTCTCTGCTACATGCGCCAATTCTCAGTAGCTCTCATTTCTATACTCCCAGTGATCTCCTGTGGGACTTGCTTTCTTCTTCTGTTGGTAAGATTTCCTTCTCTTCATTACAGCACAAATCACATTATTTTCTAATGTTTTTATGATGGAAAATCATTCTCAATTTATTAAAGAATATTCTTATTTTCTAAAAATGTCCTCCACTTTAATTTATTGTCTAGGCTATTCAGGCTATTGGTAATTATATTGAGGACTTTACTTTATATTTACCATTTTTAAAAATAATCATGAAAGTGTACACACAGTCAATTTGTTGTAGAGATTTCTCTAATCCTTATAATATGACCTTGGATTTCCAAGGGTCCAATAACCTCAGTTTGACAAATGTTGTCCTAGAGATTGAATGGACACAGAGCATGGATGATAAGAACAGTGAGGTAGGTAGCTCACCTGCAGCACACATACTTTCCCAGAATTTTGAACTCCCTCTATGAAGAGATGAAGGTTGGCAGATAATTTGCAGAAAAACTCAAAGTATACTGGACATAAAGAGATTTATTCTAGATTATAAGTAGATGCCAACCAGACAATCAAAGCAGATGTAATTAACGCAAATTGAAGAAGACAAAGAGAAAGAAAAGTAAAAATTTTCCTGGCAGAAAGATTATTGCTTGAAATTTCTGTAGCGCTAGGCAACCCTGGACACTGATTTGATTTTTATTGCAATGCAGTGATAACATAGTCACATCTCATTAACTTTCTATGGAGGACTTTGGAAGAAAAATACTCTCTTTTAGATGCTGTTACTTAAACACCGGCCTTTAGCTTGGGTCAAGAGATTTCTTAGCCAAGTGATTTGCTTCACTGAAGCATCCACAGTGATCTCTCTAAAGTGTATACTCAGGAGAGGAAGAGAAGTAGGAGGGTGACTTGACCACACCAGCCTATGCAATTTCCCTGACGATGGAACAGTTTCAAGAACTCACAGACTAAAATTCAGAGTAATAATGGTTATCTCTGTGAAGGGTTGAGGGGTGCACCCAAGGAAGGGCCTTTTTGTTTGGTGAGTCCTCGCATCTTCTACTTTTTACTTTTGTTGGTTTCATTACTTTAAAATATAACAGACATGCAATATGTTACAAGTAAAAGAAATACATATAGGATCACTGTAAAGCCATTCTAAAACCTCTTTGATATCCTTCTATTTCCTTCTAAGATGGGCCAGTCATTATAATAGAAGACATGAACTTGCTTAACATTTTGTTGAGCAAGAAGACCCCTTGTCGATGAAGAAGCATATTCCCAGTATTCAAAAATCAGCTATTGTTTCCAGTGGGGAAGATTACTTGGAGTACTTTTCCTAAGAGGGCTCCTCATTAAAATTATTTTGCCTCAAGAGCTAATGCAGGAACCTAGTTCACTCATTAATTAATTCATAGGTAGAATTTTTTTCCTAAGCTTTAGTTGGAACCAATTTTTCCTTCTTAATTTCCTTTCCTAGGTTCAACTATCTATGATAAACATGAAGCAGAAAAAAAACAGTCTTGTCAGCTGAAGCTCTCCAGCAACAAAAATTGTATTTTGGAATTAGGCCTGTTACTAACCACCTTTCTAACTGTAAAAATTTGCAACCCATCTTGAAACCGCAGACCTTAGAGTTTCTCTGAACCTAGACATTGCTTGGCTTATTTTAATACAGGGGCTGTTGGTGCCTCAGCTTCCAATAATGCTTTAGGCAAAAATAATCTAAGTGAACTATAAGTGTATTCAGGCTGATCTGAACCTACCAAATCTGATCATCATAAATATCTTAACACTGTAGCTCATCATTTCTAGTCCCTACTTTAGAGAAATTTATGTCAAATTGGTAGGTCAGTTTTGCTACCTACCTGTAAGAAAAGTCAGATACAGTAACATAACTTTGCAGGAGTTCTACATTTGCCCCTTGCCTGCCTCTTGAGGCTGCCTTTCAGAATAGGCATGGGCATGGATTATTGATTCAAGAAAATTCCCAAACCTCTGCTTGACCTTTAGTCTTGACTTAGATCCAAGAAGATGAAAAAAGCTGTATTAACTGAGTTCTCCAGAGAAGCTGAATGATTAGAGTATATGAGATATAACTAAACAAACACATACATACACATAGGGGGAGAAACAGAGAAAAGAAGAAGAACACAAGAGATGGTGAAACACACACACACACACACACACACACACACACACAGAGTTTTTATTATTCTGAGGACCTGGCTCATGCATTCATGAAGACTGAGGAGGCCCTTGGTCTGCTGTCAGCAAGCTGAATATCCAGGTGACCTCTTGATATTGTTCCACTGTAAGCCTACAGGTCTGAGAACCACAGGAGCCAATGATGAATCCAAGTGTGAGTAGAAGACCAATGACCCAGCTCAAAGAAAGGCACAGAGGCAAACTCCCTCTTACTCAGCTTCTTTGTTCTCTTCAAGCCTCTAATAGGTCAGGTGAGGCCCCTTCACCCTAGAGAGGGCAGTTAACTTTATTTAGTCCAATGGTTCAATGATAAATCCCATCCAGAGGCACCTTCACTATCACACAGAGAATGATGTTTAACCAAGTATTTTGACACAATATGTTCCAAGTTGATGTGTAACAAAAACCATAGCAGGAGCCTTGTTTCCAACTTGCTTAGAGGCAAACGAAAAAGATCAAAAACAAACGAAAAACCTCAGATGGAAGGAAAGAATCAAGCTGCAGAGAAAATTGGGATTTAAGAAACTTTCCTATTAACGAGTAGTGCTCTTGCTCATAAAATGCCTCATATACATTATTGTTAATCAAAATGATCAGTTTCCATAAAAATTTTAATAAATCTAAAATACACATGTATGTAAAGCAGGATATCTACCATATAATATATCACTAAATTGAAGTGTATATTTAGGCACAAAACATTAACTTTCATAAATAGTATGTTCATGACAGTTGAATTATATCCTTTAAGAAATGTTTTGCCTTTGAAACTCATTATATTTATTCCATTAGGTTGACATGCAATATTGCTATGAAGTACTAGATTATTGAAATATCTATAAAACCAAATAAATTCCTTGGAAAATATGTAGCTAATTCACATATTAAAAATCTTTGACTACATTAGTGATCAAAGATAAGAAAATTAAATCAGCAGTAGACAACTCAGGTGATTGACAATAATCTTTCCATTCTCATTATAAAAGAAAATGACATTTTAATGGGAAGGACAAGTGAACACTTTGGCAAGTGGCAGTGCATTTCTACCCCTGCACCTGATACTCACTAAGAATTTATGTGTTTGTTTTCATGCCAGTTAGTAATAGCATTGCTTGACATTATAATCACAAAATTTAATTACATGCACCTAAACAAAACAGTGTTATTTTTGTGAAATAAATTGAATGCTTAGAAAGTCTCTCTAAAAATGTGTTAGCCAAAAAAGGGGGATTGGTATTCAACTCAATATAGGTGAGATAAACCATAAGATTAAGAGAGATAACAAGAAGCTAGAGAGCCTATGTATTAAAGTCCTTTAAGTGTTTCTCTCCACTTTGATGGAACAGAATACAGAAATCCTAGAGGAAGACTTAGGGGAGTGGTATATGCAAGAAAACACAATCATGTACCTGAAAAAAAGAAAAAAGATTCTAATGATAGAAGTCCAAACCACGCCATCTAGCACTTCTAATAACAGACTCCGGCAATTTATGTTAAGCCTGTTTGAAGCAACACTTTGTTTTTTGATGTCAGTACTAATTTGCAGTATATCTTATTAACTGGCCCATCTTTGATGAAACTTTTTAATTTTCACAGCTGATAATAAGTGTGAGCAATTTGTGTAATGTTCAGCAACTCTTCATTCACCTCACTTCCCCTCTGAAAAAGAGTACATTTCCCCACCCTACCCCCCAATATTGGGCTTTTCCAAACCACTTACTTTAGCTCATGGAAAGTGTCCAGTTTCTTCTAAGGCTCTGAGAAGCCCAGTCGATTTCTGCAAGTCCTTTTGAGCCTCTGGCATCCACTACTAGAAGATCATGTCCCCCATGGGCCTTTGCCTTCAACTTGAGCCTCAAAATGAGAGCCTCATGGAGGAAATCTAAATCCAGCCCACAGACTGGGATCAGATTTGCAACTGGGCCAGCTTGCAGCTGGACCATAGCTGATGTGAGTGAGCACTGGCCTCTGACTTAAGATACATCTTGAATAACTTTGTCTAGAACTTATATCTAGTATCCTCCTTTCCCCACTAAAGATAGGCTTCATCTTCAGTTAATATTTAATCTGGTCTTATTTGGAGCTGCTTCTGAAATAAGCCCAAAATAATACTTCAAAATGTGTTTATAATTCATTTGAGAAGTTTGCCTTCATGGACCCATAACCAAAATAGAAAACGCTTTGGCTGTATTAGGAATGAAGTCACCTTTATATATTTTAAATGCATTTAAATGTTTAGGGAATATGTAATGTTTTTATGATCTCTTGTCTCAAGAAACATGTGAGCAAACAACATGTGTAACTCTTTTTTTTTTTTTTTTTTGGTACCGGGGATCGAACTCGGGTCCTTGCTCTTGCGCAGCAGGCGGCAAAACTGCTGAGCTAAATCCCTGGCCAACATGTGTAACTCTTTATGAGATTTTCAAGGTATCACAAATACTGGTCACATTGGCATTTCATAAGAACATTAATATTGTGTTGACATGGCAAAGAATGTATATCTGTTATTAGGAAGATTATAAGGAAATGCAATCTCTCTATCAATACCTAAAGAACATACTTCCTGAAGATAGTAAGCAAAGAGTCTCTGATCATACAGAGACATTTGGAAGGAGCCATTCTGTCCTCATTGCATGCTATGCCCAGAACACGGATTGGCATATGTTTGGCACTCAGTAAACAATAAATAAGAGAATGTAGAGGTCTAAGTGTTGGCATGGGTAAAACCCACTAATACTGATTTTATTGATGTTTTCTCTCTCTCTTGTTTGCTTCCTCAAACACTAAAGGCAGAAAAAAGTGTCAGGAAAAGTGACGAGACCTAAATGATTCACTCCTTGACCTTGTCACAGTCTATTGATTGACTAATATGCTTAAAAATTGGAAATGTATATAGTTTGCCTTGATACAATCAGAAAATTGCCAACGATATTGGCTGTTCTCTACAATATCTGACCGTCTCTGCTTCTATCAGTTGAACTGTAGCCTTATAGGGATAACTGTAATCTTGATTATATTAGTGAATAATTATAACAACATAAAATGTCTGTCTATAGAGTTGGTTAAGAAAATACAGGATGTTTTACATTTGGTAAAAATTCAATAAATATTTCTTACTGACTGAAGCCATTAAAAATGAGATGTAAATATATAATCTTTGACAATGAAAAAAAATCACAACATATTTAACTAAGAGCAACAGGTTCCCAAGCATCATGTGCAATATAATTCTACTTCTGTGTGCTAAAAATAACCTACATATCCATATATTTATCTGTATATATAGAGAGAAAGTTAAAGAATTTTTACCTAACTGGTAAGAAATGTTGTTTTGGAAGATAGTGATTCATGGTTTTCAACTTAATGTTCTTCTATTATCTTATGATTCATTGTACGAACACCATATACTATTTTACAACTATAAAAACAAAAAGACAATATAATTTTGAGGAAAATGATTATATGCTTAAAGTATTTGGAAATGGAATGGACTATGTAGAAATCCAAGTCAGCCACAATTGAGTAGGAAGAGACCAAGGAAGGACTAGTTCCCAGGTCTGGTGTTTTGGGGTGGATCTGTAAGTGCTGTATATGGAAGAGAGGCTGGAAAACCCAGGCTTTCTTACCGCACCATACTCTATATTGAATTCTACCTGAATACATTGTAATTGTTGATCATTTATGTATATTATTCATCAGGCTATTAACCAGAGGCCCCCCCCAAAAAAAAACCCATAAGAAACAAAAAAATCCAGAAAGTGACAAGTAAAGCTTGGGTGAAGACTAAATCAGTTCTCCATCCCCTGTATCCTTCCCCAGAAGTCTGAACGCATGGAGAATTCACAGCACGTCTAGTGTACAGGATGTATTTATAGTAACAACATGTTATTTTTTCTTTATTTAAAATTCAAATTTAATTGTACACTCTTCTTTTCTGTTTTCTAAACCTGGCGACCCTTACTGAAAAACCAACTATATGTCTGGCCTTATTCTCCCACTTTATAGGAAGGCATCCAATCTTCCCACAGGGTTAATAGTATCAGAGGTAGTATCTCTCTTTTACTTCCCCTCCCCGCCCTGGCTTTACTAGAAGGCTTGGCTCATCCAGACTCAGCACTGATGCTAATGCTTAAGAGTAACTTTATTTTCCTATACCACAGGTTTATAGCTTTGTGGCTATACTAAAACATTCAGTACCCAAAACAGTAGAGTAAATACTGATAGCCTTGCTATGTAGAACAAAAGAAAAAAAAATTCTCTTGATTTTTTCTTTCTCTTATACTTGTCCCTCACAAAGAGGCATTAATTATATGGTTCTCATAATCCCCCATTATGATCTAGAATGACATGGTGCTTTTAACAGCACGTAAGTTTCCTGCCATAACCAGCCATCCCAATACATACTGACTTAAAACAGTAAGATTTATTTAGTTCACAAGTGTGCAGGGTTGTGATGAAGGCTTCTGGTCTCAGCTGGGACTTGCCTGGCTGTTGGCTAAACTAATAGGAGCCACCAGGCCATGCATTTCTCATCTTCCAGAAGCCCATCCTGGTCATGTTCTCACTGTGACAAAGGTATGAGAACACAAGAGGAAATATTCAAACACTTTTTAAATATCTCAGCTTGCATATCATATCCTAACATGACTTGATCAATGCTAGCCATAAGGTCAACTCAAATTCAAGGGCCAGGAAAATAGATTCTCTCTGTTGGTGGGAGAAAATGCCAACTCTCAGGATAAAGGGCCTGACTACAAGAGAGTTAGAACACATCATTGATGCAGTCAATGTACCACATATAATCCATATGCTAATTAAAATTAATATTGATGATTAGCCTTTCCCAAGTACTGAGACTCCATTATCTTTGGCACAGTATTGAATCAGTGAGCTGTCTTTATTAATGCTGAAGGAACCACTATCTCAACATAAGATTCTTAGAACTGCTCATATTTTAGAAACAGCATATTTTTCTTAGGTGACCTGGAAGTGCCCATGAAAAGATGAGGCCAGCGCCTCCCTAAGGATGGCTTTGCAATAGTTCTCAAAATTGAATGCAGTTTGCATTTTAATACTTATAAATTGATTTTCAGTCTAACCAGGCACTGTTTCTTACTGAGCCCATCAAAATTATGAATCTATTTAACCTCTTTTTCCAAACTTCTATTAAATACACAATATGTACTGCATAGATAATGTAACACAGAATGAAATGGAAAATAAGGTCTTCATCCATCCCTAATCTAATTGTAGCAACTTACTGATAACTAATGAAAAGACCAGAAGGTAATAATTTCCTCTTTTGAATGAAGAAGAGTTTTGCAGCTTGACTGCAACTATCTGTGAATTTCAAGCTCCATTTGTTGAAACTAACATGAAAACAGTATTTTGACTGCTTTTGGTATCACTATGTAAAACTGTTTGGAGACCTACTACAGAAATTTATATACACCTTCAACTTCTCATAATTATGATCTTCCATCATATTTTACAACAAAACAAATATTCTGAATTTTACAAAGTTATACCAGAATAAAACTGAATTTTAAAGGTCTTTCCCTGATGTCACTGGCAGTTAACATGTAGATGAAGATTTAAATTATCTATAGCACAACAGGGAAGAAAATAATTACATTTAATTAGATTTAAAACCCACAATAATTAAAATAGAAACTTTAAAAAAAGGATTGGCTATATTTCATTCTTACCGATTAGAAGACAATTTTGATATTTTGATTATACATAATATATTATATATGATGTGCTCATATAACCAAAATCATCAAAGATGATATACCATATTCTTCTGGATTTATGTGGATAGTTTTCAAGGAATATATAAACATACACATCTAATGTGGAGAGTTTTAATATAGCCAACTGAAGTGCAATTGTATAGTATAATCAGACTAGGGTTTTCTTTTTCAGTTTTGACATACAGTTAGATTCTAATGATCCCTTGCAAAAAAAAAAAGAAAAATTTAGTTGTAGTAGAATAAGAAGAATTTTGTACTTAGTAGCATGTGTACTGGCTTCGAATTTCCAACATGTATTAACTGTTTGACCTTGGGAAAGTCTCACCAGAGTTTTACGCTCGTTTGTAAAATTTCATGAAATGATCAGAATTAAACAACAGGACATTCTAAGAATTCAGCAAGTTCTTATTGAACAGGTGATAAAAATATAAAGAAAAAATAAATACAAGAAAAAGGGTTCCCACCAACATTTTGTTCTGAAAATACTCTTTGTTTTTTTGATACTAATTGACTGTTTCTGGATTCATGCTTAAAGAAGGTCTATAACCTCTGTGTCCAATACTATGTATAAGCAGCAGATATTAAGGGGATTAACTGTTCAAGTCCCTTTGCAAAACTTTGCCTTTAAGTGGAATGAGACAATTCCATCAATGATCTCCCTAAAATGGAGACAAAGGACTTTTTTTTCTAAAATGATTTATAATAAATACCCTGAATTAATAAAATCAATCATTGTTACTAGTGATTCTAAGCTTTTAGGTCATTGCAGGCATTTTGAGAACTTTCAAAAAATGTTGGGTCTACTCTATAGAAAAAAAAAACAACCTCTCTAAAGGAGAATGTAAGTATCTTGTCTGCTGTTTCAATAGGATTTAATAGACCATCTGAAGTTACACAGACCACCGATTTGACTATCAGACGTTGTCCCATCCCTACCACTCAAGGAATTTGTTGGGTTGATCTTGGAGTGGTATGATTTTTCCTTGTCTATTTATGCTAAAGGAGGATTGAAAGTCAACCAAAACTTCAAGAAAAATAAATTTCAATATTTTATTATATAAAATGGATAAACAAACGTGCTGTTATGGTTTGAATCTAGAATGACCTCCAAAGGCTACATGTGGAAGGCTTGTTCCCCAACGCAGAAATGTTCAAGTGAGTCAGTGATGGGTTCCTAACTCAATGGTCTACTGGGAGTCACAGAAACCTAAGAGGGGCACCTAGCTAAAGAGAGTGAGTCCTTGGGGGTGGTGTGAGCATAGGAACTATATATTATCACTGGCCCCTTCTTTGTTCTTTCTCTGCTTCCTGTCTGCCAGGAGGTGAAGAGATTCCCCACCATTCCCTTCTGCCACAAAACTCCTGGCTCACCATAGCGCTGAAAGCAAGGAAGCCAGCTCACCATGGACTGAAACCCCTGAAACTGTAAGCCACAATAAATTTTCCTCCTTTAAGTAGATTTCCTCAGGGATTTTGTCACAGTGACAGAAATGTAACACATATACTTTTTTAAAAAGTTAAGAACTTCTTTTCTTAATCTAACGAAACCAAGAGAAAAATGGATCTAACATTTGATAAAAGTAAGTCGCACAATGTGTGAATGTAAGGTTCCCCAAGTAAAACTAGTCATCTATATAAGAAAACATACACACACGAACACACACACACACACACACACACACACAGGTGCATCTGCACTCACGCACACCCATTCTCTGTTTCTTCCTGTGGCAGATACTTTTGAGTACCATGAGAGCCAGCCCTTTTTTAGTTTTTGCCAGCAGAGCCCACTTACCAGCATAGAGGCTACATGTATTATGTAATTTCTCAGTCTTCCTAGTTTCCAGGCAAGAGATATGATGCTGTCCTGTGAGACAGAAAAGAAGTATATTGTGGACTTATGAGAAATATTTATTTATATTTATTTTTCCTTAAGTAGAAAGGATTACCTCTCTTCTTACTTTTGGATGTTGTCTTAGGAGAAAGGTACTTGAGCTGCTGCAGCCACCTTGTACCTATGAGTCCTGAGGACTGGTATTGCTGAGCCACACAACTGATCCTGATTTGCATATAAATAAACTTTACTGTACAGGAAAAATTAAGCTGTGATGTTTATAAACTTATTTTTTGTTGGATATTCTGTCCCTTGAGGCCAAGAGCACCCTATTAAATTTCCTATCCTCCAAAGTTCAATAATTAGCTAAGTGCTACACACGTTGGAAGGCAAATGGCATTTTAATATCATGAGCAATAATTACATTTCTGAAATCACCAGCACTGCGGTGGGGAGTCTTGCATCTTGAATTGCAAGTAGTGAGAAAGGAAGCCTATGATGCCACTGTGTGGCTTCAAATACCTGCTCCACAAGTCCTCCAAGCCCATTCCTTGGTAGAAGATCAATTAGAAAGCAGGTCTGCAATGGAGAATTGATGAAGGGATCATCTGATTTATGAAGCCACGGAGAGAGACAGGAAGGACATTAGGATGAGAAAGAGGGAAAGGAAAATAAAGAGAGAGAAAGAACACAAAAAATACAAGCTACGAGTACCAGGTCAGGGTAGGTGAAATGTTTTGTGATGGGAATGAAATCTGAAGTCTTGATTTTTATGTTTCCCCAGTGCATGTTTATGTGGCTGTGCCGGATTTCTTTAAAAGGCTTATATTGAAGGGGATGACAATCCTGACAGTAATCTGGCAGAGAAAAAAAATCAGACATGCTACTGCCTAGGAGGAATTAAGGACAGCCTGTATTTTCTTTTCCATTTCATACATCATTTAGAACTTACTGCGGTGATGCCACAAAGTCAGGAGGCTTTAAAAAGTTAATGAGAAATATATACGAAAACCTGTAGTGTGTTATTTTGGAATACCCTGTAATGTCGAGGGTTTGTTACACAGGGACGCAAGGCTATTTTAATGACTTTCATTTTTATTGCACTGGATTTTCAGGGAGCACCCTAAACCTTCTCAGTTAATAAATAAAAAGTATTGTGACCTTTACTTGGTTGGCAAACAACATTGTTTCAGCACTAGTATTTTTCAAAGCTTATTCTTCTGTAATTTTGACCTCAAAGACTTTACATTCTATGTTGCAAATTCATAATGCTAATTAAATTAAATCCTGGCATACATTTTGACATTTGGCTACCATGCCCTACTTGATCACAAAGAACTAGATAATCAGTATCATCCTTAATCATGACTTCTTGTAACTTTTTTGTGTTAGCTTTTTTAAAGTGTGTTGAATTATATATTTCAGTTTAACTTAATGTGAGCATATTTTCTCTCTAATTGTATTTAAAAAGTCCCGTGAAGGCAAAGAGTCTGTTATATTTTTCAGTACCTTCCAGGGCAAAAATGCTTAAAATATGTCCTATGGACAACAATTTCTTTGTGGTGTAAATAGATATATTTTTTAAAATGTTTTTCTTCTCAAATAAGGTAGGAAAAATTTGGCTTAAAAAATGAAAAGAAGATTTCACTGTATAATACTTTAGAACATTTAAAATACTAACATATTGCAAGTCCCAAAGTGGGGACACAAATACAAGAATTCCTAGATGTATTTGAACATAAACTTTTGGATGGGGATTGGTGGGGTAAGAAACCTCTTAAGAGACTACATTAAGAAATGCTGTTCTACAACGTATTACCTAGTAATCTGAGAATGTCATATCCAAATATAAATACTGGTTTTAATATATTTCTTTCATGAAGGATGAGGCTTATTTCTTTCTTTGATGTGAACAAAACAGTTTTAGCACTATAGTCAAGCAACTTATCTCTACATAACAGGTATCTTAATTTAATCATTTAGAGAAATATTTAAATTTGTGGCATTATAAAGGCAAGAAAAATTGTTGAAAATAGCTCAATCCACACCTCATCATTCATTATTTAAAATTTTTGTACAGTGTTTATATGCAAAGATTTATAATGGGTAGCTTGTAAGTAATGGGACATCTACTTCCAGTATAGCAACTAGTTTGTATCAGCTATATTTCTTTATAAAAAAAATAGACCATTTGAATATTGAAGATCAACTAAAAGTATTTGAATGGTACCAGGTCAGGAAAGATGTAGAGAGCTAAAATTCTGAGAAGGAGAGAAATATAGACAGATGAACCCAATATTCAAATCTGTTTTCTCCAAAAAGATATTTGAAAGAATAACCGAGAAAACCTTTCTGCAGTCATGTGCTTAGGAAGCCAAGAACTAAATATGAGGATTTGCCAAGAAGAAAAGACATTGAAAAAGGACCCTTCCGAATGGGTATGTCTCTGAGTATTCATATTCTAGAATACACTAGCCATCCAGAATGCAACAACTTTCGTAAAGATTGCAACTTAGCTTGGGGTTCAAAGCTAATGAATTAAATCCTTGCACAAATGTGCCCTAGCTCTCACCTTACTACCTGTAAATGGCAAACATAAATACTTTCTGGGAGAAGGTAACTCATTCAGGGTCTCAAACTACTTCTGAAAATAAAAATGTCACATATTCAAATAAACCAAAGAGTATAAAGAGAAAAAAATGTATGAATTTATAGACAATAGAAACAATTCACAGGAGATGCAGATGCTAGAGCCATCAGACATGGCTTTGAAAGAATTATGAATGATACATTCATGAGAACTGGAATGTATAAAAAGAATCAAGTTCATAGTTTAGAAAATGTCAGGAGAAGACGTGTACCTTTTTCTCCACCAATGCAATATTGCACTGACTTATTGACCAACAAATCTGAGGGAAAAAAAAAATACAAAGAAGAAAAAGGAACTGAAGAGAAAGAAATCCTACCCTTGTGAACTTAGATTCTGAGAAGAACCCAAAAACATGGAATGGGCATTGAGATGGGGAGAAATTTTCCAATAGTCATGTGGTTATGTGGATGGACAACTTCTTCTATAATAAAAGTGTTTATTACTTTGTTTGTTTAAAATTTATCTGTCCTCTGCCAGCATCAGTAGGTAAATAACCACATTTTTTGAGGCATTCAAGTTAGGTATTTTCCTCTATGTCACCCTCCCTAATTAAACAAATTAATAAAGACTCACTTAAATATATATATAATAAAAGAGCCAAAAGAGATAGCATGTGAACTTCAACTTTCTAAGCATTTATGGTATTTGTCACTTGTTTTCCCCACTCTGGCTGAAATTCTGATCTTACATCTGACATACAATGCTTACTGACTTTGGCATTTAATGGGAAAGAAAGGGATCTTGAGGGGTGAATTGGAGACTCTCTCTTTCTTAAAAACACAGAATAGCTGTGGGGGCACATGCCTATAATTCCAGCACTCGGAAACCTGAGGCAGGAGGATTGCCTTGAGTTCAAGGCCAGCATGAACTACATAGTGAGACCCCATCTCAAAACAAAACAAAACTAAAACTAAAGCATAAAACAACACAGAATAATCCTAAATGGCTTCTAAGTTCCCACTAAACTTCCTTGATTTAATCCATTATAATATGCAAGTGAGTTGGATGAATGGAAGTTCCTCATTTTGTATTAAATTGATCTTTGGATCTGGAAGTCAAGAGGAAACACAGCACATTTTCCTTCATTGTGTTTTTGAACTGGCAGGTGCACACAGAGCATCTTAAGTCTCAGCTGAAATCTCACTTAACAAGGCATCCAATTTAAGTAGTCAGACTGTCAACAATTTCCTTCAGATTCTTTTCTTTCCCTGGACCCGGAGACATCCGAGGGACACTGAATTATGCTGTTTTGCTTTGATGAACAGATTAGCTTGTCTAAGGCAGCAGCACTTCATTCAGTCCGTTCACTTTCCAGTTTCCAGCCTGATATTGCCTCTAGTCATATACAGTGATGATCATATTAAATCTTCTCAGGGCCCACAGGTTAATTGTCATCTTGCAGAGAGGGCTAAAACTTAATTCCTAGAGCTCATTCAGGTGCATTTTTGCTCAACTTTAAATGTGACAACAGCATGAAGGGAACTTGGAGATGTTTCTTAGGTGTGGGCTTTGGTTTGCAGTTTCTGCTTTTCTGACCTTTGCAATTAAAGTGATCTATAAACAAATTTGGAGCACCAACATCACAAAGAGAGGACTCTTCTTATTTTGGTGTTATAGGTTAAATTTAGCTTTGCCTGCATAGCTCCAGAGCTATTATCCAGAAGAGAATAGAACAAAATGTTTCTCACTAAGAAAAATCTTGCATGGCTTCATTTTTATTCTGATGACAGAACTTAACCTAGTTTCCTTTTGCTTTTTTTAGCCTTTACATTTTTGTCAAGCTTTAGAATTTCCTATTGCTTGAAAGTGTATAATATGCTGAGAATTGCCATTGTTTCCTTCTTACTTTTTTGTAATTTCCATTTTCATTCTCTCATTTTCCACACAGCAATTTCAATCTTTGGGTTTTCGTTTTTGTTTCTAATGGGCCGATAACCTTTGCTTTTTTATGCTAGATTTAAAAGTTAACATGAAGGTTGTATGCAATAGCAAATAGATTCAAATGAAAAACTTCTTGGAGGGGAAGCATAAGGACAAATCACTTTAATTTATAGTCAGTACTAATAGATTTTAATCAGAAGTCTATGCAAACAAAATTACATTTTAAATGCATCATGAGAAGTTGTTAAATTGACTACTTTTTAAGATAGAGAACAAAAAATCCCATATTTACATTTTCAGGATTTGTTATTTCAAGATAATAAAGAAAGATATTTCCACAACTTTCTTGCAAAAATCACCCAAATTCAACAGAGAAGAATAAATAGAAACAGCCCATCTGCAGTAAAACTAAGAAATATTTGTAGATCTGAAAGATAATATATGAAGATGAAAATCTTGGGAGAACAATAAATGATTTAAGCAAAAAAAAAAGATTAAAATGTAATGTTTGGAGTTATGAGCAAGTCACACTGTAGCACCCTAGGAAAAAATTAAGAATTGGAGCTGCTAAGTACTTCTGAAGACTTGAATGTTATTGGAGTTACAGTTAAAAATTAGATTGATCATACAATCTCCTCTAGAAACCTAGGCTGCCAGGGGACTTTCTCCTCTCACTAGAATTTGAATCTTTGATGGATTTCAGACTGAGCAAAAAGAAAGGTTGAGCCATTATGTAAACAAAGAAAGTATGATGGAGCAGAGGGATAATTCCCAGCCTGTCAGTTGTCAGATGTCCTAAGTTTGTGTCTCCCAAATATTGAAGAATGAATTTCAAGGACTAAGGAGGTTGAGCGTAAGAAAGATTTGTTGAGAGAAAGCTCCTGAGAGACAGGAGAGGGGTCCCAAAAGTGGGTTACCGAAGGCGTTTGTTCTCCAAGAATATCTCATACAGCAAAATCACAACGTGAGTACAATGTGGGTTAAACTACAATCAACAAATAGGATTACAGTTCCTTAGCTAATATTGATCCAATAGGGAATTGAGGGATGTAGCAAGGGTATATGGGTAGCATCATTAACTTTAGCTTATCTATAACTTATAACATAGAAAGAACAAAATCCTTTTTTTGGGGGAAAGAAACACAAAGGGATGGGAGGATGGTTTCAGGTGCTCTGGTTACCTGCTGATGCCTATCTGGACTTACTCACCAAGTGATGCTAATTAATTACAAGTTACTCTTTATCTCTGAGGATACCAGGGGGCCTGGCTATTGCATTTCCATCTTGAATCCTGACCTTCTTCGGATAGGTTTCCAGCCACAATTTTGATCTATTTTCAACTTCTGCACTGACTCCCTCATGGGCCCAATCCCTGTTTGACTGCCTATTAATTTCTATTTAACTTAATTGTCTATAACAGAGCTGAAAATTCTGGAAGAGACATCTAGTGTAAATTTTAATTCATGGAGACTGGGTGTCTTTCATCATATGGTTTCATGGGACAATATAGTAAGAATAAGATGTTCATATTTTGATGTATGTTTCCTTTAGGAAGTTGCTTTCTTATTTTAGAAAAAAAAGGCTTCTTTGTATCCAATTGACAAAGTGGTTGTTATGACAACTTCTTGACATTGAATGACAAGGCAGTAAGCACAGGTATCTGGGAACTCACTTTTTTTTTTTCCAAATGAATGGTTAATATATTCTTAAGTGAATCAATATGTATTTTTTTAGTAGCAAAAATGCAAAACACACATAAAATCCACTCTAGTCCTAATGTTTTTCAGCAGGCTGAATCTGAAAGCATACCAGGAGGGACTATTTGGTGAATGTGGTATAAATAAAAATAAAATGTGCACAACTTATGAGACTTAATATTTGCCAGTATTCACCAATGTCCAGAGGGTATTTCATGGTACTGTTTGCCTCATCTACTCCACAAATATTTACTGAGCACTTCCTCTGTATGAAACACTGCACCTACAAACATAAGGGAGAAGAAGAGGGCAGGAAAAGAGAGAGTAATCCCTTTTTCCAATATTTAAACTATAGCTACAAATGTCAGATAAATCTGCTTAATAGTATCTTCTTTTAATGAGTTCATCACTACAATTTCAGACGGATGTTTTCTGGGTAACAGGAGCTTTTTATTAATTTATTGGGAATATTTTTATCTGTTTAACATTTAATGAGATTTCAAAAAACTCATACAAGCCAGATGATATTTTTTCAGTTTGTTATTACTTTATCAAAGAAACAAAGTCTTTGCTCTTTTTTGTTTTGTAAAGTTCTATGTTTGCACAACCTTCAGGATAAGAAAAATGAATTATGGATCAGACTTAATTTGACCCTAAATGGTTCTTCTAAAGCAATCTACAGGCTTCTGCACTGGAGATTTCTTAGTGGTATGTCGAGTCTTGCAACACTTACTTCAGTTTTCTCTCTGACCTTTTCAGATCATGATAAATTCTGATGCTTGATTTATTTATTTATTTATTTATTTATTTAGAGACGTTTCTATCTTGAGAAAAACAAGCAAGAAGAAAGATAACTGATTCAAAGAGCAAATATTTCATCAAAACCTGGAAATGCATCCTGGCAAGGATAATTCAGAAAAACTGACACGCCACAGCAAAGAGGTTATATCGTGGCTTCCAAATGCAAAACAAATGTCAAAATATTGTGGAGCCAAAATGTTAAACTGTCAGAAGAACAATCTCGCTCAATGCCTTTTAACCAGGGGGAAAGGCAGTGTATCAGCAATCACTGGCTGATAACATTGGTTTAAATTATTAATTATAAGCTATAAGACAGAGGAGTTTCGGTAGTTGGTGGCAGGAAAATTTACTCTGATTTTTCAGTGGGCACTGAAGGATGGAGGGTATAGGAGAATCAGCAATTTCAGCCACCCCAGTTTACCCTAAAATGCCACCAATGACAATTACTAAATCATGACGGATTACTCCCCTTGCCCGCCATCTTCTCATACAGAAACAAACACCTAACCTTCCATGGAAACTGAACTTGCCGGGATCCAAAGAAAACTTGCATCCCTTTTTTTAAAATTAATGGTTATCCTCAGGTGTGGTCCTCAGGAAAGCAAGCTGGTTCTGGAAATGTCTTAGAGTTGCCTTGGAACTCTAGGCACAGGTGACGCTTTCTGTTCAGAAGTGTGGAGACAGAGATTAGCAATCTGTTTTAACAAGTCCTGAAGGAGATTTCTGCTCTGAAGTCACTGTATGTTTCTAAAATCATTCTATGTTGAAAACTCAGTTGTAAAATTTACCCTTTCCCATATGCCAAAGATAGAATCTAGACCTGTATCTCTCAACCTGTAAAAATCAAAATGAATCAAAACATAAATATTAAAGCAGAAACACTTAATCTAGTGGATGACAAAATAGGTAAAACTCTTGAAGGTATAGGCACACGTAAGGAGTTTATAAACAGAACCCCAATTTCAACAAGAATCAACACATGGGGTTATATCAAATTTTAAAAATCCTGCCCACCAAAAGAAACAACCAACAGACTAAAGAGACAGTTTACAGAATGGGAAATAATTTTGCCAGCTACTCCTCAGACAGACAACTAATATCTGGAATATATAAAGAACTAGAGGGGCTGGGGATTTAGCTCAGTGGTTTCACCGCCTGCTGCGCAAGCTCAAGGACCCGAGTTCGATCCCTGGTACCAAAAAACAAAAAAAAAAGAACTAGAAATTCAGACCCCCTCCAATAAAAGATCCAGTCAAAAATGGGCAAGAAAAATGGATGGGTGCTTCCCAGAAGAAGTATAAAAAATTGTTTAATTTCTTGGCCATCAAAGAAATGTAAATTAAAACAATATTGAGATTTTTTTTCATGCTCCAAACAGAATGGCTATCATCAACAAATAAAACAGTAACAAATGCTGGAGGCTCTGGGCAAAAAGGAACCCTTCCTCAACAGCCATTATGGAAATCGGTATGGAGATTCCTCAAAAAACAAAAACTAGAAATTCCATTTGACCCAACCATTCCCCTTTTAGATATCTTCTCAAAATAGTTAAAGACATCATACAACAGCAATACATGCATTCCCATGCTTACAACTCATAATAGCCAAATCTTGAAGCAGTCTATATATCCATCAAAAGATGAATGAATAAAAAATATGCTAGACTATATCGTTTTGTTATGGATATGGCATAAGAAGGACTCGTCAAGCATTGATGACTGGCATAAATATTGATATAGTTTGGATAACAACTTGGCAATATTTACTAAATTTTAAACTGCTCTTGCATCCAAAAATCCTACACAGGATTCGAATGCCACACAGTAGCAAATATGGGTGACTGAACTATGCTAATGAAAATAATTCTCACAAATATTAAATACAGACTGTATATTTTGTTTAGGAATACATAGGCTTGTAGTAAACACATAAAGAAAAATGTGAGAATAGGACAAATTGATGGGGAGATGATGTGAAGTTACCTTCTGAAAAACTCCTCTTTGTCATCATCAAAACCTTCTACCATCAACCTCAACTGCTCCCTACATAATTCTAAACAACATAGCGAGAATGATCTTCCGGAAACTGTTCCCTTTCCTGCCTAAAAATCCTCCACATTTTCCTGCCAAATCATAGTAATGTCTGTTTGGGCTACGATAACAAAGTGCCATACAGGCCATAGCTTATAAACGACGGAAATGTATTTGTTAGAGTTCCGAAGGCTGAGAAATTCAAGGTGAAGGTCCCAGAAAAGTCACTGGCTGGTAAGGCCCTGGTGCTCTGTGGGCTTGCTGCTACCTGTGCCTGCAAACAGTGGAAGAGACAGTGCAGACCACAAGGGGCTATTTAATAAGGGCACTAATACCACCCCTGGGAACTTTGTCTTCATGATATAATCACTTCCCTGGAAACCCATTTCTTAATAGCTTCACATTGGAGATTAGGTTTTCAATGTACACATTGTGAGGAAACACAGATATTTAGACCACAGCAACGTTCAAACCATGGCACTGCAGCTCATTGTGGGCAGAAGTGGTCAGTACTTCCCCATGTACCTGTCCCCTAGGCCAGTGCCTTCCACAGAGTCATGCAGCAGTAGCACCCTGATGGACTAGCCCTGAGATGTCTGGCTTTTGCTCAAATGATTCAGCTTACTGCTCATAGAACACTGAGTACAACTTTTTGCAAAACCACCAAATGCTTTGGAGGAAAATTAAAGTTGTATCTTATGTTTAAAAAACTAGTTATAGCACATGAAATAAGGCTAGAAGTATAATAAAAATCTCATGTCGGTAAAAATGTGCAGTCTTACTATACAATATATTCTCCCAATAATATATGAGTCATCAGAGAATTGCAACAAGGAAATAGGTAGAATTGTTACCATTTCTGGGGTTCTGTAGACTCCTTCCAGGTCCTCAGTGTCCTGAACAAGGAATTGGAGAAGACATGTGAAGAAGGTAGTGAGATTTTACATTTATTAAAGGGAGGTAAAACAAGCCTGGCATGGTGGCACACACCTGTAATCCCAGCACTTGGGAGGCTGAGGCAGGAAGATTGCCACAAGTTTGAGGCTAGCCTGAGTTACATAAATTCAAGACTAGCTGGAGCTACATGGTAAGACCCTGTGCAAAAACAAAACAAAGCAAGACAAAACAAAACAGATAGTGAAAGAAGTATGCTCTGCAGAAGGAGTGTGGGCTACTGAGAGAGCTCACAGTGGCCACGAGATTAAAGGCAGAGGTCTTTTGTGTTCTTCATTCTTCCAAGCTGACATCAGATCTAAACTACCCTATCGAAAACCTGCTTGTGGGCTGAGGATTTAGCTCAGTGGTTCTGATGCCTGCCCCAGAAGCTCAAGGACCTGAGTTCTATCCCTGGTACTGAAACAAAACAAAACAAAATAAAAAAACAACAACCTGCTTAGCTTTGGACCAGTACTTTGTGATTGGTCCCTGGGGAGGGGCTTGGAAACTGTCCAATGCAGGTGCCCTGGATTTCTATGATTGACAGGCCACACCCACTGCTCAGCTGGTTGGTCATTCCCTAATTCCTGCCTCAGAATGAAATGATATTTGAATAGCTATAGTAGACAAAATATATTAATTCTAACATCAAGAATAAATATTCTTGCTTGGAAACAATATTTTACAGGCTTGAAAGTATTTTTCTCTTCCAGAAATATAAAATAACTTTTACTCCATTAATGGATTACA
The DNA here is from genome assembly GCF_000247695.1 of Heterocephalus glaber. The sequence goes on along the minus strand of NW_004624795.1, from coordinate 9,807,405 downwards.
AACTTGTGAGTGGATTCAGTTCCCACATGAGGTGGATTTATGGAGAAGTGGATTTAGTTTTCCAGTTGTGTAGAATTCCATGCGCAACACTAGAAACATCTTTGGTCTGCTCTCCTTTTATGGTCTTGCAAGTTAGAATCTTATTCCCTAGAAATGCCATACTCACTTGATTATGAAATGCATGCAAAATTAAGAGAAGGTATTTTCTGGGTGATAAAATGGCAAAATTGGTAAAAAAAAAAATTGCATGCATGTAAGTTACACATCCTAATAAAAAATTTTATTAACTCAACTTTATTTCTGACTTGAAATCTCTATTCAGGTAGGTCTTCAGAACATTCAAATAAAGAACTCAATTATCAGTTCTTTCTGGGATTTCCCCTCTACCTCCATAGTTGTACCAGAACTCTAGTCTAGTAGCCATCTTTCCCAGGAGAAAGGAGGAACATATGCACATGGAAATGCAAAGTTGTGATCCACACTTTTTGTTGTTTTTATTCATTTGTTTCAGCTCTTGGAAACCTTTGCTGCTTTGTGCAAAGCTGGAGGTGCAGGAATCATTTGCCATACTGTCTACAGTCTGCTCAGTCTGGATGTGGAAAACAGACATACTTCTCTGGAGTCAGGAACTGTGTGGACAGCAGAACTTCCAGAAAAGTGAAGGAAGGTCCTCTTGGCCTCCAGAACCCTCAGACTTCTCCTTCTCTGTCTTTCTTGCCTAAACTTTACATTCTCATTTTGCTTAACCACTCTCACCATTGTCAGATTATCTGTCCTGTTTCTTTCTTCATGAATACTTCCCCAGTTCTTCTAAAAGCCTGAGCTACGGAATTATAGGATTCAAATAACTTTCAAGCTAGTTCTAGTTTCTTCTTTATCACATCCCTCCCCTGAGGCAATGAGCCCAGTATACTATCCCTTTTGAATGGGGGATAGAAATGCACCAAAATGTGGAGAAAAAGATCACTGACTACTGTATTAAAATATAACTATTTTTTGATCTGGGTGCTGTGGTACATGCCTGTAATTCCAGCTATTTAGTAGGAGGCTGAAGCAGGAGTGTTGGGAATTTGAGTCCAGCCTGGGCAATTTAGCAAGACCTTGAATCAAATAAACCAACAAATGGTATATAAATAAATAAATTCATTTATTCATTAAAAAGCATCTTTAAATACAAAGAGTATGAGACAAATACAAATTTGACTGCCGGGTCTAGTTATGTGGACAACTCACCTTAGGAAAGTAGTTCTCAAAAATTAGTGCACATGAAAAATCACCTATGGGATTATTTTTTTTAAATGCCATTGTCTGATTCAGGCTACAGATCACAATATCTAGGGAGTGAAACCCAGAAAATAAGAATGTTTAAAATATTCTTCATGATTCTAATGCAAATACAGGTTTAAGAACTTTACAACTCAAAGCAGTCCATAGAGCAGTAGTTTCATCATTTTCATCACCTGAGAAGTTGTTGCAAATGTAGAATTTACATCAGACCTCAGCCCTAGTGATTCAGCATCTATATGCTTTCACAAGAACTCTTGGTGATTCTCATTCAAAATTGAGGAGGAGCTTGAACATTGAGTAAGTGACAGAGAGGTCAGCTATAATGCCATATCCTCCTTTATGATTGATTTACAGCCATGGGCTAGGGTGGACTCTAAATGGAGAAAGAGTAGATGTAATCTTGGATGACTAGAGAAATTCTGTGGCACAAAATAGCTCTAGATTGAGGTAGACTTTAAGGGCTTTCTTGAATGGCACACATTCATCCTTAGATATTTTTTATGTTCTGAACCTAATATGCTTGCAGCACCCAGTCAGGGACTATGGGGACACTGGCAGCATTTTGTGGTGAGATTAGATGGTTACAGTGTTATAGGAGAAACAGAATTCTCAGCCTGTTAGGTGCCAAGTTTGTGTGTTCTAAAATTGAAGGATGAACTACAAGAGACAGTGGAGGATAACAGTAGGGAAGTTTTATTGAGGGATAGCTCCTGAGAGACAGGAGCAGTCCCACCAGTGGGATATCACCCAGGCCCTTTGTCAGGGGTAATTTATACAGCAAAGTCACAAAGTGGGTCAAACTACCATCAACCTATAGGATTGCAAGCATAGCTGCTAACTAATACTGAACCAATAGGGAAGCAAAGCACGTAGCAAGTGTATATGGACATCATTAACTTTGGCTTATGTATGCCTTCTAAAAAAGAAACATTTTGGGGAAGGAATGGGTCCAGATGTTATGTGTTATCATACACCTAGGCGTATGATGCCTATCTGAACTTAATGATCTAGGTGGTACTAATTACATTATGAAATATATTCTCAAGGTTTTTATTTTTTTTTGGTGCCAGGGATCGAACTTGGGTCCTTGCGTTTGAGCAGCAGGTGGCGAAATCACTGAGCTAAATCCCCGGCCCTCAAAAGTTATTGTTTATCTCTTAGAGAGGCATGCAAGCCTGGCCTTTGAATCTTTATCTTGGACCTAGCCTTCTTCAGATGTATTTCCAGCCACAATTCTGATGTCTTTATTTTTATTTTAATTAATTAATTAATTAACGGACTTCCTTGAGAGCCTAGTTTCTTTCTGACTATATATTTATTTCTATCTAACTTAGTTGCCTATAATACCAGGATCCCGAGTGTCATTTAACAATCATATAGTCTATCCCATTATGTTTCCTTACATTTCCTAGATTACTCTGCATACAAGTATCTCATTTAAGCCTTAAAATATCACCTCTTAGATTATGAAACTGCAATTTTGAGAATCTAGTGATAAAGATATGCCAAGGACCAGTAATTGTTATTTGTCAAAGTGGGGTTTATATGATGATTCTGAAGTTAATGTTGATACTTTTATTCACACAGTATAATAAGGTGTTTGAAGTCTTAGTAACTCAAATTGATGCATCATACTTTTCCCTTTTATGAAATAAAAAGATCTTAAATAGAACAAATACTCTTAGGTTGTCGTGCTCACAAAAATAATATTTAGCGAAGCCTTGCTTGATAAACCCATTAAAAATGAATAAGGTTTCATTATATAAAGGGATCTGAACAAGGTATTTTGTTTCGTCTTGTCTTATCTTAGATGATGGGATGTTTGAGAGGGAAATGATTTGTTTAAAAAAAGAGGAAGGGGGCTGCATAAAAATAAAAGTGATATATACCTCAGAAGTGTTTAGAATTGAGATGGAGACCTTGAAACAAACATGGAGAGAAAAAAATAAGAATATTTTAAACAGAATGCTAAACATTGCCAATTAATACTGTGAAAGAGTACTGCAGTAAGACAGTAAGAAGACCTAAAGAATTTTTCCAATAGTAGTATGGCTTAAAGCTATATTTTTCCAGGTGAAAACTCTATGTACATCCTCATGAGCAGAAAAAAAGAGAAATACACTGCCATATTAGGAAGTCATTAAAATACCATTTGCTGAACTACTTCATATAAATTATTAACCTTAGGGCACCGCCTTGTGCTTTTTCTATACAGAATAATGTAAGCTCAATTTTTTTTCAGTTCATTCACTTCAATTATGTATTCCCTTCCTTTACAAATTCACTACCTTTTGACAACTTTATATATCACTTGCTTATTAAACTAGCTTAGAGTATGCAACAGAAAGATACTGTGCTCTTGATCATTTGTTAATTTCTACTGTGCATCTTGAGCAAATTTAAATCCTTCTAGCCTGAGGAATCCTCTTGTTCTCAATGTTACCAAGGTACTTTAATAAAAATATAAAACCCTTTAGGTTTACAAAAAGCAGGTGTGTCAGAAGATAATATGCTATCCAAAAGTGCCTTAAATCACCACATCAGCTTAGCTTTTTAAAATGTGCTATACTTTCATACACAGCATAATGTTTTACTATCTAAGACAGCAACTTTAATATTTAAAATGTTACTTTTACCCTGGGAAGTCTAATCTAGCCTGATGTGCTACTTCTCATTGCAGTGTTTCAAATTGTATATGCTTAGGGGACTAAATTTTCAGTTTTGATTTATCATCCTGTGAGTCAAGTACTTTTAATTGCTTTCCTATAAGATAAAGTTTTATTCCTTTCAAATCACAAATAATTCATGATAACTCATGAATATGCATATCTTATCTTAGGTAGCATAACATTATTAATCAGCTTTTGCTGGAAGTAGAGTAATAGATTAAATAAATTGGAATTTAGAAGGAATAATGGATTATAAACAAAAGGATTTACAGAAGATAATTTTTATCACTCAGTTGTTTTCAGAAAAACACTCCAATTGTCAACAAAATCAAGTCCTTTTTTAATATTTGGCAAAGTTTTTATTCATCATTTTCCCCAAAATATGTGCTATTTTGTGTAAATGATATAGACAAATATGTAAGCTTAGAAGAAAATCAATGTATTATGAAAATATAATATTATTTATGCATATATTTTTGTTGTCTCAACTATCCCACTACCTTCCAAAGCAACTATATTCATTATGAAATTTATGTAAGTTTGTAATTCTAAAATGCAATCTTAGATCTCACAATTGCCTTTTTGTACTTCAGAATTAAATATATGCTGATTCTTGTAATTGCAGCATAGAACTACACTGTATTACTTAGGATTACAAAATGAATCACTTTTAGTGGAAAAAATAAAATTTGGTTTTCTGTTGTACCTCATTGGCTGTTCAGAGGTCATATTATAGACAGCTAGAAAAGATAGAAATTAATAGGCTGTCAGACAGATGGGGCCCTTGAGACAGTGCACAAGATGAAAAGAGTGGCGAGAGGCCCATCTGAAGAAGGCCAGTCCTCAAGATGGAGATGAAATAGCCAAGCCTGTGTGCCTCCCTAAGAGAAAAACAGCAACTGGAGATTATACTGTAATTAGCACCACCCAGTCCAGTCAGTCCAGATAGGCATCAGACATACAAGTGGGTGACCAGAACATCCGGACACATTCCCTCATACCTTCCTGTCCCTTTCCAAAAATGCTTTTGTGATTTCTGTGATAGAAGTTATAGGTAAGCTAAAGATAATGATGCTACTCATATATCTACGCTACTCGCCTCTCTTGCCTATTGGATTGATATTAGCTACGTGACTATTCTTGTAGTCCCATTAATTGGTTGCAGTTGGACCCAGATTGCACCCACATTGTGATTTTGCTGTATAAAATATTCTTGGAGAGAAAGCTTCTATAGCAACCCCCTTCCAGGACCCCTCTTGTCTCTCTGGAGCTTTCACTAAATCTTTCCCACGCTTAACTTTTTTTGTCTCTTGAAATTCACTCTTTGTATTTGCGGGACATGAACTCTGCACATCTGAGGTTCAACAGGTTGGGAATTATTTTTCCCTCATCACAGTAAAAAGAGTTGAAGTCCTTTTAGTCATTGTGATTACCATTATTCTTAGATATACAAACCTAAGTACATGTGCTAATGTGTAAACATGCATGTAAACTAACATTATTATAACATTGTATTTTAATCTCATGAGAGTTAAAATATTTTATCGTATTGGGCTAATTATTCTGTGACAATTTTTCATTTATGTCATTGACCTAATTTATATTGTACTATACAAATATTACATTAAATTTTTTGTTCAATGGTAGGATAATATGTTTATAATATTTATAAGAAATCTAGCACCAGTATGCTTAGTTTACTTTCTTAGTAATTGACCCGAATAAAATTACGGTTATGCAGTTAAAAGGAGCTGTACCATGTGTTTGTTACAGCAATAAAAGAAAGTTACTAACTTCAGTCATTTGGTTTTCCACTCATTTTTACCAGACAAAGGAAATTCTCCTAGTACATAGCTCCTCCTCCTTCAATGGCTAATAAGTTTGAAGCAGAGTTGCTGCCTGAGGATTTTAAAAAGCTAAAACTCGTAGGATTCTTCAAAGAGTCAGATAAATAGAAGCATATATATTTTGTTTACCTAACCAGTGCAAGGACACTTTGTAGATAAATGCACACACACCCAACTTTCTTTCTTTCTCCTTCCCTTCTTTTCAATCTTTTTTTTGTAAATTTCTCAAAAAACCATCAAAGGATTACACCTAAGAAGTTATTGCTTAGTAGATGTCTTTAAATTTTTTTTTTAAAGTATCCCCATCTTGCTTCTCTGGAAACTTCTAGGATACAAGCAATGTTTAGGCAAGTAGCTGCCATTTAAATGGCCTGCCATAGAATTTTTTAAATCTGTGGAGATTCCCTATTCTTTGTGCCTTAGAGTCCCAAGTTTGAATGTGAAATGGAAACAAACTTTAATGAATGTTTTTAAATTTAAAAAGGAGATGGCACACTAGCATTACAAGGGTTAAGGGGGGAGTTTGAGGAGTAGGGTTGGGCTATAAGCAAAGTTGCCATCAGCTGAGAAGTCCACGAAACCATAAATGAATTCTTACATTCAAGGAGGAAAATCATGTTTCTTCTTACATGCATATAATAGTAGAGTTTTAGAACTAAAAGGGACATGGAGGATTACTTGGTCTTTAATTCTGTTCCTTTGAATGCAAATTCTGGAGGGGTTTGTTATTCAATTTGCAAAAATACTGGCTTAAGAAGTAGCTAAATAAAATGTGTTCCCTTTATTTTTACACTGCAGGACTCCTCAGTACCTGCAGTTTGTTCACAAACATTGTGAATTAGCAGAATAAACATTACACTAGTTGAAGCTGAACAAATCTTTTTTGAAACATGGTTGTTCTCAGGTTTACCTCCCACAGAACACAATTTGGGTGAGCGTTAATCACATCAGAATTCTCCTTTTTTCTACTTAGTGTGGAGATAATGAATAATATCCTGACCAAAATGGCTTTAGGTTTTGTCTCAGGTTAACTAAATTTTAGACAGCTTTCTGCCTACCTTTAAGCCTTTGATCTCCCTTTTCTTACAGCATTTACTTTCAAAATTTGCAATGGTAAATTCTTTCTCTGCCCTTTGAGATGTAAATCTTCTCCCAGCCTCTTGCCTTTTTTGTAGCCTAGGGATGTCTTTTTGAAGTGCCCTGGAGACTTCCCTTTGAAATAGAAGCATCAAGATATGTGGTGCCTGAATCTCTCAATCTCTGTGCAAAGTCCTTTAGCTGTAATTAGTAAACACAAATAGGCTAATTGGCAACCTCCTCACTTTTCCTGATAAATCACCCCAACACTTAAAAACTTTCCCACCTTTTGTTGCAATGGAATTGAGTTCAGTCTCTCTCCCTGATATGGTTTAGATTCCACGTCCCACCAAAATCTCATTTATATACTTGAAAATATAACTCCTACCCTGCTAGATATCAAAGATGCCAAGTTCCTATCCCCTGAAATCAAAAGACAAAGGAGGTTAAGAGTAGGAAAGATTTATTGGAGAATAAGAATGGAGAAGAGGACTAGCTCCTGAGAGACAGAAGGGGATCTGGAAGTGGGTTACCACCAAGCCCCTTTGTGAGGGGTAATTTATACAGCAAAGTCACAATGTGGGTACAACATGGGTTAAACTATAATCAACCTACACAGGATTACAAGTATAGTTGCTTAGCTAATATTGGTCCAATAGGGAAGCAGGTCATGTAGCAAGGGTACATGGAAAGAACAAAGGTATTTTGGGAAAGGGATGAGTCCAGATGCTCTGGTCACCCACATGGATGACTGGTGCCTATCTGTACCTTACTGATACCAAGTACAGTATAATGTCAAGCATACAGTATACTGGTTATGCATCAGGGAGCCATGTAGGCCTGACCATTACATCTTTATTTTTTTTCTAGTACTGGGAATCAAACTCAGGACCTTGTGTTTGCAAGGCAGGTGTGGGGCCACTGAACTAAATCCCGGACCCTCATTGCATCTTTATCTTGAGGCCTGGTCTTCAGATGCAACTCCAGCCACAATTCTGATGTCTTTATTTTTTCTGCTGACTTCCTAGATAGCCCAGTCACTTTCTGAATGTACGTTAATTTCTGTCTAATTTAGCTGCCTATAATATCGTGAGTTCAGAGGTGCAGATGTGGAAGGAGATTGAGTCATGGAGGCTATATTTATCAGCGAATTAATCTATGAATGAGTTCCTAGCTGAGCTTGCTGTTGGGACAGGAGGCTCAGATGGAGGAGGTGGATCATTAGATTAGGAATATGTCTTTGGAGGGTATGTATATCTCTCTGTGGCTCTCTTCCTTCTGTCTGCTTCTGGATGCCATGAAGATCTGCTCTGCCACAGCCCTTTGTCATGATGTTTCTGCCATGGAGCCAGCTGACCATGAACTCAAACCTCTGAAATCAATATCCAGTTATCATTTAAATTGTGTATGTGATGAAATGTAATTGACCCTACTGCAACGGTCTTGGACTAAAATCTTCCTAGCCTATTTAACTTGCCCAGTGAAATCTTTGGCTATCCCAAATGGCATAAAACATACAAAGCTATGATTAGATATTAATAATCATAAATACCAGTTACATGCTTTTCATAGTGCATTAATATGTATGTATATATGTTGTATATATACATGTGTGTGAATTTGTTAAGACACAAATATATAGGGTAATGGTTTGTCACAACATTTTCTCTATTCATTAGTTTCCTATAATATTTACATGGCAGAGAGAGCAAGTATGTTCCTTAAAGGCTTTATTTACATAATTATATTCATTAGAACTATTTTAAAACTCAGCTAGCTTTAGGGAGGTTCTTTCATGCTTATAGTAGTAAGGAAAGGTTTGTTTCATTTTGTTTCCTAGCATATGATCTGTTGAGAAATAGAAACAATATTAAAGCAATCCTCCAATTAAAATCAAAAACGAACCCTGAAGGCATGCATACATGTATTAGCTTTCAATAAATAGTTTCTTCTAGTTCAACAAGCAACTTTTAAGTTTCCTGTAGCTGTTTTCTTTCTTATAATCTAATTTGCATTGCATACTCAGATTCATTCTCCCTAAATCAGAGGTTAATCCTAAATCCTATATGTACCACTGTAGCAATTGTCACACATGGACATTTGTCTTCATTCTTACTGCATAAGTTTGTAACTTCTGTAGACATGAAGACTAAAGATTGGTGATCGCTAATTACCTGTGGTAGGTTGTAGAATAACTTGAAGATGTTTAAAATTGACAAATGCTGTGTTTTACTTTTTATCATTGTATTCTCTGAAAACTGTGTTGGTATTCTGCTTCTCATTTTAAAGATTAAATTGTAGAATTTTTAAAATTAATCTTTCATAGAGAAACAATTAGAAATTGGATTCCTCTCCTTTATCACACACAAAGCTCCTAGTTGTCCAGTATATATTATAAGAAATTTGATTCACTTGATTGGGTTATTAAACTGACTAACCTATGGCTTACTGGGAACTTTTTATTCAGTAATGCACTGAAACATTCATAATCCGTAAAATGGAACAGAACTTTATTTCCACTAAGTCTTCATTAAGTTGAGCTTTCTAGGATTGTTCAATTAATCACTGGCATAATTAGGATTCAACCTGCCAATTCTGGCTTCTGTCTAAATTTAATTACTTCTATTTGAAGTTCTGTGGTGACTTAATGATGCAGTTGTATATACAACTGTAGGGCTTGGAAAAAATAACAAAATTGTTTACCCTCATTTCTTTGATATTGATATATTTACTTATCTATTTATGCAGTAAGCCTTTGCTACCACTTGTGGTTTTTTAAATGTAATGTATGGGGTAAAAATAAAATAGAAATAGAAAACCTGATGTGTGAGTGGAAGAAGAATAATTATATATTCTGAGTTTTTATGTTCTGAGTTTTTATGTTCCAAGGTAGAGTGATACCTCGGTTATTAAATTCAACTCTTTCCAAATTCGTGTTCAAACACCGAAAGGTTCAAGAACAGAACATGTTTTTCCCATAAGAAATAATGCAAAACCAAATAATTGGTTCTGAGGCCCAAAAATTCACTTACAAATTCATTTTTCCAGGACTTTAACAAATTTTGCAGTGATGTCTTTCTTTAACTCAGTCGTGGTGGTAGCATTCCTGCTAATATCACTATCTTTCTTTGGAGGCACGGTTATGATAGTTTATGCAATTAAAACGCAAGAAGAAGGGCGAGGACGGATGCTGTAACACAAAGACAAGCACAGTATGTTGTTGGACAAACGCGCTGTTTAGAGTGAAGCATCTTTGTGTCCACCATGGCACGCAGAGCTGACTCACTCTCCGTCCTACAGTGCTTTTCGAGTTGGATTTTCGGCTTGACTATAGAGTGAAGTTACAAACACCGAGCAGATTTTTTTTTTTTTTCCAAATTTTGAATAGTGGAAAGTTCAAGCTTGGACCTTTTGACGACTGAGGTATCACTGTAAGTGGATTTAAAGCCGGGTGGAGTGCAGGCATTCAGAGAAATGAGATATGCTACCTTTTGGAACCGGGAACATTTATTTTTCTTTTGAGGTGTTGGAAACCTATGGAAAAGATAGTCCACTCCACAGAAGGGTAATGAGCAATTTACCAGTGAAAAGTGTAAGCCCAGCCTTTTAAAAATAGATATTAAACATGTTTTGAATTCTTTCAACCTGGTTCTTCATGTTAAGGTCAGTTTTCTCTTCTTTCCCAACTATGCCAATTGATGGACTTACAGTATCCTTAAGGAATTTCGGCCCTAAAAGGAGTGATGGGTCTAGAAGTAAAGGAGCCTAAATTAACCAAAGGAATACCTATCTGGATAGCCTTGGGTAACTTTGACTGTGTCCTGGAAGCTGTATTTTTCTTCAAGTACAACTTTTTGTTTTGCTTTTCCTTGTCTTCTTTTTAACCTATGCTTATTTCTTCTATCTTATCTCAAAATCACTAAAATAAAATCTATACAAAGAGATACACATAAAGAAATACTGAAAAAATTAATATGAAATTCTAAAAGAAGTTCAAATAACCCATAAAGGAAGCAAGAAAAGAAAGTAGAAAAATGAACAAAAGAGAACATACAGCAAAATATAATAGCAGAATTTAGTCCTATTATAATTTAGCACTTGTACCCCATGAATTTATAAAGAAGTCTTAAAGGAAATTTAAAAACATACTTTGAAGTAAAGGAAAATGAAAATGAAGTATATGAAAATGTGTGGAGAACACCTAAAGGTTAACTGAGCATTAAATGTACATGTTAGAGAGGAGGGAGCTCTCAGATCAATAATCTAAGTTCTTTATCCCATGGGCCTAGAAAGAAAGAGCAAAATAAAACTAGCATAAGGTGAGGGAAAGCTGTGATAAAAAAATAAGAGCAGAAATCAATGAAATTATGGTATAACAGAAAAACAATAGAGATAATTAATGAAACAAAGAGGTAACTCTTTGAGAATATCAATAAAATTGACAAAGCTCTAAGAAAGACTGATAAAGAAAACAACAGGAAGGCACAGACTCCAGGAATGAAAGAGAAAATCTAACTAACTACAGAGCTTGCATCTATCAAAAGGATAACAAGGGACTATTAAGAACAACACTATAAATCTATGCACATAATTTGACAACTTAGAAGAAGTAGACCAAGTATTATTCAAAATTCACAAGTTGCCGGAATTCACCTAAAATGAAATAAAACATTTCAAGAGCCCCGTGGCTATCATGGAAGTTTAATTCTTAATGGAAGAACTCATGAAAGATAAACTGATAAACCCAGATTTGTAACTGGAGAATTTTACCAAATGTTAGAAAAATTAACATCAGCTCTGTAGGATTTCTTCCAGAAAAACAGAATAAGAAACAGGTTCTTGTGTTTTTTATGAGATAATGTTACCCTGATTCCAAAACCAAAGATAATAGAAAGGAAATTATAACAAATAAAATATTACGTTCATTGTCTAGAAGAATCAATGTACCAAATACGTCAATTCTCCGCAAATTTTTATGCAGATTTAATACAATACATATCAAAAACCCTAGAAAGACTTTTTTTTTTAATAGTTGAAGATTTATATACCATAAGCCACAAAATGCTATTTAGAGGAATTTGAGAAATCTTAACTGGAAGAGCTGGTAATGGTGCCACATACCAGTAATCCCCACACTCTAGGAGACTGAGGTAGGAGGATGGCAACCTTAAGCGCACCTGTACATCCTAACAATTTACTGAGATCCTGTCTTTAAAACTTTTCTTGAAGACTGGAGAGGTAGGTAGGTCAATTCAAAGGCTCTGGGTTAAATTCTGAGTACCCCGCCCTCCACACACACAAAAAAGGAAGATTCCACGGTCACCGTTTGGAAGGCTAAGAACTTTGAAGATACAAATCTTCCTGAAATGTACCTAGAGATTCAACACAACCTCTTTAACAGCTCCATCTCTGTCATAAACAGGGCATAAATGGTGTTAGTGGTCACGCATGTCTAATTCCTGATTTCATAGGAAAAGTTTAGAGGATTTCACTATTATGTACGAAGTTTGCTTAAGTTACTTAAAGACATTTTAGTAAGTATCTTTATTAGGTGGAGATTTTCCTTTTTATTTCAAGCTTGCTAAGGGTTCTTTTCATAAATCTATGTTAATTTTATTGAACAACTTATTTCCATTTCATGGAAAAGTAAAATACTCCATTAATTTGTCAGTGTGGTTAATCATAGTAATGGATTTTCTGATGCTAAACTGTCTTTGCATTCTTGGGTGCTACAGTTTGGGTTCCAAAGAGTGTAGACTCTGAGAGAGTTCAATGGGCAGTATACTTAATAAGAGTACCACTAGGATCTATATATATGAAAAGTTTGAGGAAGTATAGGAATTGGGTAAAAGGGGAAGTTAAACCTTGATGCAAATTGTATAGTTTCAACTGTCCATGACATGTAACCCATTTCTATGTGGGCATAATCTTGGACAAAGTATGTTTCTGAAGATGGAAAACTCTCTAGAGATACTTTCAGCTGAAAGATATCACCAACAATACTCCGAAAAGCTGAGACAATATGTCTTTTCTTCAAGGACAATTTGAACTTCATACTCTAGGTCTACTGTGGTGATACATACCTGATTATGACAGATTTACCTTCTGAACACATGACTGAACTAATTTATTAATATTTTATTTTTCTGTATTCATGAATGAACCTCCTTAGTACGTTTCTTTTCTTATACTATATTTGTCTGGTTTCTGTAATTAAAAGTCATACTGTCCTCATAAAAGAATAGTGCATCTTTTTATACTACCTGAGATAGCTTGTGTACAATTGAGCTGATTTGTTTATCATCTGTATGCTAAAGCTTATTGATCAGAATGTGGCAGAGGCAGCCAATTACATTCTCATTTTTAAGTGAACCTAATTACTAACTGTGTGACTATCTAAATGATTAAATTTCCCAGCTTCCCTTGCCTCAAGAAAGACAGTACCACTAAATTATGGCTAAAGATTGAATAGAAGTGATATGTGGAATTTTGTAGAAGGCTTTTGTTATGATTTGTGTCTAGATGTCCCCCAAGGCCTTGTGCAGTCATAGGTGGGGCTTTTCAGAGGTGGCTGGATCTAGAGTGTGTGATGCAAGAATCTAGGGTGTGTAATTACTGAATTAGTCCACTGATTGGTTTGGCATAGTTCTGGGTAGGATTAAGTGTGCCCCACTTGGGTGTGAGTGCTACTACCCTAAGAGCAAGTAGCCACAACCCATATTTTCCCTGTTCTGTTTCTAATTCAAGAATACTTTGTCTCTTCCTTTACAAGCCTTGCCTCCATCAGCAACGTATCCATAGAAACTCCACCTAGTCCCTCCATGTAGCCCCTTTACCTTAATCTAACTATGATGTCACCAATAAATATCAGCAGCTGTGGGTGTTCAGGGCCTTGGCTTGTTCAGCCTTGCTTGCACAAGCATTGGTCAACCTGGGTCCCCATTTCTCTGTCTCTTTAATTCTGTCTTTGAGTTTTTCTTTTAACCTTGCATTGCAGCACTGAGCAGGAGATCAGAACCTGCCAAAGAGGTCTCCAACAGCTGGCATTTCACTAATAGCTATGAAAATATTTTAAGTTAATTTCTTACCTTGGAGTGTCCAGAACCATGTAGGTAGTAAATATGCAACCCCCAAATCCACACGACAGTAGGATTGTGTTTGTAAATTCTCCAAGAAATTCTCACAGGAAAAAATCATTTTATTTTGTGTCCCAATCTAAAATTCTCTACCTCTATTTGCCAATAAAAAAGATGTTTTTCCTAGTGTACTCTCTCCCTCAGAGTAAATAGAATTTAATATTTTCTCTGTAAGAGCATTTGCAAGTTTTGAATTCTAGCTCCAATTTTCCATTTTTATAAGAGCCCTTGTTTGCTATTCCAACATGAGGTCATTAAAAACTGAAGCTTTCAAGAATCTACAGATATCCCTAGGACAGCCTGTGGTTCTGCTGATTCTGTTTATATGCTACATAAAACTTCCTTAATTTTGTGCAAAGCCTGCTTTGCATTTAAATGGAGGTTTCCAAAATTTATGGGTTTTTTTTACTAATATAATTTTCTAAACTATATAATTTTTCTAGAATATAGAATAGTCTGCCTAATTTCTAAGGGACAATTAATTCTAGCATCCCTCATATCACAGGGATGAGCATAATCCACATTGAGCCTGTTGCCTTTCTTCTCCCGTCCAAGTCCTATAATAGTATGCATGCCAGCTTTGGAAATATTGCTGCATTCAGTTAGCTACAGCACACTGCAAGATGTAGAAAGAACAGCAGGAGATACATATTTCTTAGGCAAATTTCCTTTCTGCTTGCCTTGCTGGGCCCTTCCTTGCTCTTGTGCCCTCAGACAACTTTGTGCATCTACTCTCTGATCTACTTTCTTCATTTACTCTCTGGTAAGCCTGGTGGCAAGAATTGTGGAAAGCAATGAAAACCAATCATATGCATCCAAGCGAATAATGAAACAATATCTGTTCTAGCAGGATAACTAGAGTTTGTGAGGGCCTTAAGAAAGCCATGTCTGAAAACAGTGAGTATATTAACAAACCTAAGTTAATTAGCCCTGATGATCGTCATATATTCTTAGGTGTCTAACAAAACTTTTGAATTTTTATTTTAAAAGTTATTTGACATCTCCTGTTTTGCAGACTAAGCTGGACTATCAGTATTTCTCAATTGTAGGAGTTAATTTTAAGTGACTGACACAGACTACGATAATTTAGTTGAAATGGAGAGAATTAACACTTTTGAATACTTGGTATATGCCTATGGTCTGATAAATATTTATAGACTTTAATTTAATATCTTCACGACTCTGTCAGTTACTATATTTTTATCTCAGTGTAAGATGGGACATGTAAAATTTGAAAATGTAAGTAATTTCAAAGGTTCTAAGCCTTACAATGGAGAGTTTGATTTTCAAGTTCATGCTTCTATTATATCGTTATGCAGATTTCTACTAGGTGGTATGTGAAATCTATTTTGCATGAACTGAAACTCTTCTTTTTGGATCCTCCTAGTAAGTGTCCTGCACAATCACATGGAAAAATCATAATCAACAAAAATCTGTGTTCCCTATGTTCTTTCCTTCCTCCGGTGTTACACTTTCCAGAAACTTCTCCACCTGTAGCCCTGGGAAACACATAGTAGCCTAATAATAGTCGTTCCAAATATTGGTTACATTTATATAATAATTATATATATATATATATATGTACTGTGAAGCATGCAAATGGAGTTTGTTCTTTCAATATAAGATCCTTTGTAAACTTTCTCCATTTGCTTTCATAACTCATGATCAACTTACAGAAGGTCCTTCAAATCAGCAGCTATAATTCTATTTATTTCTTTTCATTGTTGCACAGTAATTTGTAATATGAATGTGCTATATTTTTCAACCATATCCACCATGATTATTAGAACAATGCTCTAATAAAATCTCTGTGAATTCATATTTCTGGGGACATAATCCCAGAAGGAGAATTGATCGAATGGTATATTTCCTCATTACCTCACAAAAAGGCTGTAAACAATTCCAGTTTTGTTACCTCTACTGAAGACATGTACTATGCATATCCTCTTCAACAGTAAGAGTTACAGCTCTTCCTAAAGGTGTGGGCTGTCTAATATCTCAGTGTTACTTTAATTTATAATTCCTTGACCACCAGTAATTTAAGCATACATTTCTTAACCTTAAGATTTGCTTTCAAGGCACTTGCTTTCTCAATGCCTTGCCCATTTTTTTTTTATATTAGGTTACTTGCTTGTTTTGTTTTGTTTTTCTGGTAAATGTTGAAGAGCTTTGTATTTTGTTTAGGAAAAAATATGAATGTCAAAAGTCCATATATATGAAAATACACTCATGTGGAGACCAGTCACAGAAACTATTCTGCATGGATCATTGAGAAATAACTTTTATATAGAAAGAAGGAAATAATATAAAGTTTCAACATGAAACTATAGGATTGTCTGCTGCACAAGTAATATTGTCTTAACCAAGTGGCCTTGGGCTCTGTTCAGTTCCTGCAGATATAATTTATATGCACACTGTTCTGTAGTTTGATGTTTAGGAATTATTAGTTAAGTATATATTAAGTACAAATAATAAGAAATTTTTATTGCTTGCAAAATTCTTAATTTTATAGATAGCACACTTTTTCTATCAAATATTTAATAGTTTTTGTTCCAAATCCATTGCCTTGCTTTGTATCTTCTTTTGCCATACAAAAGTTTAAAATAATTTATAGGTGAAATGCTTGTTTTTTATTTACAGGTTCTGGTTTGCAACCTTGGCTAAGAATGCCTGCTTCATCTTATCATACATAGCCTGATATATATTACAGCAAGTTCCTCTTCACCTTCGTTACTGACCTTTCATTTTTTCTTGCTTATAAACATTGTTGTCTTCCATGTGAGCTTTAAGATCCATTTTTAAAATTTAATTTAAACCCTTTTTAGAATTCTAATTAGAATTGCATTACATTTGTATTAATTCAAGGAGAACAGGGGTTTATGAGAGTAAATCTTCTCATAAAAAGAATGGTGTATGTTTATATTTGTCTAGATTAAATTTTATAGTTCACATAAGATTTTATTGTTTGTTTCTCATATGGTTCCTATTTCTTTTTTGTTATATTTATTTCCAAGTTTTATTTTATTTTATGTTTTAGTTTTCGGGGCAGACAGAATAGAATGTGTTTCTCTTTTCCATTTTTATATTTATATTTCCTTTGGCTTTGGTATACACATTTCTTGGAAGGGAAGGGTGTGTGGATATAATACCTTTTCTCCTGCGTGTAACAAATAAAAGGACAAAAGTGAAGCCAAGGTAAACATTTGGTCTTAAAACTACAAGAGGCTTTGTCTTAGTTACTTTTCTCTCATTGCTGAGACAAAAATACCCAACACCCAAAGTTAAAGGGGGAGAAGTTTATTTAGATCATAATTTATAGAGGTTTCAGTTCATAATCAGCTGGCTCCAAGGCAGGGTGGCTTGGCAGAGGGGCTTGGTAAAGGAGAACCAATTCATGGCAAGTAGGTGACAGCAAAAGCAAGAGAGTAAGGGACCTTAACAGCATCTTTCTGCTTCTTTTATTTTATCCAGGCTACTTAGGACAGGTAGCACTCACACCCTTAATCCTAGTGCCCTTGCTCTTAGCATTGCACCATGAATCAATTCTAGCCTTGCACACTCTAGATCCAGCCACCTCTAGAAAAGCCCCACCTATGACAGCATGAGGCTTTGGGACATCTAGATACAGCCATAACATTCCTCCCCTGGCCCCCCCCAAGACTTATGTACATTCCTTTATGCAAAAGGCATTTAGTTCATCTCTAAGAGTTGCCAAAGTCCTAATAGTTTCTGCATTGTTGAAAAGTTCAAGTCCAAAGTCTCCTCTGAGAATTAATGCAAACTCTTAGCTGCAAGCCCCTGTACACATGAAAGGAAAGTTAAACACTTCCAACACTCAATGGCACAAGATAGACATTACCATTCCAAAAATTACAAACAGGGGGATAGCAAAGAATGGGAACAAAGCAAGTCCATGATCCAGCAGGACAAACATTAAATCCCACAGTTCCACTTCCCGGACCCCCAGGAACCTTGAGAAACTTCCGTACTATATTCCATAGTGACTGTAGTAACTTAAATTTCCACCAGCAACATATAATAGTTTCCTTTTCTTTCATCAGCATTTGTCATTTTTAGTCTTTGATTACAGCTATTGTAACTGTGGTGAAATACCTCATTGTGGTTTTGATTTACATTTTCCTAATTTGTGATGTTGAATATTTTTTATATAATGTTTGGTGATTTGTAATTTTATTTTTGATAAATAACTATTCACATTATTTGCCTGTTTTAAAAGTCAGATTGTTTAGAGTTTATTTTTCCTGTTGAATTTTTTGACTTAATATATATTTTGAATTTTAGTCAAATAGTTTGAAAATACAATATTGTCTTCCATTCTATAGGTGGTCTCTTCACTTTCTTCATTATTTCCTTTGCTTGTGCAGAGGCATTATGCTTCAATATAATCAATTTCTATATTTTTTGCCTTTTGATACCTGTGCTTTTGATACGGTATTATGCATCCAAAGCATTTTAGATTTTTTTTTTTGTATGGTGAGCGAAAAATGGCAACTTACACCAGGTACTAAAAGGGAATGCACCTACAGTTGTTAACTGGGAAATGTGCTCAGGGTGTGTGGGTCCATGCCAATAGAAATTAACAGAATGAAGGTAAATCAGTCCTTTGGATTTAAAAGATGTGTTCCCTGCCCTGGATGCCTCTCATTGGATCTCCCTAAGTATGACTGACAGAAATGAATGACAGGGTGCAGAGTTATCTTGGGGGCATCTAGTATGGATGACTCTCCCTGTTTCAATCACATGCATGATATGAAGCCCTGTGCCTAAGTATGAACCTTTAACAAAGTTTGACTGAAGGTCGTACCATGGGAGCTAACACACGTGTCCTCTGGTCTGGAGCTTCAGAGATTTTTGGGGTCAGCGCTATATTTATTTCGGCCTATCATAGGACAATGGAAGAAGGATCGGCCCTAAATTCAGATGAATGGAGAGGAATTAGCCCCACAGCCCCAGATGCACTCCCTGTATGACTTTTATATCTTTGTTCAAAAAATTATTGCCCAGGCTATTATCATTGAGCTTTTCTCTTATATTTTCTTCTAGTAGTTTAATAGTTTTAGATTTTTTTTTCCATTAAGTTTATTGGTACATTTTAGGTATGCAATGCAGTTAAGTCATCATTGGGGTCTTGTACCTGTACATGATGTACTTGGTTCTTATTTTCTCCCCATTCCCCTGCCCTCCTTTCACCCCCTCCTCCCTTCCCTATTTACAAAGACTTTGTTTCCATTTTTCCCTTTTCTTATATTTTTCCTTTCCCTTCTTTCCTTTCCCCTTCCCCTCCCACTTCCCCTGTTCCTTTAGACCTTTTCTTCCTATTTCACATTATCAATTATACCATTTGAACCTTATTTACACTTTTAGTTTTTCACACCAGAGAAACTATTCAGTATTTACACATGTGTATCCTATTTATTTAGTTTTAGATTTTATATGTAAACTATTTTGAGTTGATTTTGCACATGGTGAGAGATAAGGGATCTGGTTTCATTCTTCTACATATGAACATCCAATTTTCTCAGCACTATTAAAATTAGCATCCCTTAGCATCTTTTGTTGAAAATTGTTGAAAATTAAGTGTGTGGGCTTATTTCTGGGCTCTGTATTCTGTTCCATTTGCCCATGTGTCTATTTTTATGCTACTCATGCTGTTTTGGTTACTATAACTTTGTAGTTTATTTTGAAGTTAGGTAATGTGATGCCTTCAGTTTTCTTTTTGCTCAAGATCTTTTACCTATTTGTGGTCCTCTGGGGCTCCATATGAATTTTAGATTTTTTATTTTGTTTGGTTTCTTTTATTTCCATGAAATACAACATAGTATTTTGATAAGGATTACATTCAATATGCAGATCGCTTTGGGTAGTGTGGGCATTTTAATAGTATTAATTCTTTGAATCCATGAACTAAGGATGTCTTTCCATTTATGTGTGTCCTCTAACACAAAAGGAAATGTGTGGATGGTGAAGTCCTGAGATGTCTGAGTTACCGTTTCACTTGAGAGCTAAGGTTCAGTACACTTTTGGAACTTGGGCAGCTGTGCCGGAAAGAGAGGTTAAATCACTTGCCTAAATTTACACAACTTGTGAGCAGACATGCTCATATGATTCAAACATTGAGAGTCTGTTCTGGAACTCACTCTGTGAATACCTATGTTATTCTGTATCATATTATGTATTTGATTCATGTTAGAATATCCTTTATCTCAAACTATGACCTCACTTCTATTTCCTGAGAGTGTTCTATTTCTCCACTTGAACTCTGATAATAAGCATTACTAAATACTGAAATCAATGTTAGGCTGGTGAGATAAAGTTAAAATTAATTATATTTAATTTGCATTTTCAAAATTTCAGGTGGAACTGAATAGTATACAACTTATTGTCTCTAAAAATGGCCACTATATATATTTGATTTATGTTTTTAACCTATTTTGGTACTCATGTTTCATTACAATTCACTACATAATAAAGAATAGCAAGCTATTGTTGATATTGTATCCTGCTGAAGTTATGAAGTTTATCTAGTTTAGATTTGTTCTTTTCTTTTTTTGTCCAAAAGAAGTCATTCAAAAAGTTTTCTTTTCACCTGACTTTGTTTTCATTCTTAGAAAACCTGCCTTGCTCTAGGATATAAAAGTCAACTAATAATTAATGTGCAATAGTGTATCGGGATAAAATTTAATTTTTGTCCAAGTGCCTAGTGAATTTTAAATTCTAACAAATCTGGTAATTTTCTTTCCTAATAAACTCAATTTTTGTTTAATTGATTCATTTCATCTCTGGCACCATATTTAAAAAAACTTAGCTTGAGAGAAGGTAGACATTTGGAGATGGAGAAAGAAAATAATGGAAGAGGCAGAAAAGGAAAATATGGTGATGGGATTGAAAATCATCAAAATAAGTTAAATCTATTTACCGATTTCTCAAAATGAACCTCAACATTCTGCGCTGGTCATGTACACTAATAAAAAATTAGCTTGAATTTGGACCCAGAGAGAAGGGAAGATCCTCGTGTTCCAGCTTGCTCTTCAAGTCTGAACCTCAGGAAAATACAGAAAGGATGTTAGAAGCAATCAAAGAATTTTAAGAGTTTAAGAGATCATAAGTTTAGGGAATTTCTTAGATTTCTTTTAGCTGAGGCTTAATAACGGAGTTAAAATGTAGCGTAGAAGGAATTCAAGGAAAATAGTGAAGGTCGTCGTAATCTATTGGCACTTGACACTTTTTTACAATTCAGGAGTGTTCATTTAATTATTTATTATAGATCCCAATTCTCTAATGAAATTCACCTTGTCATTTTTGCTTCTGAACAACCAACCATAATTATTTTTAAGCCTGCATCTAAGATCTCTTAATTTTTGCCTTACCTGTAAATCTTTTCCTATTGTCTTATTTTCTTTTGATCTGTTTTCATAAGATACTTAAAATTGTTTGATCAAATGGGCACTCTGCATACACGAAATTTTAAGAACTCTGTTTTAGTCAATTCTGTCAGCATATTAAAAGCAAAGAATCTTAAGTAGAAATGAGGTAGTTTTCAGACAGGCTTTTAGTTAGTCCTTTTTAAGTCTATTTATGTCCTTATTTATTGCCTCTTCCTTTCCCATAGAGTGTAGTCCTTGAAGATTAGCAAACCAAAATTCTGGGGTGTATACCATGGTCCCCCTTCCTTGGCAAGCCAAAAGGTCCAGTTTTCATCTCTCAAGTACAATGAGACTGCCAAAAGTTCAATTAGGTTTTCATTTTCTTCACCACCAGTTTTTCCCATTTTGTTTCCTTTTTCCTCATTGCTACTATGAATCATGAATACCTTGACAATAAAGGTAACAGACTTTGAGCTCACTACTCTACACTTTTATTCTTCCTAAAAAGCTGGCCTCTAAAGTCTGTGAGGAAATCCAAGTTTTATCTTAATTCTAAAATACTGCCAAAAGTTCTGGTCATATCTTCTGCCTCTGTGAAATGACTTTCTCCTTGGCTTTCAGCATCTCTTGTAGGCACCATCCAGGAATTAGCGAATATTTTAAGGGAAAGCCACAGCACGTAAGATTATCTCAGTGACTCCCATCTGTCCGTAACTACGTTCCTAAAGTCCTGGCTATCACTGTAGCTCTTTAAAGTCTCCGAAGTCTTCATTTTGTTTGTTTTTATGTAATTCAGATAGTCTACCTTTCCTCTGTGGAAGATTTGACCTGCTAGTAGTCATGGCAAAGCATATATCCATAAAGAAACAAAGAATACATTTTTCAGGCCAGAAATAATGGAGAATCAAAATGAATCTTCATATATGTCGATAGTACTGGCAAGAGACAGAATGAGGGCAGTTAAGACAAGGAGCATTGAAAACATGGCTTGGTGAGCCATATTGGATTGAGAATAATGCTCATTAGATACCTCATCTGTCAGTGGCACCAAGGCAAGGAGCAACCGGAGATGTAAGGGACAGTACTTGAAGTTCAAGAGGATCTAAGTATACATCCAAATATGAGCCTATGTCAGTTATTCCCTCTTTGAATGCTATCAGTGAGTCAACTAGAACCCCACCACGCACAAAAATAGATGAAACTTTTCAGAAGAGAAGCAGAGAGAAGTTTTTCTAGTAAATTGAGAGCTTGAATGATGCCTAAATGACCTTTTAAAATTATCCATTCAGGTAGTTTTTAAACAATATTGAAGATTTAATTAAAAATAATAATTGTTGACTATGAATGGGGAGGCCCAAGAGAAAGACCAGAGAAGCTAAAAATTTCCTGGAAAGTTGAATGATGGGTTTATAAGCTGACTCCATGCATGAATAAATTAAATGAGTGAAAATGCATATTCTCATGAAGTTGCACAATGCAGAAATTTTAAGGTTAAGTCTAGGGCAAGGAGGAGAGATTATGCTTAAAACTCCTTTTTAACATTTCTGTGGCCTTTCTTTAATCTTCACATCTTTTTTTTTTCAACTTGTTCTCACTGGGGACTGATCATGTAGTTTAGCTGTAGAACACTTATCTATCACAGAGGAGGCTCTGGGTACAATTTCCAAGTTCCCAGCCCCTCAGAGTAAAATGAATTGTATGTATGGATGTGTACTTTCCCATGGTTAAGACACCTTTCTTCACCTATACCTTTTTAACCTATCGACATGGAAGCCCATACATGAATTTAAATTATAGTGGAGGCACAGTGCATGTTGCATTAATGTGGTTCCTGTTTTGAGAATAGCCTCCTTGTGCTCAGCCTCTTTAGGCTATGGCAGGAAATGTTCTGTAAGGTTCTTATTAAAAACTGGCTTCCTGTGTGATATCTCCAGTGTGCATTAGAAAATAAAATCTATTGTTTAAAATGATGCCCCTGTTAGATATTCTAAAATGTTACATTTTTCCTCACATTTAAAGTCATTTATTTAGTCAAGGCAAACACTGACATCATGGAAGCAAAATGCTCCTCCAACTCCCAGCAAGGTGTTGGTAATAAGGCTCCTAATTGTGGGAAGCAGATCCAAAGCTTCTATGTCATAAATCTGGCTTGTACCTCAAATGAATAGACTGGCTACCAGAAATGCTGCAATAACTGATTCCACCTGACTCAGAAAGCTGCAGCGAGAAACAAGTACAAGACAGAGGCAGAAACAAAGTAGGTCAGAGCTTTCTTTGAAGACCTGTGCGTTCTGCGGCATGCCTAACCATATCTCTCAAATGCTTCTGCAACTCGATCGGAGGAAAACTGCTGGGATTCAGTGGATTGCTTAACAAATGCAGTTTGGATTTGTTTCCCTTCAGACTGTTTTGAAAAGTTTTGTCTCTCCACTTATCCCCCAAACACAATATATATTTGAGGATATCAAGTAATTAAATCTCTGTATTAATCATTCAGAGCTCGGGGAGTTTGATATTTTTCTTTGAGTGTTACCAAACTGACTATGGAAAAGAAGAGGCGATTGCACCTCCCCCTGCCAACACAGTTCAGTGAGGCCCATGAGGGTCACAAAGTCCCACAACACAAGAAAAATGCCAGTAAAGGAAAAAGACCAGAAAACATAATGATGCTGATAGAAAATCGATTCTGTGACTGTTATCAGGGTGACCAGTTTAAGATGGGAGAAAAAAGCAATTTCAGAAAAACACAAACAAATATTACATTGTGAGAATACAATTGTACCAGCAACTGTGCAGCCTCTTCCCTCCTGGTGCTGATGCAGGAGAACCAATAGCTATGTGGTGGAGACTCCAACAAAGTACCAAGAACTCAAGCCAGATACCTTTGGTTCTGTAGCTCAGGTGTCAGCATCTGCTCACCTTTGTAGGGTTCCCTTTCAAAATTCTGTGTTTTCCATATCACTGAAAATGATGGATAAGGAAAATCCAGGAATGGGTCTCTCCACTGAAACACCTTACTGAACATATAAGAACAGTCGGCATCAACTGCTTCAGAACTCTGGCCCTCTTCTGCTCAGGACCATGGTGCCCACAGGATGGACAAGTGTCATCGTCTTTATTCTGTGGTCACTGATGGAACCAGACACGGCAGGGTAAGCAATACAAAAAAGTCCTTTTAGGCACAACCCTGAAAGCCAACACTAGTGGAAGTGCTTCCCATGCAAAGGGACCTTTGCTGGAAAAAGCAGAAGTTGGAACCAAGCAGTCGAAGTCCACGGTCAGGAAATGTGTCAGAGCCCAGCTGACTGACAGTGGCAAGAAAATTACAGCTTTTGTACCTAATGATGGTTGCTCAGACATTGATCAGGAAAACAAAATTCTAGTTGCTGGCTTTTGTCAAAAAAGTCACGGTGCTGGTAACATTCCTGGAGTTCATTCACTTTAAAGTTGTTGAAGTAGCCAGTGTTTCCCTTTTGCTCTGTACAAAAGCAAGAAGGAAAGACCAAGATCATAACTTTTGATGATGAAAACACAATAGTATTGAATTTTCATATTAAAAAGAGTCTAGTCTAACACAGCATCAAGAAGAGTGCTTGAGAAAGAAAGAGGCTGCTAAGCGTCTTTGAATTTCAATACTGTGTACAGTGATTGCAATTATCTGTCCCCTAGTCAGACAACAGATGGCTGCGGTGATGCCACATTTCCAGGAAAGCTTAATGGTACCAGAGTGGGTGGTAGGGACATTGTGTTCCCAAACTGAAGGTTGCTTATTTCCATCATCCTGGAACATACTGGAGGCTGTTACAGGCAGTGCTATTGTTTCAGTTTTCCCAGACAGACACAACTTTGTCGGCAGAGTCAATGGAGAGAATATAGAGGCATGGCCCCCCAGAGATTTAAAGTACTTAAATCTCTGTCAGTTCATTATCTGCCCACATAGCTGATAGAACAGAGACTTCAGTAACTACACATTACAAGGATTATCATCTTTGCAAAAATAGTTTGGAAAAGTCAGTAAAAAAAAAGTATGACTGAGGCTTTAATTAAGCATCAACAGCAATTCCTGATTTCCAGAATTAAGATGTTAATAATATTCAAAATATTGGTGCAAGATATGATTAATAAATCTAGAGAGGATACTGATAAAAAAATAGAGGATCTGAGGAACATGGTGGAATCCCGACATAGGGAACAAATGGAATCCATAAAACAGATGCAAACAGATTTCCAGGAGATTAAAAACTCCATCGAAAGTCTGCGCAGCAGAATGAACCAATGTGAGGATAGAATTTCAGATATAGAAGGTAAGATTGCAATTAGTGACCAGGAAAAGAAAAATTG
>NW_004624795.1:9707156-9779469 GCF_000247695.1 Heterocephalus glaber | reverse complement strand
AAATCTGTGGTAATGTCTCCTAGATCTTGATATTGCAATTTTAAAAATGTATAATTGATATTATGTAACAGGAAGTAAAGGTCTAAAGGAGCAGGGGAAGTGGGAGGGGTAGGGGAAAGGAAAAAAGGGAAAAGAAAAATATAAGAAAAGGAAAAAAGTGGAAACAAAGTCTTTGTAAATAGGGAAGGGTGAAGGGGGTGAAGGGAGGGCAAGGGAAGGGGGGTGGAGAACCAAGAAATTCATGTAACAGTACAAGATCCCAATGATGAATGTAACTGTATTTTATACCTAAAATGTACCAATAAACTTAATGGGAAAAAAAAGAAAACAGTAAACTCAAAGATAGTACACTTGAAATTACTCAGTATAAGAAACAAGGAAAAAAAATAAGTAAGGAGAACAGAGCCAGAGGGAGCTATAGTATATTATCAAGCGTACCAACATACAGAAATACCAGAGTAGAGCAGTAAGTGTTAGAATATTTGAAGAAATAATCAATTGTTAGAGTATTTAAAGAAATAATAATTAAAACCCCAAAATTGGATGAAAAGCATGAATCTAGACAGCTAGAAATCTCAACAAATTTCAAGCAGGATTTATACTTAAGGAGAGCTATACTTTATAGTGAAACCGACAAAAGCCAAAAGCAAAGAATTCTGAAAGCAGCAATAAAGAAAAACCCTTCACAGACAAGAGAGATCCTTAAAAACACAAAACTTGAATTATTCATTATTAATAACAACAATAATGAATACTCCCACCAATACCTTACAAGAGTTCAGAGTTCCTTTTCCAGCTGTGTGTGTGTGTGTTTGTGTGTGTGTGTGTGTGTGTTTCTAGGGAGATGAGTTTCCCTAAATCACTCATTTGGGCTAAAACTTGTAATCCTCCTGCCTCAGCCTCCCGCATAGCTAAGATGATAGGCATGTGCCACCATGTGCAGCTCTTTTTTTTTTTTTTTTTGATAATAGCCATTGTAAGAGTGGTGAAGTGATATCTCATTAAGGTTTTAATTTGCATCTATTGGATGTATAGTGATAAGCATTTTTCCATATATACCTGTTGACCATTTGTATGTCTTTTGAAAAATGTCTATTTAGATTCTTTGCCTTTAAATAAAACTGGGTTATTTGATTTCTTATATTGAATTATTTTAGTTCCTTATGTATTTTGCTTATCAATTGCTTATCAAGATGTACGGTTTGAAAATAATTTCTCATATTTCATAGATTATCTTTTTACTCTGCTGTTTTCTTTGCTGTGCAGATTTTTTTCTTTGATATAATCACTATGTTTAGAGGAAGATGGGTCCACATTTTTATGTCGTTGAGTGTTTGATCTTAGATATATGTTATTTCAAACTACATTTTAGAGGCAGCTAATTTCTCAAATCAGAAATTTCCATTCCAAGAGCAGTCAACTAGCTTCTATTATTTTTGTTCTTAAATTCTTTTATTGGTACATTTTAGGTATACTACACAATTACATTTCTCATTGGGAATTGTACCTTTACATGATGCATCTTGGTTCTTATTTTTTCCCCATTCCTAGCCCTCCCTTCACCCCCTCCATCCTTCCCTATTTACAAAGATTTCATTTACATTTTTTCCATTTCTCATCATTTTTCCTTTCCCTTCTTTCCTTTTCCCTGCCCCTCCCACTACCCCTACCTCTTTGGACCTTTTCTTCCTATTTTGCATTATTGATTACTTATTCTAATCAGTGGTACATTTTAGGTATACAATATAATGCCATTCATCATTGGAAATTTGCACCTTTACATAGTCTCTCTTGGTTCTTATTTTTCACGCTTGCCCAGCCCTCCCTTCGATCCCTCCATTCCTCCCTATTTACAAAGATTTTGTTCCTATTTTTCCATTTATGCAAAGCCAGATTTGGCTACATCAAGTATTTCAATTTTCTTTTTTTAAAACTTTTTTTTTGGTCTTTGGGATTGAAACCAGAGCCTCACACATGCTAACTAAGCATGTCCTCTGTCACTGAACTACAACACCTACCCATCACTGTCTGTATCCCCATCAATACTAGGTTTGCAGTGCACATAATGGAAACTAGAAATGGGTTATTAATGAAATTTTTTGTATCTCCAAGATGCATTCGTTATAAACAGGTCATACATATCCAACAAGCTTTGTAGTTTATGAGTTTCTTCTCTAGACAGTTGTGGAAAAAGTGTTCCTTTGAAGGTATTTTGCCCACATTATTCTGGTAAATAGCTACTCCCTGCTTATGAAATATTACCTATTGTCTTATTTACTTTCTTTGCTGAGAGTACACAATTCCTGACAACTGCAAATTAAAGGAGAGGTTTATTTTGACTCAGCGTGTAGAGGTTTCAGTTTACTGTTATCTGGCTCCAAGGCAGGTGGCATGGCTGAGGGGCACTGCAGAGGAGAAACAGTCCATGGCAGGGTAGTGGGAAGCAGAGAGAGACCCTTCCAGACTGCACCCGCCATGCCCCATCTCCACCAACAAAGCTTCATCTACCGATATCATGTTTAGCTATAAACTTAGTGGCAGAATAATTCACTAAATATCATAACCCCATGATCCAATCACCTCCCCAAAGCCCCAGCTATGAGCACAAGAGTCTTTAGGAAGACACCTAGATATAAATCATAACATCTATGATGGTTTAATCTGCTTATAAATAAATGAGCAAAGAGCTAGAATTTGATTTATAAATTCCTTTGATCATAGTCATCTAGGAAGTGAAGAAGTAGTTAATGCTGACAATGCCCATTTAACTCTTATTAGTGAGGTCAGAGATATACAACAAACAATCTATGACTTGAGTCCAAATCTTATCATAAATCACAACAAATACACGCATCTATGTATGCATTTCTCCCTCTTTCTCTCTCTATGTATATATATAGAAAATATATATAATGTTCTTATATATAAAACAATGTATGTATGTATTCTCTTTATCTATCTTAATTATTTTTGAAACACGGAGAGGAGTTGGAAATTGAAACTGAAACCTGATTGCATAAGTTTGGTTTTTGTTATCTTTATGGACTCTAGAAGAAGGAAGACAAAAGAAGCCTTGGACTTTGCAAAAATAGCAGTGAACTTGCAATGCACTGGAATTTTGTTCCTTTAAACACAGAAATAAAAAACGTAAATGGCATAAATATTACCTACAAGTCTGAGGTCCCTGCTTTTCAGTTAGTTTATTGTATAAGGGATGTCACATCTTGTAGAGATCTTGTTCTTACAAAGTTGTTCCTATAGGAACTTTCTCTGCTTTAGTGTAGAGCATATCCAAGTGCTTATCAAAATGCATCCTTGTGCCCTAATTTCAAAGATTTTGGATTAGTGTGGTGATTAGGATAGTTAGAAATTTTTATTTCAAACCTGCACTCTGGGTATTTTCTACGAAAGTGGCACATTCAGAAGTGCAGCTTGAGCCTACTCAGATGTAAGGACAAACTTTTCTCTGACTAGTGGGAAGGTCTAAATTTAAAGTGCCTGGCTTTCACTGTGGCAGTGCAAGCTGCAGCAGTAGATGAAACTACTATAAAACTGAGAGGCTTTAGGGGTAGGGTCTCTGAAATTCAGAAGGCCTGAAGCCATAAAGGGAACCAATGCTAAAGACTTTTGACCCTAAGGTGAGAATAGGGGAGTAAGTTACTAAAGAGTGTTAAAAAAAGCCCATAGACTGGCAGTTAACAAAAATAAACATAAATTTCCTTCCTTCCTGCTCAGAAATCATTAATAATTTTGCTTGTAAACAAATTCATTTCAAACCATTGGATAAATGTATTCCAAATTTCTGAGCTTTAGAGAGGGAGTATTTGTACTGGGGCCATTGGCTTTTCAATATGCTCTTTCTTTCCCTCTGGAAAATCTCTTTTTTTCTGACCTGGGATGCTTCCTAGAAAAATGGAAGTTAATGGGTCCAAGGGAGGACAGACAACAATTGTACAGTGTGAAAAAAAAAATTTAACCATATGCTCTTGACTAAAAATGTGCTTTTCAAGCTGTATTTGAGATACCCCATTTTCTCTTTGTGTTTATGTCAGTTTGGCTGACCCTGCCCTCGTCTATGTCACTCACAGAGGTGAGGGAGGTAGAAGGTACTAAGTGGGGTACCTTGATAGCAGTAAAAATTATATGCAAAGTAATGACCAAAAATTCATAGAAAAACTGTTAGGAATTAATAACGATAACTTGTCATACTTTGAGAACTCTCTTGTGCTAATTCTGCACCTGGTTTATTACTCAATGCTTTCAATTTTCACAAATTTATTATTTTTATTTTAAAAGTTCTTGATTAACTGTATAGTGGTTGTGCATCAGAATTACCTTTGGGGCTTTATTTAAAAAGATATACGCCTGATCCACAAGCACTGAGCCAAGCACTGTGAATAAAAAACTAAAGCAGTTCTAGGTCCCTACCACCAAGGAGCTAGTGACTTGCTTTGGGAGGGAAATCCATACAAAAAAAACTATAAGGGAATCTTAGCAACATGAACACAGTGCTATGAACACAGGAGAAAAAGAAACAGGTGAATTTGACTGAGGGTATTGTGAAAACTTTATTACAAAGGAAATATTCAAACTGGATTTAAAGGGTGAGGAGCATTTTGCCAGGAGAGGTAGGATCAAGAATGGATTCTCAGGGCTGGGAATTTAGCTCAGGGGTGCAGTCGCCTGCATCGCAAGTGCAAGGTCCCGAGTTCAATATCCAGAACAAAAAAAAAAAAGATAAAGAATGGATTCTCAAAATAGAAAAATTCTAACAAGTAGACTTGTTCTCTACTGGTAATTTAATAAGTGGTATCATATGAAATGTGAAAGAGCATTCACTTAGGGTAATTTTTTAATTAAATAAAACCAACTCTGTGTGCACAGGGTTTTCAATATGGGTTAAATTTCAATTTTTAGAAAAATTTCAATAGTTCTTGGGTAAATGAACCATACAGCAGAATCTACAAAGATTCTTACAAAAAATTTTTAATTTTTCTCTTTGGCTTCTCTTTCAGGTTTGCTTCTCCTGTCCATTTTCCTGGTTCACAAATGCAAATGTTCAATCACCAAATGGTTTTGGCTTGTTTGTGACCTACACATAGCATATATCAGGAAAGCAAATCTGAAAGGAGGGGGTGAAGTCTAAGGGGGACACCAAATAAGTGGGAATAAGAAGATGTAAGTGTCACTGGAAATACTCAACATTATCGTTGAATAGAAAGCTTTTGCTTTATAATTGCAAATTACAATGAATAAATCTGTCTCTGAGTAATCATACCTGCAATGAGAAAGAATTCAGAGTTAGCAGGGTAAGATACCTGTTTGTCACCTAAAATACTTCCGAGTGTGTTCAGTGTAATTTATGACATAATTTCTATTGCATGTCTTTCATATATAAATGTTATGTCTGAACTTGTACATTTACTGTGTTTAAACATGAAGTCTAAATGGCTGTGAGTAAGACAGGGGAAGCACAGTCCATTCTGTCTCTCCTGATGAAAACAGATATACCACCAAGACAAAGGAATAGGATAGTTATTTGATGATTCTA
This sequence comes from Heterocephalus glaber, assembly GCF_000247695.1. The sequence continues at coordinate 9,773,918 of NW_004624795.1, read as the reverse complement.
AGAAGTAAATATTAACAGGTGGATTGGTGAAGAATATTCTAAGTACCACTTCCCTGGAGGTGAGCTGTTCTTATTCAGGTCTTCTAATGCATGTCCACAGTCCCAGATGCAGCTGCAGCTGTGCTGTGACAAAGCAGGGTAACTAAAGTTTGGCCAGAAGACAGAGACAAGTTCCCCAGGTAAATTGAAAATACTGAGGGACCACGGCGCCGGAAATGAAAACGACTCCACGGTATTGTTTATGAAACTTATGTGCCTATCTGAAGCTGCACAAGCTTATGTCTAACAAGCACACCAAAGACATTGAAAACTGAAATACAAGATGGGCTATTCTTTAGATCCCAGGCTGAACCTCTGGGTGGTACAGGTAGACATATCCAAAAAGCAGTAAAAAGGATTTGAAAAGGCTTGATACTGAACTGATATGACAACCACAGCTCACAGAAGAATCTGCAGCGTGGGCTTAAAATTGTCAAAATGATTGCCTGCTGAAAAAAATAATCAATATTAATCAAAGGATTTAAACAAGACCTAGAATCTCATATTATTATAATCACAAGATTCAGGCTACTGCTCAAAATTGCTCTGCATATAAGAAATTAGAAAAATCTCAATTTGCATGGGAAAAGACAAATAATTGTTGTAATGCATAGCAAAGCTGAAAAGTCATAGATGATGGATTTATTTGATATAAACATTAAATACTTATTGTAATAATGCTCCAACAAAGTAAGTTCAAAAACTCTTGAAAGGAATGGAACAAAAGCATATTTTCATAAAGATGTAGAAGAAAAAAGAAACAAATGGAAACGTCATACAGTGTATGAAAAAAGTAATTACAGAAAAATCAGTGAATGAACTCTATATCTATAGCAGAATGGGTATAAGAAAAAATGGGAAACGAACTTGAAGACAGATGGATAAAAAACATAGCAAGCTTTTCAGACACTTGTGGGATGATATAACAAGCTTTAAGATTTATGATATTCTAGGAGAACTATTAGTGTAATGCAGGAAAAAAAATTTTTAAATGGCTAAAATCTCCCCAAATTTTGGAAAAGACTTATAAATTCAAGAAGCTCAGTGGAACTCAATGAAAGGAGAGGGAGAAGAAAAAGGAGGAAGGAAGGAAAGAAAGAAAGAATCAACTTCATGCACAAACTACTAAAACTTAAAGAAAAAGAATAAAAGCTAGGAAGCAACAGTAAGTATTACTTAGTGGGAGGCAATGATTTCAGTAACAGCAGTTTTCACGTGAAAAAAGTAGAGACCAGAAAGATCTGATATAAAGAGTAGAAGACAATGTGTCTGTATCCAACTAAAAGTAGTAAAGTACATACTCGGTAAGCAATATGGAAAGTTAAGTGTGCATATTGTAATATCTAGAACAGCTATTTTTAAAAATGTGAAGAGTGTTTTGCTGTTGTTTAATTTTGCAGGACTGGAGTTTGAACCCAGGACCTTCACACTGAGCAGCACCTCCATCCCTTTGTTCAATTTTTCATTTTTAGACAGAGTCTCTAAGTTGCTATGTTTTCCAGGCTTGCCTCCTCCTGCCTCAGCAAATGGGTGGATACTGAAATAAAAGGAATAAAAAAGAGGATCAGAAATTGACTCACACAAATGTGGTAAATTGAATGTTGACAGAGTGCTGGAATGCAACCACTACAGTGGGCTACAAAGAGATACAATTAAAAAGTGAAACTTGTGTGTGTGTTGTAATCCCTAGAATATTTAAAACAATACAAAGAGATAATTTAAAAACACAATAGATAAATGGAAATAGAATTTTAATCCAAAAGAATACAAGAAGTGCAAAACAAAAACAGAAAACACATTGAACTAACTAAAGAAATGGTAGAGCTGAATTAAAAAATACTGGCTAGGTTAGACTTGCGTGGGCTGAACATCCTAAAAACAGCAACAGCAAAACATATGTACACACATCACACACACACAAAAACTAATGCCTGGTGGCTCTCATCAATACAGATGCAAAATTACTCAGCAAAATATTTAGGAAAATTATCTATCTATCTATCTATCAATAATTCATTATGGCCAAAAGGGATTTATAGCAAGAATGCAAGGAATAATGAAATCTAGCTACTGCAATGTGATTGGTAATATTAACAGCTAAAAGCAGTCATTGTCATAGTCATCAAATATATTCAAGGCATGTAAGTTGGGAAGGGAGAAATAAGATTGTCTCTATCCAGATGACTTGAGTGTGTATATAGAAAAATCCCAAACTACAAAAAAGTATTGGAATTAATAGGCAAGTTAAAAAAAACTCACAATATAAGATTAATTTATAAAACATCACTTGTATTTATTTAACAATGACCAATTGGAATTTGAATTTTTTTCAAGTACAATTTGAAATAGCAATAACAACAAAACAAGTATGTATAGATCTACCAAATTTGTACAATATCTACAAGCTGAAAACTATAAATATATTAATGAAAATAATAAAACAATCCCAGAACAAATGAAGAATGATACTCTGTTGATGGATTGAAAGACTAAATACTTTTAATGTCATTTTTTTCCTAAAGTTATCTATAAAGGCAATGCAATTCTATTTAGAATTCTACCAGGATATTTTCTTTCTTCTTTTGTAGAAATAAGCTGATTCTAAAACATAGGAACAGAAAAATGAACTATTATAGTCACGATAATTTAGAAAATAACAAAACAGGGTTCTAGAACTCACATTATCTGAACCCAAGAATTATTAAAAGCTACATTAATCCACACAGTGAAATATTGGCAAAAGGACACACGGAGGACCAAAATGTATAATGGATATTGTGAAAGAGGAAGAAAATATTCAAAGGGGGAAGTAGAAGTAGGAGGAATGGGGGAAAAGAAAGAAGGGAAAGAAAAAAATGAGAAAGGAAGGAAAAAAATGGTAACAAAGCTTTTGTAAATAGGGAGCGGTGGAGGCGTGGGAGGGAAAGGGAATGGGCAAAAATAAGAACCAAAATATATCATGTACAGGTACAAATTCCCAATATGAATGTGATCATAATGTATACCTAAAGTGTACCAATAAACTTCATGAATAGAGAAAAAAAAAAAAGAACGCACGTTGAAATAAAAGAAATAAGTGGTTCAGAAATCAACTCACACAGATAAGGTAAATTATTGAAAAAGGTACAAAGCTAACTCAATAGAGGAAGAATAATCTCTTGATATGTGATCCTGGGATGACTGAACATCCAGAAAGAGAAAATAAATGAACCTACAGTCCTCATTCACGCTATGAACCAAAATAGAATGGAAAACTACTTAAAATGGAACTAGACCTGAATATAAATCCCACGACAATACAACTTCTGAAGAAAACAGGAGAAAACCTTTGTGATCTTGGGCTAGGTATAGATTTTTTTAGATATGAGACCAAAAGCATGATTTATAGAAGGAACTTGGTAAATTTCTCCTCCAAAATGTTAAAACTACTGACTCTTTGAAAGACACTGCTGCGAATAAAGAGACAAGCTGTAGACTGGGAGAAAAATATCTGCAAACAAATCTGACAAAGAATTTGCTATTAATTAGAATGTATAAATGATTCTCAGAACTGAATGATGAGAAAATATCCTCATTTTAAAACAGGCAAAAATTTGAACTGACGCTTCAACAAAAAAAACATCTGAATAGCCAGCATATAAGCACATGGAACTATTATGAATATCATTAGTCTTTTGGGCAACAAATTTCAGCCATTATTATACGAACTAGTAATGCCAAGAGCTAGCAAAGATGTGGAACAATTGGAATATTCGTATATCAAAGATTAGAATGTAGAAGACCATAACTACTATGGAAAATATTCTTGTCCTTTCTTATAAATTTAAAAATACACCTCTATGACTCACTCGTAAGTATTCACCAAAGAGGTATGAAAATATATGTTGACAAAAACCTTTTCAAAAGTTCTGATAGCATCTTTATTCATAATTCCTAAAAACTGGAAGTGACCCAGATGTCCTCCAACAACACATTAAGATAAACGTTTACATATCTTTACAACAGAATACTGTTTAATGATCAAAATAAGCAAAATAGTCATATAATTAAAGAACATAAGTGGATATTAAATGCAGTATACTAAATGAAAGAAGCTTGACTCAAACTTCACTTATGACATACAATTCAACTCATATGACCTCAAAAAACAAAAAAATAGAAACAAAATACTTCAGGGCTTAACAAGCTCTGACTACAAAGAGGCCAGGGAAAAATTTGGACTTGTCTTATATTTGGTTTTGGCAGTAGTTACACCACTATATATGTTTTTCAAATCTCAACAAACTATATCTTAAAAAGGGTGAATTGTGTTAAATATAAATTAGACCTAGACAAAGTTTTCTCCAATATTCTAAAGAAACTGCTACAGTACTACATCTGAAGTTTCATCCAACATCGTAAAAACTGAGTTGAACTAAGAAAATTGTTATTGTAATATACACCCATAATATTATAGCAATACCAGGCTCATGACTGACATTTTAAAACAACAGAAGAAAAGTTTACTGGACAGGGGAATCAAAAGGCTGTTTTGCATCATTCCTTTCTAACCACTGGCTTCTCCACAGCTCAGTAATCTGAGCAAACATCACCACATTGTAAAGGTGACAATTAGGTGAACAATCATTTGCTACCCAGGAGATATTTTCCTTGCTCTTTGAAGATGTGAATCAGACATAGTATATTTTAGCTATAGTACTCTTTGTCAACTAATTTTCCATGTAAAGAAACTGACACATGAAGAGACATAAGGGAAAAAAATTAAACTGTTTTTGGGTCAAAAATACATTTATTCACAATTAAAAATGCAATTTTATTTCTATTTATTTGAAGTTAAAAGTTTCCACATGATCATTATTTGAAAAAAAACAGTATAGAAATATGATTGATACTAGCAGTGTTGGAAATGGTTGGCTTAGAGATCTCTGAAGGTAAGAGACTGCTAATTTTCTAACATATATTTCTATATATTTAGCTAAGTATGGATTTTCTTTTAGAAGATTCTTTTTCAAAAATAGCTAAGAGTAAATCAGATCTATTATCTTGAATTGTGTTAACAAATATAATTTTCTCTATTAATACTTTAAATTTAAAAATTACAAAGTATTTCTACAGACCAGAAGCCAAAATTTTAACTGATGACATATTGGATTTGCCATTGCAGTCTACAAGCATTTACTTTAATTTGGCATAGTATGAAAAGTAGAAGATAGATTTCCATTTGTGCACAGTGTATTCAGGTAAAAGATTTTAATACTACCATGAAATTATTCTGTCTTTTGCCACGTTTCCTCAATTGTCAAAGAGTGAAAACCCAGCTGGATTCAAGAGCTGGAACACTTTTCCCTTGCTTTCCTAGTAGGCTAGTATTACAATCAAATATAAAACTAAGTGCTCCAAACTATCAAAAAAGTATAACTTTCTGCAAAGCTTGGAATATTTGCCTGATATATTGAAGTTTTGAATACATTAAATCTGAAACACCAGCACCATTTCTCTTCTTGATTTACCTCTAACATTCTGGAGCACAATCCAGCTAGGATTGTAAAATCCCTTATCATTTTCTTGTCTTAATGAAGCTTCTAAAGAGAAAGCTCTTAAAAATTATTTCCAAAAACTATCCACATCCAATCACGGCAGGATGAATTCAGGCAATATTTTTCTGATGTCTTTCCTGAAAATGCCATTTAGAAGGTTATGAGAAGGGCTTTTCTTATTAATGATGAATCATTGTCAGATTCTAAGAGGGATTTTAGAATTCAAATTTGAAGTTGCTGTTATTAAGAATATATGGAACGCCTCTGTGCCACCATTTTGGGGGCAAAATATCTTTCTGTTTCACAAGAGAAGATTTGAATGTCATCTATTTTCATCAGCATGCATTTGCAAAGATATATTTCCTCCGAAAACTCCTGCCTCTGAAAACAAAGTCATACTGTAGGCTTATTGGTAGTCATTAGTACTGTTGCCAAACATTCTGGCTTTCTGCTTTCTGGCACGTGGTAGGACTGCATTTCTGGATCGCTTTGGTTGTGCGGGCTTGTGAAGGTACTTCTGTCTAAAGAAGTGAGTGGAAACAGCATGACACTTTCGAGCTGAGGATTTAATATCAGAGTGAAACATTCTAGAAGTCTGTTTACCATTGCCTCAATATATAGCTGTATTAATTTCCTAGGACAAATTACCACAATCTGGATGTAGTTTAAAATAACAATCCTTCATTCTTGCAGTATAGGAGGCTAGTAGTACAAAGTGAATGGGTCAAAAGTATTGGTTCTTTCTGGAGGATCTGATGGAAAACCCCTACTATGCTTCTCTTCTACTTCCTGGTGGTGGTTAGCAATGCTTGGCTCTTTTTTGGCTTGTAGTTGCATCAGTTTGATCTCTACCTCCAACTTCATATAACTTTCCTTTTTGTCTCTGTCCATCTCTTCTTCATATAGACACAGTCATTGGATTTACGGCTCACCTTAAATTCAGAATGACTTTTTTTTCAGTGCTAGTGATAAAATCTAATGCCAAGTGCTCTACCACTGAACTACCCTCCAACTTAAGGATGATTTTATTTCAATATCCTTATCTAAGTACATCTTCAAAGAGGCTATTTCCAAATAAAACTGCATTCTAAGTTGCTAGGTGGACATGAGAGCTTGTTATTTAATTAATTACACTCTATATGATCCAGACTCTTGGTGCTCCATCAGGTTGGGGTCCATAGTGAAGATAGCATGGACCAGAGCCTCAACCAAGCTACCTGGACCAACAGCACCCTAAGAGAGAAAGAAATGTGTTCTCGTACAAGCCATGGACATTTGGGGGAAGTTTTCACCATAGCATAGTCTGTGCATGTTTGGTGGGAATGTAAATCCATACAACCGTTACAAAAAATATAATAGGAAGTTTCCTCAAAAAATTAAAAAGAAAACTGTCATGTGATGGAGCAGTCCCAATATTGGGTATTTATCTAAAGGAAATGAAGTGAATATGCCTAAGAGATGTCTGTACTCATGTACATTGCATCACCATTCAAAATAGGCAAGAAAAGGAAACAATCGAAGGGTCTACCATCAAAGGAATGGAGAGGGGTGAATATGATCAAAGTATATTATGGGCATATATGAATCTGCCAGAATGAAGCCCATTAATTACTATAACCAATAGGCACTAATAAGAAAATGTTGTGGAAAAAATAAAATGAAGCCAGGAGTTGTGATGCCTGTCTGTAATTCTAGCACTAAATAAAGGCCTGGGGATATAGCAGCTCAGTGCAAAGGCTCTGGGTTCGATCAATCCCTAGAATCACCCTCCTCCAAAAGAAAAAGAAAATGAGAGTGGCAATTACGGAATGGAATGCTGCTATTAGGTACAAAAAGAATGAAATCCTGTTATTTTTGACAACAGGAATGGAATCGGATATCATTATAAGAGAAACACATGAGGCACAGAAACACAAGTATCACATGATTTTATTCACAGGTGAGATCTAAAAAAGTTGATCTTGGAGAAGTTGAGAATAGAAATGTGGGGATGGGGATTTAGCTCAGTGGTGCTGCTGCCTGCCTCCCAAGCACAAGGTCCCAAGTTTGATACCCGGCACTAAAAAATAAATAAAAAATAAAGAGAATAGAAATGTGGTTACCAGAGGCTGGCAAGAGTACACATGACAGAGGAAAAAGACAAGGAAAGGACAGATGAATGGGTTCTAAGTTGCAGTTAGGCAGCAGTAACACGTTCTGTGTGCTACTTAACAGTAGAGTGACTATAGATAACAATGCACAGAATATTCAAAATTCTAGAAGAAATGATTTGAATGTTTTCACTAAGAAGAAACGATAAAGGCTTGAAAAAATAGATGTGTTTTACCTGATCTAACCAACACACAATGTATATGTGTACTGAAACGTCACATGGTATCCTATCAACATGTACCGCTTTTATGTTTTAATGTATCAGTTTGACCAGTTATTTTTTTCTAAAAACCTTTTCTTTCAGCTCAGTTTTACCTGCACTAAAGTTTTGCACCTTTTTAACTTTTTGTCCTTCCTATTCAGGACAAAATAGAACCAAACACACAGGCTGAATTCACTACTCTAATGTAAGATGAATTCTCTTAGACTTTGACTTATTGCTTTATGTTTGTCATAATGGCAGCCAAATGCCTGGTGCATGCAAAGTCCTTAATAAATAAGTACTGATTGATTTTTAGTAGGTTGAAAACCATCACTTTGTGCAAGAGATTGAATCTGTCAGAATATATACAGTAAGGCCTCAAATTAAAAGTTTTTCCTTTTTTATATCTTTTATTATAATTTAACAAACATTTATGAGGTGTCTCTCATTTCAGATTCCTGTCATTAAGATCTATATAAATTGTTAAGTACCTACTTTTTACTAGCTTCTGATCCTATTTCTCTCAATATAGTGAATACTATTGTACATTGCTCTAATTCACAATTGTAAAAATTGTAAATCCCTCAACAGTTTTAAGGTACTTTCTCAGGTTGTAATAGTTCATTTATTAGATACAGCAACCTTTACAGGTTAATTTTGTTTTTGAGAGAGACAGAGAGAGAGAGAGAGAGAGAGAGAGAGAGAGATTGCCAAAGTTTATACAGACAACAAGATTTGATGATAAGGAACATAAATTCAAGCTATCCAGGAGAGCCAAATATATTTTCATATCCATCCTTAGTCTAAACCAAGTGCTCCAGAGATGTTATTAATTTGGGAAATTTACTGCTTGTTCAAAGCTTTGCACACGTTTGATCTATCAGGTATGTGTGTTTATACTCCAAGCTCACATGAAGAGTCCTGAATGAATGCCAATGTCCGTCCATTATGTGTGGGGAAGTGTATTACAGTTTGTCAATTGCTTGGATCCTCAATTAATGTAAAGGCCATCGAGAAAGAAGAATGAGATTCTGACAAGAGAGTAAGGGATGCATTCACTCTGAAAGAAAAATCCATATGTCCAAAGGCTGTTATAGATGACTCAAAAGGGAAGTCAGAACAATGAAAGAGACAAAATATAGAGTTTAGACATAGAAACTGGAAGGAAAATTAAAATTCTGTCAACCATTCAGCTCTTTGTAGATTCCCAGATGAGTGGCGTTTAGTAGCTATCCAGATGGCTGGCTGAGGTTTTCACCTATTACCAGGGTTCTGGAATCCTAAAACATTTTTGCAGAAAAATGAAATTAGAGATGAACCATTCCTAACTGTCATCATAATCAAGTGGAGTCCTTGAGGATTTTTATTCAGTGACTTGTGGCTTTTCATAATAAAAAAGCAAAGCAAGTCACTGAGAAGATGGTAAATTTATTTGCATCTCTCTATAAACTCTTCTCCTTCTACTGAAGGCAGATGAAAAGATTAATTCCCAGCTACCTGAGAAGCTGGAACACCTGGACTCTTGGAAACAGGAGAATTTCTTTGTAATCCAAAAGGCTGACTCTGTCCTATCAGAAGGATTCAAAGCTTAACTGGAAAAGAATTAGCAATGTGGAACAGGAAATAAATGTAGAGTAGACACAATTCCAGTCTTAACCTATTCTGCACCATGGGAAACAGTGACTAACGTGGTCTGATTATGTGAGCAAAGGTTTGGGGGAAAAAAACCCCATATGAACAAAGTAAGAGGCGGGGAATAGGAAACAAATGTTTCTTACCACTTTTTGTTAAGTGATCTTGAAATCCTCACTGTTATAAATGCATAATGGAGATTAAAAACAACTCAATATCTCTTCTGAATCTTCATAGGCATAAAGTATGTCTATGTTTTAAATATACACATTTCTACTGTGTCATTTCATCATTTCTACGAAATCCATTGTGCCAGTCCTCAGTTCTTTTATGGTTCTTGCTGTCCACTATCATTAAAAACAAATGGATGAATAAGTGTTCCTCCAATGCCTCATTTTTCATAGGTGCTTTCATATAAACTACCTTGTGTAATCTTCACAATGCATCTGTGTGAAAGGTACTATCCTTGTTTTTACGCATAAGGAAACAGGCTCAGAGAGGTGGAGTACTTTGTCCATTGCTTCCTAGCATGAAACTGACAGTCACAGGATTTCCTCTGGAACAGTAGGATTCCAGAATCAGCTCCCTTTGTCTACTCTAAGGTGATTGTACACTGCAAGGTCGATTGTTGTCAATATTTATTTTCAAAATTATCTCCGACCAGACCAAAGTGAGGCAACCATAATACTTTGTACCATAACCCCATTGAGCTCAGAAGACTCAGTCAAAGATAATTCAATCAGCACCTGCATTCTCACACATCCTCTGTTTACCTGATCCCGAGGTTCTAACTATCTACTCCCTGACAGAGGTGTAATTTCATGGGCCGGTGTGTACTTAGCTGAGCTTTTAAAGAAACTTCAGCTGGTTTCCTCAAGGGATAACATAGTATTACTTATTTAAAGAGAAAATTTTAGTACATTTCACCAGCATGGATATACTTGGTACTTTGTTTCATGGTCAGAATGCTTCTCAAGGTATTTTTATAAGTCAGCTATCTCAAAGTTGACAGAAATATCTAGCAATAAAGGTAAGGGCATCAGTAAAAATGATGGGAGGCTGAGGCAGGAGGATCATTGTGAGTTTGAGGTCATTGTGGGCTACATAATGAGTTTAAGACCATCCTGGGCAGCCTAGTGAGAGCCTCTCTCAAAAAACAAAAATAAATTATTAAATCATTTGGGCATACCTTCACTGGAGAGGAAAATTAACAGAACTTGGAACTGGACAGCTTGGTATTTCTTCTCATTCTTCTTTTTTCCATCTTCAGTGTAGCTCTCTTGAGGACTGAGGTCAATGGCTCTGTCTAAAACCTTAGAAACCACAACACCCAGTACATGTATTATCTGGTGGGCAGAACAACAGCATTCTAATATGGAAAAATAACATAAAGCTCTATTTCATGTGTGTTACATCAGCTTCATATATATTGACTTTTTTTTTTGTATTTCTTTCTCTTTTCATCTAGGTGTAAGTTACATATAATAAACTGCACAAATTTCAAGTGTATAGATTAATGACATTTTGCATAAGTGTGTACCCATGAAATCACTGCTCAGTAGGCAGGTGTGGTGAGACCTGACTCTAATCCCAGCACACAGGAGGCCAAGGCAGGAGAATGATATAAGTTGGAGGCCAGCCTAGGCTATGTAGTAAGTTCAAGGCCAATCTGAATCACATAGCAGGACCCTGTCTCAAAAAATTTTAAAAGGGCCGGGAATTTAGCTCAGTGGTTTCGCCACCTGCTGCACAAGCGCAAGGACCAGAGTTTGATCCCTGGTACAAAAAAAAAATTTTTTTTTTAATTCTAACGTCAAGATAATAGAAGATTTTCAGCATATCAGAGGGCTTCCTTGTGCCAATCAACTTTTATTGCTATCATCCTGCTCAAAAGGTAACTACTAATGTTTGAAGCAGAGATTGGTACAAGTATTTTGAAACTAGATAACATGTCCTAAGAAGGTTGAATGTATAAAAATGGAGATTTTTTACATGTGTGCATTGGATATTATTACAAAAATATTCACACCAATGGGTGCTGTTGATGAAATTTTAAAAATGGGAGCAAATCCACGTGTTCTTCAACAATAACCCACTAAAATATGCTGGCATTTCATAAAGTGAAATATTGTGTAGAGTAGTGAAAAGCACTGAGTCACTACTACACACACACAGCCACAAAGTTAAAACATAAACATATGGTGGGATGAAAAGAACAAGTCCCCAAACCAGGTGTCATCATAGGAAATAAAAGATAATCAGCCATGAAATTAATTTATTGGTTACTTTGAAGGCAAAAAAGAATTATTATGGGGGAGAGAAATGCTAATTTGCTAGCAAAGTTCTCTTCTTAAATGGGTTATGGTTACATGGGTATTCACTCATAATGAGTTTGTACACTGTGTACATTCTCTTCATATAACAAATTCTGTTCTCACCACTGTCCTAATATTTAGTTCATATTATTCCATTTTTCCCCTAAGACCTCATATTTCCAGGTGCTTGGAGAGCCAGACAGAGAAGCTATTTTTCACTCCTTTAACTCACTACTAGCTGTTCTTCAACAAGGAAGACATGTTGCATAGAACCCCCACGAATGTCTTGTCCCAGCCTACAAATGATCCAAATGTTTCTTCTCACTGGCATTCCCCCTTTACTCTCCATTTTTAGAAAATGGGCGGTTTTGATATGCCTCCTGTCCTCGTCATATGTATCTATGTTTCATAAGCACTACACATTTTAATGTGTAGGAAACCTTTGTTTAATATAATACTGGCTGAATGAATGAATGATTGGCTTTGATATTCCTAGCCATGGGAAAAACAAAGAGATACTGTTTTGTTTTGGTTTTGCTTGTTTGTGTACTGGGAATTAAACCCTGGGCCTTCACACTGAGCTAAATCTGTAGCTACTTTTTGGCTTTTTGGTTTTTGGTACTGGGGATTGAACTCAGGACCTTGCATTTGTGAGGCAGGTGATGGCACCACTGAGCTATCCCTAGCCCCATCTCTAGCTATTTTTAGATTCTTTCTATTTTGTGACTGGGTCTCTCTAAGTTACCCAGGCTAGGCTCCAACTTGTGATCCTCCTGCCTAAGCCTCTCAGAGTGCTGAGATTACAGGCGCGCACCATCATTTTTTAATATCCTGTTCTTTATGGAAGATTCAGATTCTAATCAGGCCCAACTGACCGATACTTGGCAAAGCCTCTTCCAGCACTCAGAATGAAGAATGCTCTGTGCGCACCTGCTTCTTATCAGAGAGAGTTGTGCCCCCATCTCCTTCAGAGAACCATGAGTGGTCCACAGAATTTTTCATGATTGTACCTCCCAGTTCTTGGTAAAAACAGGCCCTCATGTTTTATAACTGTAATAAGTGATGTCAAATTAAAGGATTACACAAAATTTCCTCTAAATTCTTTCTTGTTTTATTTCTTTCATTGATTCAACAAGCATGTATTAGACACTTAGATGTCATGCCGAGAATATGCTTACCAGTAGTACAATATAAAAATGACATAATCTTTTCTCTGAAGGTAACTTGCAATAGAGTAGAGAAAAGAAGAAAAGGAAATATGTGAACTCCAATATGCCAGGGCTTGCCTGTCCGTGACTGCAAAATAAGGTCATACTTCTTTCTCATGCTCAAATTAGGTTAATACACACAAAAAATCATTGCACTCTGTCTTTTGATTTTTCTTCATTTTTGGAGGCAGCTGTCCTCTGGTGGTGACAGTTATTGTCCTCTTCTACTCTCTGACTTATAGGAAGGGGGAAGATGACTCAAGGGAGCGGGGAGTGCTCTCTTTGGTATCACTTTCTCCTGTATGAGCACAGCATTTCCCTAACTCACTACAACTTATCAAGGCCAGGCGATAACCACTATTAATGTTTTACTGAACAGTCAGTGAAAATGGAAGTCATACAAAAAGGAACAATCGCTACACAAGGACAGAGACATCTTGGAATACTTTCTAGGCTGGTTTGTTATGTCTTCCTAATATGTACGGTTTAATTCCACTACTTGATCAGCTCTAGAACTCTGGTTCAAAATGCCAGCCACACTGAGCCTGCGGGCATGAGGAAATCTTTCTTGAACCCACATCTAAAGCCTGTTTGCCCACCCTCATTTCCTCACCTAAGATTAACTGTTTTCAATAATAATATGTTCAGGCATTTGCCAAATTATATATTTAGTGTCTGCTTCTAATATTCACCATACATTAAGATATGTCAAAAGTCTCTCAAATAAATTCTACCAAAGTGGCACAACAAAGAAAATTCTAATTCACTGTTAGCATTAATGTTAGAATGAAAGTGGAGAGTGTCTTTCCCTTTTGGAATTTACGATACTGCCTCTTAAATTAGTGATGAAGGGGAAAATGGCACCAAAAATAGGAATGGGAGGTGAAGTCAAATTTAGTTAAAAGGCAAAAATTAGTTAAGAATTCTCAGGGGTTGATATCCTGTGGGTAAGCAAGCTGGACAAAATTTTCTAGGTGAGTTCTAGTTTACTATTCCAAGGTTTTGCATTTTCTGCACATACGTGTGTAGATAAACACAAACATGTGCATACTATGGTATGTTTGGAGACTGAGGTTTATAACTCTTAAAATAGATCCTAATCCCTTACTCAGACCAACTGCGTGTTCTTAGGAATTTTCAGTCTATTAATGATTAACAGTGGAGATTTCAACACCCAGCAAGACCCACAATGTTGTGTTCTGAGTCTGGGGCCCTGGAAGTAAAAATTTCAAATACAACTTCTTTGGTGAATTTCCCAAAGTTTATATTCAGTTTTACCCTGGTCACATTGATATACAAAGAAAGTGACAAGTATTATAATAGGTGTTTATAAAAGGGTTGTTGGAATTCAAACATGACAGAGACTAAATCTATTTGGGGAAGCTCAGAAAGGATGAAGAGAAAAATTTAACAGTTGACTTTGGTCTTGCAGGATAAGAAGGTATTCACTTGGCAAGGATGGAAAGAAAGCTATTTAGAAAGAGAAAAAAGTGACATTATCAGATCTATGTTTTAGAGACAGTGTGAAGAAGTATTGGGGGTAGAGTGACAAGATTTAAAAAGATAAATGAGACAGCTGCTGGATCAATACAAGAAAAAAGACACTGAGGATTTAAAGAAGCCATTAGCAATGGAGATAGGGAGAAGTAGAAAGAAAGACTTGAATGATATGTCAGAGATAGACTTGACAGGTTTTAGTTTAAGCAGGGCATTAAGAAAGAAGAAAGAGTAAAAGGCTGCTCTGAAATATATTTGAGGAAAAAAATGAGAAGAAAAACAAATTTGGATGTGTCAGAAGAAAAACTTTCTGTCTTTAACACCAAGGTGCTGTGGGATTCCTAGGTGAAGGGATTCTGGGGGTATCAATCCAGCTGGAACTGTGGGGGAAAGTAAAGAGCAAAGATAAGGATCTTGAAGTTATTTACATGAAAATAGTTGATGTAGCACCAGTAAATGATATTGTGCAAGGATAACTCATTGAATGAATGACGAAAAGGGTAATGTCTTAGTTACTTTCTCCTTACTGGGACAAGAAACCTGACACCCACAAGTTAAAGCAAGAAAGGTTTATTTTGGTTCACAGTTTGTAGAGGTTTTAGTCCATACTTGGCTGGCTCCAAGACAGGGTGAAGGCAGAGAAGCATCACAGGGGAGAATCAGTTCATGGCATTGCAGGCAGGAATCAGCCAGCATTCCTTCTTTCCCTTTTTATTCCACTCAGGTTACAAGCCTATTGGTTGGTGCTACCTGCAAATAGGGTGGATCTCTCCTCTTCAGTAATTCATTATCCACAACCAGAACTCTGCTAAATCAATCAGTAGGCTCATTGAGTATCACACACTCATGATCCAGTCACTCTCAAAAGCCCTACCTATGTAAGGATTGGAGGGGGGGGGCGGATCTAGATAAGCCACAACAGGTAAGGCAATTCAAGGAGAACACTGGCGTGCATAAATACAGAAAGCAATGATAGTGTGGAAGGGATCCTTTGGATTGGGATTAGTCGTGTAGTTTCATCATCTCTGGTGGGTTGAGAAAGGGGATTTGAAGATTGGCTCAACATATATTGGCTACTTCTGACTCTTGCAGGAAATTGGATCAGGTTCTATACATTTGGCCCAAACATGGTGTCTGGGTTTTAAGTGGCAATTGGTCTATGCCAGTTAACAAAGACTGGAATACAACAATAGCATGTAACACATTTTAGTTAAAGGAAAAAAGTATCTCCCTCCAAAATGTAGAAAGTGTGTGTACTTTTAATACACAATGGATGAAAGGGGGTTATTGTGTGCTATGAAAATTAGCACATCTTATTTTTCTGGGAGATCACCAATTCTAATCAGAAAAGATGGTCCTTGCTTTTCAGTTAAATAAATGAAAAGGAAAACCATGGAAGCTATGTACTCACAGAAGATCCCCAAACCCACATACAATCCATATACCAGAACATCTTTGTAAATGTCTGTGACATCCTTTTTTAAAAATTAATTTTATTGATATATTTTAGGTATACAATATAATGCCATTCATCATTGGAAATTTGCACCTTTACATCATCTCTCTTGGTTCTTATTTTTCCCTCTTCCCCTGCCCTCCCTTCAACCCCTCCATTCCTCCCTATTTACAAAGACTCTGTTTCCATTTTTTCATTTTCTCATATTAATTCCATTCCCTTCCTTTCTTTCCCCTACCCCTCCCACTTCTCCTTTCCCTTTGCCCCTTTTCGTGATATCCTTTTGAAATAATTTCTCCTTAATATTAAAATATTTCTAAAAAGTATAATAAAAATAACAAATCAATAAATGAGTGTTAATGTTTGTCTCAGAAGATCTAGGACTGAATGTAAATTTAAGCACTTTGATATCGGTAATTGCATCTGAACCACTGTGCCACAAGTACTTCACAGGTGTGCCCAACATTTTGGTCCATATTAGAATTAATGTTATCAGTGATGTATACAAGTTGTCATCACAGTCTGTCAAATGAAGGGTTAAATGGAGTGATTGTGCAATGTATGTACGCATGGGGCCAGTGTTCAAGAGACACTAGGTGTGGCATATACAGCTAATATCAAGAAGTTTGTGAATGAGTTCACTGTGGTCAGATGGTAACTTGGGTGTGTATTCCATCCATAGTCTACACTTTATTAATACCTGTGCCTGACTTTGTCATGGTTTGTGGCTAACTTCTCTAAACTAACAGTCAGATACTTTGGGTTTCTATTCTTTGTCTGTCTTTTATTTATTGCATGATCTTAAAAAGTAGTGGGAGTGGTGAGGATTAGATGAAATCTTCCTCATGAAAGTTGTCAGCATGAAAACACTCTGCAATGGAAAAAAATCTATCAATGTGTTCTAGAAATCATAAATCCATACTTTGGTGACCCCAAGTATGTCTTCATAGTTATCCATAGGATAATAATAATAATAATAATGATAATCACAGCAATTAACACAAACATGGTGGGTTGGCATTTTTATAAATGATTTTTATATATTAATTAATTTCTGAGTGTTGTTTTCTTCCCCCACTTTACATGGAAACACACTGCCCGTGGTAGATAAGGATTGGATACCAACCCCAAGCTGTACTCTTGGCTTTGCTACCTGTTGTTAACCACAGTCCAATTATTTAAATACAGGATGACAAAAAATGGCATTTTTTTCATTAATTTTTATAAGATAATTTAACAGGAAATATTAAAATGACAATTTTATCAAATTTATTCAATATAAGAATCAACTAGTTGAAATGACAAATCCTGTCAGAGTGACACTAGGGGTAAACTGTTAAGTGGTTAATTCATACATGAATGGTTGTAAGGGTTCAACTGACAGTGTGTCAGTTCTGTACTTGGTGTACATACAACTCTGGCATGAGTTAAGCAATAAGGTTTTGAGTTTGCTGATTAAGAAAGCAATGCATTCCAAAGGCATAAATGGGTTTTCAAGTTTAACTTCCAATAAAGGAAAGTTAATTTAGGACCTGTCTAACATGTGTGGAAGAAAATAGGTTTTCAACTGCAGGGCAAACTAAAAAACCAATGGTTCACTATTATTTAAGTTTAGATTGCTGCCTATTGTTGTCAAAGATTTGGGAAGATTTCAAAAGCAAATATAAGTGCAACCAAATATTTCACTACACAATCATTTCGGTTGGTAGCATGCTGGCATGAAAGTGGGAAAGAGTTATTATGCATTGAAAGAACACAAAATGTTAGTCTTTATGATAGGCTCTTGATACATGTCATAAAATTCAGACCTTGACAATATATTGAATGTTGTCTGAAATATTTTACAGATGAAGAAAATGAGAATGAGATTCAGATTTAAAGGGGGACAAATTGCTCGTTACTGAGGAATTAAGGAAGATAAAAACACTTTAAATGGTAAAGGAAAGCCTCTTCTAGTTGACTTTTGCCTATTTACTCCTCATTTAGCAAGTCCTTACCTAACACTGTCTGCCCAGCTTTATCCCAGAGTAGGCACTGTGACCATGACTCTGATGACAGCACAACCTTTCTCTTCAGGAAGAGAAAAATAAAAGCTCATGGTGTTCTGCTATATAGATAAAGCATCATAGTGGAGAACATGTAGGAGGGAGGTTTTATCCTGGCTTGAACACTAGGAAATGTTTTTGGAAGATACAATACCTAATTTGAGGAGGGAATAGCCCCCGACCCCCTTTAACTTTGGGTGTCAAGTATTTTGTCTTAGCAACAAGAGAGGGAAGAGTAATTAAGGCAGTGCCTGTCTGCCATTTTTCTCCTTTTGCAATGAATATTTATTTTGAGTCTACTGAAACCTTATGATTACTGGCAGAGAGAAGACAGAAGTGGAGGGTTTTGAGTAAATCACATCATATCACTGGAAAGCTCTGGCTCACAAATTATGTTTCTGAGAATTGATGCTAAGAGTTCCTTTGGGGCCATGACTCTATTTTTTTCATATCTCCCTCTCTCTAGACATACATTATCTTACCACCACCACCCCTCCTCATGTCATGTGCACCCCTTTCTTGTTCCATGGGGGCTGATTGGGCTCCAGCTGTGTTTTCTATTGTAGATGACGGACTCCCAATTAAAGAGTCCCCTGTTGGCAATAATAACAGAGCCTGCTCTTTTAAATCTACTAAACTCTGTTGAAGATATTAGGTGGTGCATTTTAAAAATTAAAATTCCTGCAATTTTATGTGGTATCTTTCTCCGTGGAATTTATTTAAGAAAACATATTCTCTAATTTTTCCCTGGAGACTTTTGACCCACTTAGAAAGTAGCACAAAATGTTTCAGCTAAATTCACTTATTCAATTTCTGTATTTTCTTTGGTAATGTACAGAAAAAGAGGGGAACTGCTCTTTATTGAGTAGCTCATTTATACACAGTCACTTTACTTTATACTTTACACTTTACACTTTATATTTTTAAAAAAATTGTTGGTGCATAAACATATCATGTCTTGATCCTTTTTTATTTCCCTTCCTCTTCACCATCTCCCTCTATCCCCACATCCCCTTCTCATATCCACAAAATCTATCTTACCTATATCATTTTTGATTCTGGGACATAGGGATTTGATCAAAGAGGATAAGCAACTTGTCCCAGACCCCTCTGCTAAACATCAGAGCTGGGACTGAGAACCATTTCTGCCTCCTTCAATGCTATTGTTATCCATTGATCTTCAAAGAAGAGATCAGTCAGTTGACTATTTTTATAAATAAAGTTTTATTGGAACACAGTCACACACATTTTTTGTGGCTATTTTCCAGTTACAATGGTAGAAGTGAATAGTTTTATCAGGGACCATCTGGCTCATTAAGCTGAAAATATTTACTGTCTGGCCCTTCACATGAAATGTTTGTCAGCCCATGAGTATAGAAGAATAACTTAATAATTTCACAGAATCAATGAGAGTTTTCTACTTGCAAAAATTCCTTGACTTTATATCATTCCCTAGCTGCTGCAGCTTCAAATTTCACGACTGATTTATGATATTAGAAAAGTTTTGCTTTTTAAAAACGCACTCTAAAGAACTGTATGACTGCATTAGAGTTTTCAGAAATTTTTGTTTTATTAGATTATTTTCCTAGATCCTTGTGTTCTCATACATGTTAAAAATTTAAGTTTATTTATCATAATTTTCTTATAAACATTAGTTCATACAAATAGTATAATTTGGCACATATATTCATTGTTGAATTGTAGCTTTTAGTTCAAATGCACCAGCACTTCAAGTGGGATATTATCTCTTAGAAGTTTGAAGCTTTGATAGCCACAGTGAATATAATGCCACATATCTGGATATATTGAAACTACTCATGTTTAAAATCAAGTGAAATAATCTCATTAATTTTTCCATGTTTTTGATCAACTTATTTGAGTAATAGGTTATTTTTATAACTTTAACATTTTTAGGGTTAGGGTTATTTTGTCTGTAATTATGTGATATATAAATCTTGAGGGCCTTTAAATTGAAAAATAATAATTACTACATTATTAACTGTTATATAGTCAGTTATACTTTCTCTTTATTTAATTTACTTGGAATATTCTTCCCTTGTTACCCATCTTACAAATCTTTTCCTTTATTTTTATGTTTTTTGAAATGGCTCAAACATTGACAAAGACAAATTAATTAATTCCTGAAGCATTTTTATATAACACTATATCAGTCCTAAATATTTTAGTATGTATTTCATAAAAATAGACATTCTCCTACTTACAACAATCATAAAATCTCAAAATTTACACTAACACTTTTCATCTAGTTCTTGGAACCCACACAAGTTTGTCCAGTTATCCCAATAATGCCTGTTGTAGGAACAAGATCTGTTTTGGACACACTCGTTGCTTTCAGTGTGTACTGCACATTTTTGTTTTATCACCAAGCAGAAGGAGAAGCCCTAATTTGGGCCATGCTATTCGGACAAAAGAAATGCAAGAGAACAACCAGAGATAGGCAATGACTACTGAAGGCATCTGCTTAAACTTGGATTACACTTCACGTACCATTGCCCACATTAAATTTTGTGGCCAAGCTTAAAATCAGCATAGCGGGGTTGTAAAATTTACCTGTATGGGGCACTTCAGTGGGTGGAGATGCAGTCCTTGTCTAGGGAAAGGGACAACAAATACTGAATCTTAAAAGAGTAGGATTTAGAGTATCTAGGATGGTAGGTAGAGAGTTATTTTTAGTATCAAATACCAAAACCATATATTGAGGCCTGATGCACAGAAAAAAACCCCAATGTTCTTGATCATTATAAGGTGAATACAGCAGGGACAAAAAGAAAAGATAAAACTAAAGAAATGGGCAGCAGCTGTATCATGGAAAGGGTCATATGCCATATTTATGAGCTTACACTATCTCCAGTTGGCCGATGATGTTTTACATGTGCTTTTACTCTCAGGTACAGGCATGGAGCATATGGTTAATTAGTAGTATGCAGCACTAAGGGAGTCTGGGGAGAGTTTGTGTAGTTTCAAAATATTGATTTATCTTTATTTTTCTCTCTCTCTCTCTCATTGTGTGCTCAATAATGTTAATGGCTAACATTCATTTAGCACATACATTGTACTAGATAGTCACTAAACTCTTTAATGTATTAATTTAAGAAAGCCTCACAAAAAATCAATAAGGAAGAGACAGGTACTACTAATATCCCTAATCACAGGTGAGGGAACTGGGGCACAGAAATTAGTGTCCCAGCTTGACTTTCTCAAAAGCAGACACTGAGACAGAATGTAGACTACAAAGCCTGAGGATCAACACTGGGGAAGGGAAAAGGATAGGAGAAGCTGGTACAAAGACAAAATGGACTGGACAATTAAGAAGATACTTTTGTTCAGGCTGTTCTAATAGGGAGATCAGTCATTCATAGCAAGTGTCTCAAAGAAGAGGGAAAAAATCTGGTTTTATAAAGTAACATTGTCATTGAGGCACAGTAGAAATGAGTTTTACCTCAGAGCATGGATTCACAAATGAGGGCTTTTCTTTGTGACTAACCGTCTTCCAGAACACAATCATGGGAGGATACATCAGTCATTGCTCTTTTCTAGAAGCACAAAATTCAGGTAATTTTTAACACTGTTAGTCCCTCGCTATTGTTCAAGGTAAATGAATATCAATCATCAGTGAACAGCTCAGAGCTGATAAGAAATCTCTTGAGAGGACAAAGCAGGGTCAAAGAATAGTTTCTCAAAGACTCTTGTTAGAAAAACCAGTGAGGGATGATGTCAAAGGTTAGTTTTTTAGAAATGCTTCAGGTAATAGGGAAAAATATTAACAACAAATTGTATTAAAGAGGCAGAAAGTGGACCCCAAGAGTATCCAGACCAGAGGATGTTAAGAGGTTAGTGACCATTTTGCCAGATTTCTCAGTGGTCCACACAGTGGATTATCCAGGGATGCATGTCCACCCTACACATATTCATGCCATGGTGAGTTAAAGTCAAAGTCTTTATCACACTATGAAGCTTCTGCTCCCCAAGTTTTTCTAGATTCTGAGAGAAAAGGAGAGAAAAGGACATCCATAAGGCAATGTATTGTTCCAGTAGGGATCTAAGCTACCAGCTCTTAGTGTTCTGTGAAAGTGAGTGAAGAAAGAAGGTACATGATTGGAAAAAGTAAGTTTGGAGGTTTGGAGTTGGATATTGAAGGAAATGGGAAGAATTCATAAGTTGGAAAAGACTGATAATTTGGACAAGGTAACAGGACTTACCAAGTAGATCAGAAAAATGTTCTTCAGTTATCCACTGTAAGACTGAGGGCCTTACCAAATGCTCCGAGGAGCTGACTGCAGCAAAGAACATCTGGGAGGAACACACCAGATAAGTTGGAAAGTAAAACAGACCTTTATTAGTCTGGCCAGAGGGCACTCCCAAAGCAAAGTAGCTTAGAGAGGCAACTGGCTGAGAGTCCGAGGCTGTTTTTATAGGGGGTCTCAGGGGAAGTTGACAAGCAGAAATACAAAAGCGGAGGAGAGAGGTAAAACAGACCTTTTACAGATTGTCCTTAAGATAACATATTCAGATACGGAGTTGGGCAAGCATGACGGAACACTATGCACACAACAGACCTTCCTGGCACAACAACAAGCACATCCCTGGAACTCGATGTCTACCTGGTGATCCGTAACAGAAGCAGACAAGTTGGGGCCCTATTACAAAGATGGAGTAACTGTTGTTCAGTCTTACCTCCACAATTTACAAAGCAGTATAAGGTAGCTGGAAGACAATAAACAGGGCTAGATCAGTTGTGATATGGTGTGAGACAGACATGTGAGCATGTCTTGAGGAAGCCACAGGCCAGCTTTGTGAGAAAGGATTCTGCAGCTGTATTTCAGTGGCTGTAAGGATGAGAGTATGAAGAGCTAACACTTAAAAGAAAGGAGTGTGGCACAACTGCAAGTTCAACAGGATCAGTGCAGTCCAGATGTCCAAAGTGTTCTAGAGTTTTCATCAAATCTCTCCATTCCAAGTGCAAAGATTCCAGGTTTCCCAGTGAGGAACCTGACCTTGTCATAATGACTGGCATGGGTGGTACAGCTAACTCTCTGTAATTCAGCTACTCCGACTAGTCAGTCTTGGGTTTGGTCCTTAGCTTTCTCTGCCCTCTCACTCAGAGATGCTCTCTGGCTTTCATGGCTGAGTTCCAGTGCCTACAACTTGTTCTCAGGTACTTTGGATCTTTTGGTGAGCAGAGGTACTTGAGGTTCATTCGTGGGCCAGGAGAAGTAGCATTGCCTGGAAACTTGTTAGAAATGAAAATTCTTGAGCCCCACCATAGACCTACCAAATCAGAAACTCTGGTGTTGAAACACAGCCATTTGTTTTAAGATGCCCTGTCAGTGTTTCTGATGGACATCACAGTTTGTGGAATACTTCAGTACTGTACAAAAGGTGTGAGTATCTAGTCCTAGTATCCTTATTTCTAATAATTTCTCCATATACCTCAACTGTCTACCATATTATACCTGCTAGTGAATTCCATCTACTATGCCTCCTTCCAATTCCCCACTACTGAAAGTTCATAGCTAGACTCCTGGCTTCAGCCATCTCTGTTCCATCTGCTGCCAATGATGGGGTCCTAACCATCAACCAAATGATGAATGATCTGGTTCCAAACCCCATTATCATCTCTCTTGGTTTCTCAGGCACTTCTAGTACTGTCACAGACTAGGTTCTTTGGAAGCAAGGACTCTTAAGTTTGAGGGCCAGATGTAGGGCTCAACATTAGAAAAGGGAATAGGAAGGATGCAGGTTGATGTTGATGCAGCCACCATAATGCAACTGAAGACACTCATGAAAGAGGACTTCCAGAACTGCTTCAGAAAGTGGCAAGAATGATGGGATATGTGTGTTTGAAGTGAGGGAGAATATTCTGAGAGGAATTTATGGCAATATGTTTTCACTGTAATATTTATTTTAAAAAATTTAAATATTCACAGTAGTTTTAAATCACACCTCCTACATTCTTTATGTATGGTTTGTAAATCTACACATTCTTTTTAGTAATATATAATCTCTTGATGTTAAATACTTGTAGCACTCTGAATAGAGATCTTTAAATGTAAGGATGATGAGAAGGTTTAATTTTAATAATTACATAAATTTTATTTGCAAGTTTTATGAAAATGTATTAATGGACTGAGGAAGAAAAGGAAGACAGGTTCCTTTAGGAAGTAGAATTTTAGAGGCCTAATATTATTGAAAAAAACCCCTAAAGATTAAATGTTAACATCGTAAACATATCTACCCTTAAACCCTATGCTATAATTTTCTCTCTTGACCTTCACAATAAATAAAATTCATGCAACAAACAAAATCTATTTCTTTATTCAATGTTTCATGATTTAGACTTTTCTCTGTGCCAGGTAATACACGAAGGGGTGAGTTATAGTTATAAATCAGACAGGAGCATAAAGCCCAGTGGAGAAGACAGGCAAGTAAACATTAATTACAGTTCCAGTTGACAAGTGCTGAGAGTTAAAGTATGGGGTGCTACCGATGCATATTAGAAGGCCAGCTCCTGATGATCGGAGCCATAAATGGGAAAGAATGGGTGGAGAGAGTGACATTTTCATCTTGCTCTTCCGTTGCCTCAGCTGTCACTTGTAGTGACTGTTAACTTGCCTTCGCTTACTTCCCCATTTGCTTTCTGTTCACATGTGCAAGTTCTA
Organism: Heterocephalus glaber; assembly: GCF_000247695.1. The sequence goes on along the minus strand of NW_004624795.1, from coordinate 9,749,156 downwards.
AATCCTCAATTAGTTCACAAACTCCCCAAGGTCATGGTACAATTTTCCCTTTAATTGCTGGCTGTCCTGAAAGTCTGTGCACTCAGTGGGTGCTTAATAAATGCCATCCATGAACACTAGCCAATGATTTCCTCTTGCCCATGTTTCCCCTGAGCCTTGCCACCCAACTATCCAAGTGGCTTCCTTCTGGCTCACTTGCAAAGCAGACCGTGAGGGCACTCGAGGAGGCATTCCACAGCAATGCATCGCCTATCATTTGCTAATAAGATTTACAGGGCTAAGCTGCCTGGTAAGGTAGAGAAACCCTGCCATTAAAATAAAAAGGGCAATACCTTCAGAACAGAACAAAGTCAACTGTTTTACCTTCTAAGACATTAACGCGATAATGTCATTGTTCCTCCAAGGGTGTTTGGCTTGGTAATAAATATGCAGATGCCATTCAGAGTGACATAAGGGGAAGACTCTTAGGTGAAATGTTTATAGTCTGATGCTTGAGCTAAAAAATAGGCTTTTTCCACTGACCCCTGTCCCCCCTCCAGTTTTTTCTTTCTAGGGCTACACTTTCACTGAGATACCTAAGGACAGACAGGCTTTCACACAATCAAAAAGGCAGAGAGACCAAAAATTGAGGGTTAAACTGAGATAACAGTGAGTAGTTCAGATGGACCTGAAATTAGAATCTTTGAAAAGGAGCAGGGAAGTAATGTAGAAATTAAAGTTAGGATCAGATCACTGAAGAACTAGCAATGCTTGCCAGAAAATTTTGATTTTATTTTTCATATAGGTAGTCTAAAGTCTTCTGAAATTTTTAAGCAGAAGAGAGGAGAGTCATAGTTCTGTTTTGGGAAGGTTAAATTTGAACAAATGTACTGGAAAAATTGTAGATGTTCATTATTGTAGTAATTTCTCATTTGAGCTTTTCTCCTAAAGTCAATTTATCCCAGAAACTGCGACTGACTACAAGCCAGATCATTTAAATCTTCTCACAGTTCTTCATTTCTCTGTCAGAGGTGTGTGGTTGCCAGCTTTATAAGTGATTCTGGTTATTATTAGCAGTAACATTGTATCAAAGGAAAAGCTGAAGGCCTGGCTTCAGAGGGAACCAGAGTAAAGGCAGCTGCAGAGATCTGAGAGTCAGGACTTCTCTAGGATTCTGTCTCTGAATCACTCGTCTCTAATCTTCACCCGTTCCTAGAAGGCTCTGTTCAAAATGCAAATTTCTAAGCCAGGAAATTGATTTTAATTTGAATTTCCTGACTACCGCTGGGGTAAGCACATATCTGTCTCATTCCTTAGAAATCTCACCAGAATAACATGGCATAGCGGAAGTGACACAGTTAGGACCAAGTGGGGACCATCATAGAGAAGGGGAAAAGTACTGAGCCTTTACCTGCTACTCATGAAAAGCATGATTTGTGTTTTCTTGTGGGACTCTCAGGGACTCCAAAGCCTTTAAAATTTTGTTTTTGCAGTGAACCATGACTCTTCACTTGGGCCTACAGATGCCCAATAGGAAACAACACACATGACAAAGTTTGACTTTCATTTTGCATTCTTTATTACTATAGGTATTGGGTCAAATCTGTTCTCAGCTCTGCACAGGTATATGTTGATCTTTTAGGGAATGTCTGGGAGCTGGGTAGGCAGGGTAGATCAGCCCTGAAATTTCACGATCTCATCCCCCTTCAACACTGAGGACACCAAGATAAGAGGTTGATGGGGACATTCAGCTACACACAGAAGCTTCCAGTCATTATCCTAAACCTGTGGTCACCTGGATGCCAGGAAAGGTAAGCCCCACATGACTGAGACCACCACAGACAGATACACACCTTGGGAACAGAACCATCCTGCAACCATGAGGATTATACCAGGAATGAGATATAATCAAGAAGGGACCCCAACCCACCAACTAATCCCTGGAGTTGGCTTCCTGCCTTTGAGGGAGGACTAGTCTGAAAACTTGTAGCACAGTGTACCCCCTCTGCAGCTAAGCTGGAGTCCTTTCCTATCTTCCCTCTAACTTTCCAATTTAAACTTTTTTCCTGAAAATTTGCACATGGGTTTTAATTTCCATTTCTACTAAAGCAAGGATCTGTAGTAGCTGGAGATAAAAGGATACTGAGCAGATAAATCTTGAGAAAACTGTGAAAAGTGTATAGCAAAATAATCACAGGCCCACTACAAAAATATCCTTACAAAAGAAAATTCACTCTCTTTAGCAAGATCATCAAAGCTCTCTAAGAAAGGTCCTTGCAAGCCTAACTTCTTCTATTTTTTAGTGTATTATTTATTTTTTCTATTAAGTTTATTTATACATTTTAGGTATAAAATACAATTACATTCAACATTGGGATCTTTCATCTTTACATGATGTATCTTGGTTCTTTTTTCCTCTTCCCCTGCCCTCCCTTCACCCCCTCCACCCTTCCCTATTTACAAAGACTTTGTTTCCATTTTTTTCCTTTTCTCATATTGTTTCTTTTCCCTTCCTTTTCCCCACCCCTCCCACTTCCCCTACTCTTTTAGACCTTTTCTTCCTATTACACAATATCAATTATACATTTTGATCCTTATTTACACTTTTAGTTTTCCACACCAGAGAAACTATTCGGTATTTACACATGTGTCACCTATGTATTTCACTTAAGAGTATGGCCTCAATGTGCACCCACTTAGCTATAAATGTCTCTAGTTTCTCGTTCTCAAACCTAACTTCTTAAGGAAGACATCCTTGCATAAAATGTTTTAGACCCACCAAAATAATCACTCCTTCTTCTACTCATCATGAATTTTCATGTAGCCTTGCATTTGTTTATAATTCTCTCAATCTTTATTGTCCAATAATCTTTCTTTGTAAGCAAATCTTTCTCTTCCTTACTAGTTTAGCTTTAATACTATTTTCCCACTCTATCAGCTGTACTCAAATAGCTGGTTTGAGACTCTTGTGTTTCTATTTTCATGTGTCCCTTATTCTCTTTTGCTTTGTGATAATTTTAATAAGACTATTATCAAGAATTAAAACCTGTACAGAAGATTACAATGTATAATAATTATGCATGTTATTGCAGTTGACCCTGAGAGAGCTTTCTATTGTACCTATATCTACCTTTTAGAAGTGATGAAATGTAAGACAAGAAGATAGCCTAAGCTTAATCCTTTTATACCTGGAAAAGCTGAATCGAAATCCAAGCTCTTTTACGTCATGCATTCCTAGGTTATTTAAATGTCTATTTCTCCAGTCAAATTTCAGTTTCCAAAGGCAGAGATCTTTATCTGTGCAACCTCCATGATGTCTAGTAATGGTTTATAATTCTAGGTAGTCAATAAATGTGATGAGTAAAAGAATAGATAAAAATTTAAAACTTCCTGTTAAATTATAGGCAGGTTTGGATCAGAAAAGAGATGGATGAAGGCTGGATAACGGAATGAATCTTCTCTTGAAGGTCGGATTGGAGCCTGGACAATGAATATTTGCAAATGATCAAGCAATCCCATGGGAGCAGAAGTCTTTAGGTTGAGCCTTTCCCACTACCAGGATTGATACATTTTCATTCATATTTAGCTTACAAAGACAAAAATATCCTTCCAAATGGAATACTGAGCTACTTGGGGCAAGGATCCACTAAACAATGATTTATCTTCCACTCCCCTATCCTCCTTATCAGAATGATTCATAAGGCAGCTGTCAGACTTAGCTCTGTGATCTGTGATAGACTTTGAGCTTCAGGCTTTCTCAGTTCAATTAAATTTGACATTCAATTTAAAATCTGGGATAGAGGATGGCGAATCCCAACTATAAGAGGGAAGTGGCAATGGATATTCAGTTTAACACAGGGGTTTCCATGGTTCCCTGAATGGTACCCTTTTGGAATTAGGAGATAAATTACAAATGCTTGAGAGAGAGTGTCTTACAACTCTCGTATCATTCATAGCAACTAACATCTTACCTTACTGTGGGAGAGCACCTGCATAACAGACAGAATCTAGGATTTATTCACAATTTTGCTACTAACTTCTTGGGTAAAATTAGGTAGAGTACCACACTACTTAAGTTTCATATTTCTTGTTTTTAAAATGAGAATAATACATACCACACAAGCTAAAGATTCACCAGGCTTGCCTATGTACAATCTTTTCCGCACAGTGGACGTCTTCCTTGAACATCTCCAGACCACACCACTAATACATAAGTGCTCAGTAACACTTGTCACATTGGGTTAAAATGACTTGCCCCATGGTATAGAAAGGCGGTACTACACTAATCTGATATTTGACTCCTCAAGTAGACACCAAGATGGCCATAGGAGTATAAGAGGTTTATTGAATAGGGAATGCCTTATGATTGTAAAGCAGGCCTGAGATCTATGAAAGGAAAAGAAAATGGAAGTAAGACTGGGCAGGGAGATATTCAGCTTCTCAATGCAGATCTGATGGTGTTGGCCAACCCAAAGCAAAGTGGCCTGTGAGAGGATTCTAGCTCAGGTAGGAATGGTATTCACTATTGGCAGAGGAGTACCTGTGAGAACAGCGGGCTAGACTCAAAAGCCAGCCAGTTCCTGTAGATGACAATAACTGCCAGCTAACTACATTCCTTGTGGCTGAATGACAAGTTCTTTCCTGAAGGGAGATATAAGCAGCACATCCCAAGTCTGCTACAACTGGTAACATGGTATTCCATGAGATCAAAAAGCAGATATGACCTTTAAAGGCTCATATAGTTCAAAGCTAAGAAACTTGATAACTAAAAGATGAAAATTTCAAAACTGAAAGAGAAAACTTTGATGTCTATGTTCAAACTGTATTCAGAACTGTATGTGACTACCGAGGATACCCTCTCTGTCTTTTACAACTCAAGAGAATCAGAACAATCACAGAAAACCACAAATGAATGCTGACAGACAGAAATACAGTGAGAACAAGGAGGACAAAGAAAAAAATACAGTCTTTTATTTTGTAATGATGATGCAAGATAAAGGTTACTGCTTGATTTGGGGAGTCAGATAAATTTTGAGTTTATTCTCAATTCTGGTAATTGCTAGGTTTTCTACTGCAAATTATTCAGCCTCTTTGAGAAAGTTAATTTTTCAACCCATTCCATCAGTAATTCATCAAATATTTATTGAATGTTTACTATACTTAATACTCTAGATGCTAGTCTACTGTGTCAAACATAGTGGACAGGGTGCTCACATTAAGACCATCATAATACAAAGAAAAATTCGACTATCCATTGTGACAATTATAATGAAAGAAAAGGAATGATATGCAGGATATTCCAAGAGATTAGAATTGAGGTGAATTATAAAGGTGGACTGGGAAGTGAGGGAACATTTAATTTTTGGAAATGGCACTTCAGTGGCAACCCGAAGGACGAAAATGTTTAAGTCAGATTTAAAACTGCAAGGAATTTATATTTTTGGAGAGTGGCAATAGCGTGGCTGAAGATCTTAAGTCAAAAAAAGAGAAGCCATTTTCCAGAAATTGACAGAAAACAACTATGACTAGGAGTAGAGTGACAGAGGTGAGTTGAGACGTGCGTCACAAAGGCAAGGAGAGGGCAGCTTGCCTATCTGATAGGTTGTATTTTCTTACTGAAACTGAAGGCACAGTTCACCAGTTGAGAGAGGGTTTTTGTAGCTGGGGAAGAAATGAGTGTTACTAAGCTAATAACATAGAAGAATAAAATTTTGGGGAGGTATTCTGTGTCCTTTGGAATTGACAGTTACAAATTTATAGCGATATCCAAGCTGCCCAGCTGTGTGATTTTCTTTGCCAAACTAAGCTGCTTACTGGAAGCAGGGAGAAAATCAAAAGTTAATTCTATCAAGGAAAAATAAAAATTAACATTTTTTCCTGTTTCTATGTCAATCAATTTGAATATAAAGGATAACTTCCTATTTCTGTGCTAAACAATACGGGGAAAGACAAAAAAAAAGTTAACTCATCATCTTTTCAAAAAATATTTGCTCTTGAAACAACTAAATACCATAGTTATCAGCCAATACCAGCAGCTTTCTTATAACACTCACAGATCCTCATTTTACTGGGTCTACCAATCCAAAATTAGTGCATCCTGACTTGTGTCATTCCCAGCTATTTTCTCTTTTTTCAACATTTGCCTTAAAATCATCCAGTCTAAGTGTAAAGAACCATAAATACCTTCTCTTGACTTCTTCCTTGTAAGATACTACAAATTCACTCCTATGATGGCATTCTTTTAAACTTCAGCAATTTAAGTAAGCTTAATTTTTCTCAAACAAATGTTTCTGGTGTTTTTTGTTTGTCTGTTGTTCTTTGGATTTTTTTCCCGATAGTCCACAGACAATATGAGATTAGGAGTTTACTGATGAGTACTGATGGATTATGATATATGCAAAAGAATTGAGGATATTTGTAAAAGAGTGATGTTGTGATGAATTCTTGAGCCTAAAAGGGAAGAAGAAGAAAGTAAAAACAGCAAAGGACTAAATGTAAGATTTGTCAATCTTAGCACCATTAACATTGGAATTTGGATAATTCTCTGTTGTGGGAAATGTGCTGTGTAAGATATTTAGCAGCATCGCTGGCCACTTATTCACAAGATAAAAATATTAAACCCCCAGCAGTGACTATCAAAACTGTCACCTGACATTGCTATGTTTCCTGGAGGGTAAAATTTCCCCCAGTTGAGAGCCACCAGGTTACAGTAGGAATGGAGGAGTCTTTATTGGTTATCTAAACTATGTCAGTAACTATTTTGGTGGCATTCTTTGAATAAGTAAATGAGCAGGATAAGTAAGTATTGTTGGAGAGAACAATGTCTTAGTTAATAATTTCCAAGATAGTGTAATCTCACAGTATGGATGAACAATATGCAGTAGAGTAGAAGATGTCTATATGAGAATCATAGTCTTGATGGAAACATTAATATGCTAACATGCATAAAGCAATTAGTTCAGACACTGCCACAAGATGAATAGAAAAAAGTCCGCCTGTTTTCTTAATTTTTCCTTGTAAAGGTAATTGAAAGATAAAAACATCTGAAATTTTATATGTAAGTATGTTCATACTTGGATTAAAAAAATCCATAGAAGTGATATTGACAAAATAAGTCTCCAATTAGTAAAAACATAATTTTATTTTAGTAGCACTTATATTCTCCTCTTCCTAAAACAAATGTTTAATAGGAGCAAATAGACTTCAATACTAATGTATATTGAAAGAAAACTCCTTCACCTACTATCTTGATTTCATTATAGTGAGGCCACACACAAGCTTAAGAAATTATTTAACTCCATTGAAGGAGACAAGGAATGGACCTAATGAGTCTTATGTATTCAGCAAATGTTATTGCTCATCGTAAATTATTTTTAATAATAATAAGATCAATCAACAACAGAAGTAGTGCAGCTGACCAGAAGAATAGGCAGTGCAGAGTTCAGCATAAAATATGATTAGATAAAACAAGCGTGGAGGGGTAGATCTTATTTTATCAAAACCATTTTTCTACTCTTATATGTTAACATTAGTCCACAGCAAAGAATTGAATTAAAGTGTACTCCAAATGTGTGATTAGAAAATGTTACCATTAAATGCAGACCTTACATTTTCTGAAATTCAACAGAGACTCCTAGAACATCCAGTTGGACACTTGGTATCTGCAAAAAGTCTGTCATCTTACCTAGGACCTACCTCTGATTTCAGTTCTTCTTCCCCTCCTTCCAAGATTTAAGAGTTCTAGAACATAGATTTACTCCCATGGGCATCTTAGGTTTTTGGAAACACTTTGAGAAGTATCCTCACTACCATTTTAGAGCCACAATTTCAACTGCAAATGTAGATGTGAATAGAAGCAATCTGGGATTAGGCCAGTGTAAATGAAAGCAAAGCTTTTAACCCTAGAGACTAACATTTGTACTGGAAGGGATCAAACAAGCTAGTTAATGTGGGCTTTTTCACTAAATCTGCTGCTGGTTGCTTTTTTGTAGCTAAAGTGGAAAGCTTAGAGAGGGGTATGCATTGTGCCCCATAAAAGGTATATTTTTTTCTTAATTATGGGGGATAGTTTTTCCTGATCCTGAGTCCTCAGTAATGCTAGTGAATTACACCATTCAGCTTGTAGCATCAAAGAGGTAAGCAACTATTTTCTCCCAAAACGTCTGTGTTGTATTTCAAAGAGAAAATACCAAAAGGACTCTAGTGGTGCTTTTCCTTATTCAGAATTAAGAAGAAAAAAGCCTTGGAAAGACTTTCATACTTGGTTTTACTCTGCCTGGCATGACTACATGAAACTATACCCCTTTTTCTGAAATGCACATTCACCTTTTCCTCAAAACTACATTCTTATAAAGTCTCTTCTCTTCCTCTTTTCCTCTCTCCCTTCCTTCCTCTCCTCCTTCCTCCTTTCATCTCTCCTCTTTTCTCTGCCTCCTTCCTTTCCTCCCTTTTTTCCTTCCTTGATGAGGAAAAGAAAGCTAAATTCTCCTTTTTCTTGAGAATAGACACACACTTACCAGGCTTCTCTAAAATATATTCAGAGCCCCAGTTTCAGACTTAAAAGAGGTGGAGAAATCAAGTTCTTTATAGGGTCTTGCCCATAATGGACTTCTTGTTGTTAGACACAGCTTTTCCTAGAACTTAGAGCAAGAATGATAGGATAAAATAGAGTCATTCTCCGTACTTAAATCCCAACTTGAAATATCCATGTCAGAAGGGTGTGGTGAAGCAAAACTGCTTAGTTCATGGTGGCTGCGAAGCAGAGCAGCAGAATAGAAGGGGCAAGGAACCAGTTATAGAGCCCAGGATCACACCTTTATGACAAACAGAGACACACTAAGAAGCATGCTGCACCAATCCTCAGGGTGATTTCAAGCAAATGAAGTTGAGACTCTATTTCAGCGTCTACATCCCACTCTTGTTCACCTTGCTACTCAGATACATCTCCTTAAACCATACTTAATCTCAAATACAGACAGTAGCAAAATTTGTAGTTCCCCCTAACATAATACAATGGTCCTCTGTGCAATCAGAAACATAATAATTTATTCCCCTTATTTCTTTATAGTTTTAAATACCTACTTTAAAGATAGGTATTTACCCACTAGTACAATAACTGGCATGTGTTCAAGAAATTTACCGAGTTAAGCTCCAGTCATCTTTTAGATGATTTTTAAATCATAGCTGTTATCTTTAAGAGGGAAAAAGCAGGGTGAAGCATCTTCCTTCAAGTTCTCACTCAAGCAGAATTTAAATGGAAGCCTTGAACTGAAAGATTGCATGTATTGAATAAATATAACTTCTATTGGTTATGGAGAGTGTCTTATGTTGCCTAACGTACTTTTGTTGATCACATACTATACAATAGCTCCTTTTGAAACTATCGGGCTGATAAACAAATAAAATATGAAATAAGTATAAAAGGGTCAAAACAAAAGAAATGGAAAGACATTGTGCAGCATATAATTCCCATGTTGGTTCTTTTTCTGAGATTCAGTGTGACAGAAGGTTGTACTGCATGGGATGGCCATGTCTGTGAAGACTAACAAGAGCTAACGTCTAAATTTGCAAGTTTACCCAAAGGGTGACTTCATTACATAAAAGGTAAATCAATTCATGTTTCCCTGAAACAGCATTGTTTTTCAATTGTAGGTACATTATTAGCAAGTTCCTTTTATAGTGTAGCATAGGTTATTAAACAACTAAATAAATGTTGCCCATCTGTGCACCAGCAGTTTAAATGACTTATTGTACAGTTAATCAGTAATGCTTAATCAGCATGTCAATGGTTACCCACTTGGCTTAGGGATATAGATGATTTATGTGTACTGGGAATTGTAGAAAAGAAGTTGGATAAAATAATTTCATCATGGTAACAAAGAAAGGCAGAGATGAAGGAATTTTGTTGATTTTGTTAATGAGAAGAATATGTAGTTTGGCCCCACCTCAATTAGTATTTGCCTCAACCTAATCCACAATATTTGAAATGTGTATGACAAACATCTGGGCATTTCCTCCAGGGTGTTGTCAGATTCATTCAGCAACCACAAAAGCGTTTGTCTCTAAACACTTTATGTCTCTACTTTTTATTTACATTATACCTTTAACTGATGATACCGAGGAAGTAAAAATGAAGGGAGGACAGGGAATGGGGAAAAAATAAGAACCAAGATACATCATGTACAGGTACAAGTACCCAGTGATAAATGTAAATGTATTGTATACCTAAAGTGTGTCAATAAAAAGGAAAAAAAATTAATAACGTAAAGCTGAGATGGAATAGAAACTCTTATGCACAGCTGTACGATGAATAGGAATGTTTCATTAACGTTGGCTGGTTGTCTGAAATTCCACTTTCATTGCACTGATAACTTAAGGGATTTACTGACAGTAATAACATCTTGCAACCTTGTTCTCTTTAAAAGTGTCAAAATATTGGTGTTTGTGTACACTGATGCCGAGCTAGAAGGTAACATATTTGCCTCCCTTTGCTCCAAGGATGCATGGAAACATAACTTAGGGGACTGTCCCACATGAAGCCATTTAGTCAAAATAAGCACAGCTCTTCATTACAGACCTAATTATCAAGATTTAACATAGTAGATATTAAAAATATAGTAATTTAAAAGAAAAAAGAGGAGGAGAATTAAGATTGAGAAAACACTGTAGAAGAGAAGAAAGTGGATGGCAGAACATGAATTTTAAAATACAAGTAATACATGTGAATTAGAACAAAATTTAAATGCATTTTCAGGAAATTCAAAACAAGTTGGATTTAAATTCAAAATAAGATCTTACTTCCCACTCATGTAAAAGTTTGGACTAATTGGGTCTAAGGCTAAGACATCACATTTGGACCACTAAGTTCTCAAATACCTGAATCTGATTTCTCTCACATTTGATTTTTCATTTTTACGTTCCAAGGCAGGGTCCATGCTTCAGGCAATAGGAAAGAGGAATACATATAGCAAAAAGAGGTAAAAAAATAAAGTACACACTAGATTTCCATTAAAGATTGTTTCTGAGGGTTACCACCCATTTCTGAGTATATATCTTGATCAGAACCTAGTAAGATGACTACAACTCAGTGCAAAGGAAACTGAATAGTCCTAAAGTCTACAGTGTAGACTATAAAGTATAAAAGTATAGTCTGAAAAGTATAGCACATTTTGGGTGGCTAAATGCACTACTAAATAGCTAAGACCTTAATTCCTTGGAGATAATATTTTAAAAGCATAGTAAGGCAAAAATCTTTTACACTTGATAATTATCCTTCCACTCCATGAACTTCTGTTTGGACTGAATTTTTCACCTAGAAGTTATATGCTTAACCTAAAATATTTGTTAACTCATTTATTTCTACATTTACCATTCATAAAAATTTTCCTGACTAGAAAGGATTATTTAAAAGTCTTCTGAATTAGTTTCAATTTAAAATATTGATACAGGAAGAAGATACACAGTCTGACTCTCTACTTGAATGCTAAAATGAGGAGGACACAGAGACCAAATCTCTTAAATATGAGTTCAGAAGGTTACATTAAGCATTAGAAGATAAAGATGGCCAAAGAGTCTTTGAGCTTCCTCCCACCAAGAGATCGTGGGGCAGGGTCCCCTTACCTTGAATCTTGCCCTATTTTGACAAGTAAAATATTGTGGAATTATTGCTACATGGTTTCCTGGTTCAGGCTTTAAAATACTCTCTTCTTTCTCATCTTTTTCCTCAGAAATGTTCATTCTGGCAAAAGCAAGCCAATGTATATGATTTCTATCCTAACCTTATCAAGCTGTGTGGAAGCCCAAGCTTGTCATGAAAGAGGCTACATGGAAAAAGAGATGCCTGGGAAATTCTAGCTGCTCTAACCATCCTAGTTGAAGTGCAAAGCAGGTGAATGAAGAAACCATCTTCAACATTCCATTCTTAGCAGAAAAATATGGAGAGGAATCTAGTGTGCAGCCAGAACTGAGGTCACAGGTGTGTGGTCTAATGAAACTCTCCAACTGCTCAAGTTATCTCTGCTGAGATCCCCGGCAACTTGGACCATAGACAAGCTGCCTTTCTAGTGTCTTAAATTCTTGACTTACAAAATTATGCACATAATAAAATATTTGTTTTATTCTCCAAAAATTTGGGATGATATTTTTATGCAGCAAAAAATAATCAGAACATGTTCTATAAGCCAGGAGTTGTCTTTTTTCAAAATAAATATTTTGACTTATAATAGTGATATAAAATATAATATGTTTCTTATTTGTCTGCTGTCTCCCCAAAGAAAAGAATATTGGATGTTGGAGCTAAGGAAGTCATTTTTCAAATATAGGATTTTATTCTTCTTCATCCACTGAAGCCTGCTATTTTTGTAGTCTAATAAATTATGTTGTAAGATTTATATTTAATCAATCAGTGGATTAAGATGTTACTTCATTTATAACATGTTAAATGATGCATAAATGTAATACAATACAAATGAAACATGATAAACTGTAGAAACATATATACAAATTTGATTCAATATGTTCCCAATTGCTTTTGCCCTCTGTCAGTGTGATTGCTTTTGCATAATCTATGTCTCTAATTATCCCTTCCTCTGCTTTGCATATAAATAGCTAATTAGATAGTGTCCCTGTCAGCTATGAAGTATATAATATCCAAAGACATACTCCTTTAGAAATTTAATTTAAGATAACAGATTGTAGATTGTACCAACCAACTGAAAAATCTCAAGATTTTAGTTTGGTGAATCATTTGATGTTTTAATTTGAAGTCAGAAATGTCATTTGTGAATCAAAGTACTGGTTCAAGTAATTTACTTATTTTGAAAAATTCCACTTTATACCAAAGATCCCATTTCTTCTTCTCACTTTATATCAGCTCAATGCATGGTAACAAAAACAGTGGAAATGGAGACTAAATTTTTTTTTCTTTGTGGGAATGGAATTTACAAAATCTTGCAGGTGAGAGGGGGAAAATGAGTAACTCAGATCTGTAACTCACTTGTGAGATACAAGTGCTATTAGCCGTACTGAATAAGCACTTAATATACAAAGCGCTCACTGTGTGCTCTTTTTTTATATAAAGACAACTCTATCAAAGAATTATTATTATAGGAAATAGATGCTGAACACAAATGGAATACCCAGTGCTCGGGGTAGAAGAGAATCTCAGAGTATCAGTGACCTCTGCTTAGGAATGCTGCCATAGGAAAGCCCCCAGGCTTCTAAAAATAAAAATGTGCACTGCCTTTCCTTGGGGAAAGGATGAGTGAGATTCTTTAATAAAAATGCACTAGCTTGGAAGCCAGACCGATCTGGTTCATACCCAGAAGTACCAGTTGAATCATTAGCTGCAAATATCAGAAGCTTAATTTGGTTTATTTAACCAGAAAGGGGATTTATAGGAAAGGTTTGTGGGAAGTGCTCATACTGGAAGTTTAATGAATGTAACTTAAGTAGGAATCAAGAGTGGTCAAGCTCCAAAATTCTGCATAGAAAATTCCAGCAAAGACTCATAGTCTGGGTGTGGTGTTACATATCTGTAATGCCAGCACTCGGAAGGCTGAGATAAGAGGATGGTGGTGAGTTTGAGGCCAGCCTGGGCTACATAGTGAGTTCAAGGCCAGCCTGAACTATATAGCAATACCTTGTCTCACTCCTCCACAAAAATAGAAAACTTGAGCAAAAATTGTCATCATGGATCACTTTGCCTGCTATCAATGTGGACTAACCTGAATACTAATTGCTACACTTTGATTTTGTGTGAGAATTACATTTGACTGAAATCATTTGTATCACTACTCCAATATTCAAACCTGCACCGAAGTCATCTGACCAATTTTAGCTGCTAGGCAGGAAGGAAATATCTAGTTCTCCATCTTCACCCTCCTCAGTGGGAGTGAAGGCATTCACAGTCATTAGAAGTCCCCAACTCCACCAATAAACCTTAAGTAGGGATTCTAGGTGTTTAGATTTAATAAAAATCTATACCATACTTGGTTAATAGCAAACCCAAAACAGAAACGTGAGCTCTGCATCATTTCCACCATCCACTGACCGTCATGGAGTAAAACCTGGTTTCCTGCAAGGGAGTTCAGTTCTACCACCTTGGCAAATGAGGAGAGCACATCTCCAAGCAAATGTCCTTCATTCTACAAAAGGAGTGGGACTACCAGCCCACTGCCTTAGATGTTTCACTCAGCATCAGAGGGGTTATGAAAGAGTCCGAGAACTGTCACTCTTCATGTACTATATTGTTAGCCTCATTACAACTACAGGAAATCACCTCATGTTGCTGTTTTCGTTTTCATTGTCATTTTCCATCAGTCACTCAATCTCAAACACCTCACATTTCCTTAACTCTAAACTATATATGCTGTACATATCATTTTCTTCTCTTTGTCTCATCCTCAACTCCAGAAATGTTTTCTTTGCAGCAATCTATATCCTTTTTTTTACTGTTGATCTTAGATATTTGAAAGTGTCACCCTTAGCATATATAGGACTTCTTTCCCTCTTCCCTTAAAATCTCACTGAAGAGTAAGGCCTAAGTGTGCATCCATTTAGCTATAAATGTGTCTAGTTTATCACTCTTTATGGCTGAGTATTACTCCCTTTTATAAAAAAACACAAGAAATAAGAACCAAGATATATCATGTAAAGGTACAAATTCCCAATGATGAATGCCATCATATTGTACACCTAAAATGTACCAATAAATATAATGAATAAAAAAATCTCAATCCCTTTACAGATTTACAGATCACCCATTATGCCTCATTATTAGTATAATTTACCTACCATGTATAAACTTCCTCTCCAGTGGTTTGCCTATCTTAATTTTTATGCAACATCAATGCCAGTCTGTTACTTGAGCTGCTATTTTCTGATCATCTTGCCCACTATTCTGTCCAAATAAGTACTTACATACTTCATGTGCACAACCTAGATCTTGGCAATACTCATGAATTTATAATCCCAAAGATGAGGTGGGCTTGTAAATGCAGTTCCAAAATCATAAAATATCTTCCTCCTCCATTCACTTCTATGCTTCTTAGAAGTTCTTTCACATTTTATTCTTTCTTTTCAAACTTCCAGCATCAGTTTGGCCAGCTTTATTCTCAGTTGATTAATTTATCTTCTTCATCGTGGCAAGCTGAACAATTAGAAAATAACTTCCACAGACTTCTGCCATCATTATCCACTCATCTGCCAGCATCTGTACTAACATTGCCGGTTTTCCACTTGTTATAATGGGTTTACTATCCACACTTTCATCCAAAACTCATTTCCCCGTATGGCCAATAAATTCTGTCCTGTTAACTATGCAGGAAATTCTTAAGGAAGATCTGCTCCAAAAGTTCTTCATTTTCCCTGTCCTATATTATCTGTTCCTCCCCATATACTGGATCATTCTCTCCATCTTACAAACATGCTGATATTTCTCACAACTAAACCAACCAAACAAAAATACATTAAAATTTTTACCTCTACTGTTCACACACTTTTCAGAGATGGTTATTGAAGCAAAATACCTAAAAAAGAGATCTCTCTACTCTTAATTTCTAATTTGTCTGCTCTCCACAAATATTTTCTCTTAAACTTCTATGAGGTTTTCCCCCTCCTACTAAGCAATATTTTGTTATGTGCTTTAGAGATCATGAATAAATTCCTTGTGCTAAATCCAATGATCACTTCTTCTTTTTTTTTTTTTTTTGGACTGGGGATTGAACTCAGGACTTTGTACTTTTGAGGCAGGTGGCGGTGCCACTGAGCTAAATCCTGGACCCAATAATCACTTCTTAATATTTATTATTATTTAATCCTATTAAACATCTTTTGTTACAGTTAATCACATCTTCTTTTTTAAATAATGTTCTTCACTTGGTTTTTAGACCCTCACATGTCTATTTTCTTTCATCTTTACTCATTATTCTTTCCTCACCTCATTTAGGGATTCCTTCACGTTGACCAGTCTCTGTATAAATATTGGGGCACTTCAGAGCTCACTTCTTTGTCCTCTTCTTGTCTTTATCTACAGATTCTTCCTGAAGTCTCCCAGTTATAGGTCTTCATATTCTATCTCCTTATGCTTCAGCCCAGCTCACCCCAGCCCAGGCCTCTCTTCTGAACACTCAAAACTTCTACCCAAATAATTACTAGACACGTTTTCTTGAATGTTGCATCAGTCAGCTTTCCCAGTGCTCAGACATAATACCCAACATCCAGAACTTAAAGGATGAGAAATCTAAGTTGGCTAATAGTTTCAGATAATTCAGTCTCTTTCCAGCTAGCTCCAAGGCGGAAATATGGCAGAAGAGTGTGGGAGAGCATATATGCTCAGTTCACAGTGGCCAGGAAGTAGAACAAGGGAACTGCACCAGAAAGGAACAGGTGAAGGACCAGATATAGTACACCAGGCTGTGCCTTTGAGACCCACCCAGACACACCCAGGAGCGAGATTTTATTCATGCCAAAGGTAGATCCCAAAGCCAATCAAATGGGTCATATATCTTAACTGTCACATTCCACCCCTTGTCAATTTGCTATCCAGAACAATGGAAGAGTGTAAACATTCTCCTTACTAAAGAGAATAATGGAGGGTAGAAAAGAATAGGATCAGTGTAAGACTGAATCACAGCAGGGCAAATCTTAAGTCCTGTGCTTCATCTGGGGCACATGGAGGTGAGCCAAAGGGCTTGGGCAGCCCTACCACTAAGGCCTTTCTGGTTGCAGCCCACTTGGCCCCTCTGTTAGGCTGGCTCCCCTCATAGTCTGCAGATTTCCTCAATACATGTTCCACATTCCCTGGGATCCCTGACTTCCTTGGGGTCTCCATTGCATCTTTGTATTTATTTCTACAGCTTCAAACATAATTTTAGGGACTTCTTGACTGGCCTCAAAGGTCATCCTTGGAAATCTTGGTAGAGAGCTTCCTGATCTCACAACTGTTGCAGTCTTCATGGTGGTAAAACCAGCACCACATGGACAACACCGAAGTCTGTTCTCAGCAAAAGCTGTAACCAGACTACCTTGGACCATGGCTGCATAGGCCTCTGAGTGCTTTCATGGTTGAACTGGAAATGATATGGGGAACCAATTTCTTACAAGGCCCTTCATGAGCAGAGACCCTAAAGACTATCTTCTCAAATGAAAGGTTGACACTTTTGCATCCTTGAGCCTGTGCTGGGTCGAGTCTTACTGATTTCTGAGATGTCTTCTAGGCATTTTTCTTTTCATCCTCATATAAATTACTTGGTTTCTCTTTAATGGTGCTAAGCCAGCCCAGCTAATTCTACCTTAACCATCATAGATCCCTAGTATTCATCTTCAAACTAACATGTTAATCTTGATTAGTCCCACAACTCCGGTTCTATCAACTGACTTTCCCATTTCCACTGATGGAAATTAGCCTTTAGTTTCTCAGATCCAAACCCTTAAAGTCACACTTCATTTTCTTCTCTCAAACCCAAATCTCTCAAGAATTTCTGTTTGCTTGGCTTGTATTAAAACACACATCTCATCTCCACTGCACCTTCATGACTAGGGAATAGCATTCTCATCTGTGTTGCCACTGTTACCAATTAACATAACAAAAGCTCAGTGGTGTTGCATCTGGACTAGAAGAAAAGTCAAATACTTACAAGGGTCTCCATTTTCCTGTGGTTTATACCTGACTCTTCTACCTTAGTCTCCCATCTACTCTTACTTGAGGCCTTTCAACAATTTGTTCTAAAAAGCTCACCTGTATAGCAACATCTCCTTTAGTCTGTGCTCAAGGGTGCTTCTTTTTGAGATTTGGAGGGCTCTCTTTAGAATTTTACCCCGTCCCTTTTATTACTTTTCTCATTGCTGAGACAAAATACCTGATGCCCCAAGTTAAAGGAGGAGTATATTTAGCTCACAGTTTGTAGAGGTTTCAGTTTATATCTGGCTGGCTCCAAGGCAGGGTGGAACGGTAGAGGGGCATCACAGAGGGGAGACAGTTCATGTGTGGCAGAAGCCAGCAAAGTAGCAAAGTAACAAAGAGGCAGCAAGCAATGACAGCAGTTATCTTTCTGTCCCTTATATTCTATCCAGGCTACATGCCCTTAGGGTGGGGAGCACTCACACCCAGGATGGGACACTCTCAATCTTGGCATTGCATCATGAATCAATCCTAACATCACATCCTTAATGCCAGTACCACATACTCTGGATCCAGCTACCTCTGCAAAGCTCCACCTATGGCCACATAAGGCTTTAGGGGGCCATCCAGACACAAGCCGTAACACTACTCATGAGTTCAGCTTTAAGATATTGAGGCTGAAAGTTGCCCATTTTGCTGCAGCACCTTCAAATACCACTGTATTAATTTATTCTTCTTGGGGTATATTCAACAGAGAAGGAGAAAAGAAAGAATTATTTAATTGCATTTTGGGATAGTAATGTCTAATTGCTGTCATTCTGTCATCATAGGGAGTTAGGATCTAACTGCATAGTAGGTAGATTTTTATTTAATCTTCACTTTTCAGATGTTTTTTTCTCAGAGTTCTGAGTCTTTGCTAATCAAATTCTCATGAGAAAAATCTCCTGATTTTTTTATCTAAAGAGGAAGCCAGGGCAGTAGCTGGTTGAGGCCAGGAGGATTAGCCTTCATTGTATGTTGACTTTTAAACACATGTCAGATATTAGCCTGCCATCTAACTTCAGGTTTCTCCCATACAGAATTTCTGAATTCTGAAATATTGGAGTCTGTAGTTCTATTACTGCTATTTATCTTTCTATGTCTTTGAAAATATACACTTTAAACTAGGGATTTACACTATTGTTAATTTGTTTTTACTCCTCCATTTTATTTTAGTGTTTAAGAAAATCTCCAATGGGTAGATTTCCCTTTCTATATTCTCTTTTCACTGTGCATTGATGCTCTTTTTATTTATTTGTAATAATTCTAGTGAAGTCTGGGGAGAAATAAGGGATTGTCTTAGTCACATTTTTGTTGCTGGGACAAAATATCCAGCATCCACAATTTAAAAGAGGAGAAGTTTATTTTGGCTCATAATTTCAGTTCATGATCACCTGATATCACAGCAGAAACAAAATGGCAGGAAAAAAATGTTCAATCCATGGCAGCTGGGTAGCAGAGGAGTACTATTGTTATTGGAAATAATACTGGAGACAAAATATGAAATATTATCTCTCCCAACCTGTTAAATGTATGATACACTGAGTTCTTGTTCTCTAGAAATCAAAGAATGAGTCCTAGGAACAACGGAGGTTAAGAGTAGGAAGACATTTATTGATAGGAAAGCGCCTGAGGGACACAAGGGGTCCCTAGTGGGTATCCCAGGGACCCCACTTTTCTGAGAGGAGTTTTATAGGGTGAAACCCATGTGGGTTCAACGTGGGCCACAGCCATGAACATCCAATAAGGTTACAGTATAGTCACTTAGGTAATGGTGATGCAATTGGGAAACAAGTCACGTAACAAGCATGGATGGGAAGAACAAAGATTCTCCTAGGAAGTGGTAGGTCCAGAAGTCTCTGGTCACCCATGGGGTGGCTGATGTCTATCTAGACTTCATTAGGCCCAGTGTTTGTTCTTTGAGGAAGTATGCAGGTCTGGTCATCTTGTCCTTTATCTTGAGGCCTGGTTTTCACCCAATGTGTCTCTGCTCACAGATGGGTTATGTGTCACCTTTGTCCTAACCCTCTTGAGGACCTAACCCTATCTGACTACCTATAAAATTTCTACCTAGCTCATCAATCTATAATTCTATGAGAGGAGTTAGGGAGGGAGAACAAACCTTTCAGTGACCTCTCTTCTGACCAGGCTCCAGCTCTTAAGGGCACATTTAGCTATGAACTCATCAGTGGACTGATTGATGAGTCTCGTACCTCCATGATCCAGTCAAAACACATGAAAATTTGGGAGGACATGTGGATCTAAATCATAAAAGGAACAAAGCATGTTTGGTCAATCTGTCATTTTAAACTAAGGTTGCTTTCATTTTATAAATCTCATAAATGAATCATCTATTTAACATTTAGTTAATTATATGTTTACTATTCATATGTTCTGCTTTCTTCTTTCTTGGATTCAGTTTTTGTTTTGCTGGAGAACATACTTTAATAATTAGTGAAGGGAGGAAAGTTTTCAGCCTCCTAATTTCTCAAAATTCAAAAAAATATATTTCTTTGGCACATATTTAAATATAATTTGATTAAGGCTAAAATATTTTTCATAAATATGGTATATATAATGCTTCAGTGTTTTCTAGAATATTGGAATTTTAATTTTCTCTCTGCTAGCTTATGGAATTTTCTGTTGATTCATGAGGATTAAATTTCACTGCAATGTTTCTAGGTTTTTTAAGTAATAATTTTAGTACTCATTCATATTTTTATATGAAAAATAACTTTCTTCAGAGTAGGGATTAAAAATTATTTAATCCTATTACTTATTTGACTATGTCTTATCTATTTATTTTCACTTTTTAAAATGTACAAGTTTTTTCTTATTTTTCTTTTTCCTTGCATTTTCAGAAAAGTTGCCTTGACTTTCTGGTATGTTACTTGATTATTCAGCCAGAGGCTTTCTATTATTTGATTTTTGATCAAGTTTCCAAATTCTTTCTCTCTTCCTCTCCATCCACCCATATGAGCTATCTGCTTCAAAACAATTTATTCCAAAACCTGATGGTTTTAACAAGAATGCAATAGTTTAGATCTAAAATCTCCCCCAAGGTTTTCATGTGTTTGGAAAAGATTGGACCGTATGGGCACTATACTCATCTGTGGACTAATTCTTTGATGAATTAAGTAGTTGAATCTGCTGTTAGGAGGTGGGGCCTGGTAGTGGGGGTCACTGGGGCATGATATGGAAGGGTATCTTTGTTCCAGTGTCCTTTCTTGTTTCACCTTTCTGGCTGTCAGGGGTTCAGGATCTTTTCTTCCACCATGCTTGCTCTGCCATTTTGTTTCTGCCTTGGAGACAGTCATCATGGGCTGAAACTGTGAGCCCAAATAAACCTCTTCTTTAAGTTGTAAGTGCTTGGTATTTTGTCCTAGTGATGGAAAAGCGACTAAGACAGCAAACTATTATCTCATGGTTTCTATAAGTCTGGAATGCCTGTGGGGCTTAATTGGTTCCTCTTCCTGGAGATCTCTCACAAGACTGCAATCAGGATGGTGGACAAAGTTGAAGACTCCTGTAAATGTTCAATTAGGGGAAGATCTTTTACAAGCTCACTCATGTGACTAGGCAAGATTAGTTACTTGTGGGCAGTTGGGAGGTTTTTGTTCTTTACTGACTGTGGGCTGGAGAACTCTCAGCTTCATGCTGTGTGGGCTTCTTCGTGGATCAACTCACAACCTGGCATGTGACTTCCATCTGAGAAGAAAGAGAGCAAAGGGAGCTGAAGCCTCTTTATAACCTAATTGTGGAAGTGCTAATCATCATGTTGGCATGTTCTTTTTATTAGAAGAGAGTTATTAAATCTAAAGAATACTCAAAAGTTAAGAAAGTGGGGATCATTGGCAGCCATCTTAGAGACTGCTCACCCCTCAGCTCCTACTTTATGTTGGTGGATCAATATATTTTTAACATGAAACTCTAAATCTTTCAGAGGATGCTAATATAATGAACTTGACCATCTCTTCTACTTCCTGTAATAATTATTTTTGTTCAGTTTCTTGATTAATATGAATGTTTAGTGTTATTGTGTAGTATTTCACATTTATAATTAAAAGTCTAGTTTGATCAGTATTTCATGTACTCAACATGAGAAAAATTTGTATTCATCTGGTAGTGAGTACAAATTCTGATTTCAAGACTCTGGCTAGGGTGTTCTTGCTGAGAGGGGTTGAGTGAAGATGCAGCCTGCCAGGTCCACAGCGTTTGTCTCTGGAGGGCAGTGGAAAAGTTATTTGAGAAACTCCTCTTTTTCTCTCTAGAACCAGAGCTCCTGCTAGGTATTTTCTGCCTTTGAATAGAGAAGACTACTTGAGATTTAACCTGAGGGCAGCTGCTCAGAGAGGAGCCTCATGCAGCTATTCCTGTAGTCTTTAATTAATTACACCATTCCCTTTCCCATGGCTCGTGCATGTTTTTCAACCCTGCCTGGCTTTGATATGGGTTAGGCAATAGCTTTTCCAGGGCAAAAATCTTCCTTTTTGAGGCCTTCTCTCTTTCCTGTAGAGATTTTTCAGGCTCCTCTGTTTATTGAGTTTCCTGGTGGATCTCAACATAATACATTTTATATTTTCAGGATTTCTTCAAATCTTGATCTTTTAATGAAACATTTTCTGGCTTCCCAGTGACTAAAACATCGTTAGCATTTTCCTCAGCTTGACAAAGTTTTGCACAGGCTTCTTCTTGATTGTAGATCTTGGATTTCCTTTTATTTTATTTTTTTTAAAGCATTTACTTTAGAAAACTTATAAAGTCTTTCTCTGCCCCTTTGAGATACAAGCCTTCCTCCAGTCATTAGCCAATTTAAAAACCCAAGAGTATCTTTCTTAAGGACCTAGGAAACGGTCTTTAGAAAGATAACCATGGATGGAAGGAGCTAGTGTTCCCATCTCCCAGGCTCTGTGGAAGGGAAGAGCCTTACTTTAACTATTCCCATTACCAAACACTGAGCACTTCGATCCTCCTCTATTCTCACCTTCCAACACCTCCCATTGTCTCAACCCTGTGCTTAAAACCTCTCCTATCTTGTGGCAGCACTGTTGAATGCAGTGTTTCTCCCCTATAGTAAAGATTTTAAGTAGAATTTTCCCTGCCTGTTAAACTGTTTACAATGTAATTATTCTTTGACATCAGAGCTACTCCAGATTCACACTTAGTTTTAGAGTTCATTCTATCATCTCAATGGAATTTTGCCTGAATCAGGGGTAAGTGCAATTGGTATGCTTCTGGAATTGGCAGTGCAAATCCAATTATTTTATTTCATCTTAAAAATTAACTTGTCACTAATTCATAAATTGCTAATGTCTCCATTTTATATAGCTTCTTGATTTTCTCAAGGTACTCCTTTAATTATAGAACTTTATTTTTTTCACTGCAAGTTTGTAATCATACATTACTTATAATAAAGTATATATTTTATAACATATTTTGTACTTCTGTCACTAGATGGAGGGTGCTGTGGGGCCTTTTTCCAATTTCTTGGTGTCCTCAACAAACAGTTGGAGAAGACACACAGAAGAGGTGGGAAGGGTATATGATTACTAAGATGGGAAAGAAGTTTACTCTGCAGGGCAGGAGAGAGCTGATGAACAGACTCTCAGCAGCCCTGGGGTTAAGGAGTTAAGGTTTTTCTCTATCTGAAATTCCTGGATTGGCTTCACCTCATGCAAATAAGGCATTGGGGTAGAACTCACTTGGCCTGGGTGGGTTTCAACTGCCCTATGGAAGACTTACTTGTCTTCCTAGGAGACTAAATGAAGGATTGAATGTAGCACTTTTCTGATTAGTTTAAAGCAAAACAAGTGCATTAAAACTTGTTAGACATTTATTTCCATAAAAGTCTCTAAACTCAAACCCCTGCATCATTCATAAGATTTCTTTACTCACAAGGATCAACTTTCTGTCATTTTGTTTCACTGTGCCCTGTCTCTCAATATCCTGCATATGACTGTTGTTTTTCTAGGTTTTGCACTCTTTCTAGTCAAGGTTCTCTTCTACCTTCTTTCCAAATGGACTTAGCTCTTTATTTTTGTGCAGTTCTACCGCCAATTTGGTATAGCTGAGACTGTAAATCTACTAAGCAGGGAAAGTCAGACTCATACTTCAAAGTCTCACCCTTTAGGTAGTTCAGAAGAACTGATAAAGCGAAAATTCTGGTTTTCCATTCTAGTTTTGAAAACAAACAGTTATGGTTAGCTTGAGTTATGAATGTTATTTTTACTATGCCACAATTGAAATTATCTGAGCATTTTACAAATCATTTTAAAAATGTCTATAACTAAAGATCAGAGAATATTTCAGCTTTAATTTTCCTGCTAATTATTCTGTTATTGAATATGTTATGTTGTGAAAAGATCAATATAGCAGAATAGTCCACTAAATCTCCTTTTCTTGATTATGAATTATCTTTTTTCTTATTTTTATGGCTATATCCACTTTGCTTAGCCAAGTTTTTTCAAGCAAGCAAGGAAGGAAGGAAGAAAGGGAAGAAAGCATAGATATACAAAATTAGAAATAAGGATGAGAATTTATATAAGATGGTATTTTTGTCAAATGTATGCAAATTGAAAATCTACATGAAATTGGTAACTGTCTACAAAAAAATAATTCTGTATGTTTGGATTGGAGAAGATCTTTCTCAGTAAGAAATAAGCCTCAGAACTGTAAAGACAATCATTGATATACTTTCCTACCTTAAAGTTTTTGTTAGCACAAGGTCCTGATCTCAATCCCCAGTACCAAAAAAAAAAGTTTTTGTTTTTGTTTTATATTAGAGATTGAACCCAAGGTACTGAGTTACATCCACAATACTTTGTTTATTTTTTATTTTGAGACAAGGTTTTGCAAAGTCACCACACAGCCAACACTGGGCTCGGAATTGTGATCCTGGTGCCTCAGCCACAGAGTTCTGGGATTGGAGGTATGAAATACTATGCTCTACTAAGTTTTTTAAAGTAGAAAAATAGGATAAAGAAATTCAAAAGCTTAATGATTACCTGTAATAAAATTCCATGCCGTAATAGCAAAATAACAAAAACAAAAACTACTTCCTTTAATATATGTAGAATTCATATAATCAATGAGAAAAAGAACATCAATCTAATAGAAAAATGGAAAAAGAACACCAACTGACAGTACACACAGAATAAATGGCTAGGAAAAATAAAATCAATCTCATGATGCATTAAATAAATGCAATACATTTTTGCTTATAAAATTGACATTAAAAACATTACTTAAAAATCACATTTGGAGAGAATTTGGGAAACAGAAGCTTTAAGGAAATGAACATGTAAATAAATTCTCAACCTTCATTACAAGTTTCAGTATTTATCAAAATTGAAAAGACACACAGCCTTTGACCCAAACAACTCTACCTCCAAA
This sequence comes from Heterocephalus glaber, assembly GCF_000247695.1. The sequence goes on along the minus strand of NW_004624795.1, from coordinate 9,724,126 downwards.
CTTCATACATTTTGACAGATTTGAACAAAAGCACATGAAGGAAGAAATTAAGAGGAGCTAGTAAAGAAAGACTCATCTGTCATTGTAGAATTGATTACGTAAAGAACGCTGTCTTTGTAGAATGGAATATTACAGAGTGATTTATAGGAAATGCAAATTCGTGTTTGTCTACTTCACTATTTGAGGAAAATGTGGCTAGAAAGACATATGTACTGTATAAACAGAATATTTCTGGAAGTATGCAGACGGAATTGGCAATATGAGTTACCTCTAAAGAGGGAATTTGAAGGGGATTTAATGATGAAGAAAGATTGAATTTTCACTATAATCCCTTTAGTTCTGTTTGCATAGTGCCATTTGCATAAATTGTTTTTAAATAAGCCAAAAACAAAATAAAAGAGATAGTATATTATGCACAGAACATATTTTACATTGAGGTATTATGAAGTGTTTAACACTATCAATTCCCTAGTTCCTAAAAATATTAGTTACGGACTTACGTTTTGAGCCCCTATCCCTGTGTTTACCAGCTCTACACCATAGAAATCCAATTAAATTCCCCTTAAAGTAGCTCAGGTGGCCAGATAACTTGAATATTTTAAAAGAAATCTTGCCATTTGTCATTTAGCTTTATCACTTAGGGTTTATTGTACCATAGTAATTCATTATTGCTAGACACTAGGCTTGGGCTGGTATGACGTTATATTTTAAGTCAGCCCCACTTTATGTGGTCGTGTTTATTCAAATGAAATTTTGTGTCTGCTAGAAGCCAACCTGTGTAAAATTTATGAAAATATTTTAGTTCATATGAAACGTCCTAACAAGGGACATTTTGGGCTTGAATAATTGGCTTCATCTATTTCAGTATAAATGGAGGTTATGTCCTTGTGCCAGATATGCTAATAATTTCAAGATCTATGAGTACTAAGTACACTCTGAATTGGCCTTAGTTGAAATTGTGAAGTACAGAGTTGGTTCTCATCAGAGCTTAGTTGTACTTCACATTCTCACTCAGGCATTTATTGAAAGTTATCCAACCGACCTAGCTATTCCTCCTAATTTTATCCTCCTATCTAGTCAAACTTCAGAAAAAAAGACTGTTTTAGCTCACTGTCATAACAGTATCTAGCAAACAGGAAGCACTTTAATATATGCCACGGGTCGCACTAGGCACTTTACCTACATTGCCTTATTTAATTATAACAGATATATCACTGCTAAGGAAAGTATAAATGGGTATGGCCATCTCAGCAGTATATATTAAACATAAAAATGTCTTTAGCTTGTGCTGTATCAAGGGCTTCCTTTATTTTTACTCTAGCAAAAGCACTTTTACAGGCTTAAGGAAATTCATTCAAGCATTGTTTAGTATAGCTAAAATACAAAGATTCCATGTGTCTATAGCAGAGCACTGTTGGACAAGGAAATAATATAGGACAGTTAATGAAAATAATATTACTCTGTCGTACTCAGATGGATATACCACCAGAAAATATAATGAATGAGAAAGCAAGGTGAAGAGCATTATCCAGAGGATAATACTATCTATATAATAAAAAAGAAAAAACATACAACAAAATTATCTAAAAAATTGTTTACAACATCATAGTAAAAGTTGTGGAATAGACCAAAAAAAAATTCACTAGAAGTACTCACCACTCAGATAAGAAATAGGCCAGAGGGTAGTGGTTACAGGAAATTTCTATCTGAGATGTGGAAAACTTTACAAAAATAATGTATTTATATATTTCAAATTCTAAAAAGGCTTTTTGAGAGCTTCTCTCACTGACTTATGGACCTCAACAAAGAAAGATTATTTTCTTCTAAGCATTTTATTGAAGGCACATATTTGGGCCCTTTGTCATAACTTCAGTGTGCACTTACATTTAGTTGGCAGGAGGATGGGTCACGGGGCAAAGAGCAAGGAACATCTCTGAATATCAGGTCCACTGCATCTCTAAGGTTATTTAATCTGGATAGCAACACTGCTAGTAAGGTATGATTATAATTCATTTTATAGATCAGTTACACAATTTTCCCAGAATCCCATTGCTTATAAGTATGAATATATAACAATAAAACACTGATGCAGAATATAGCTTCTAGAATGTTGAACAGGCTTCTCTGGTCAGCAGAAAGATCTGTATTTCAAGGAAATTAGGCAGGACTTTTATTAGTCTCTTTTTCTCAGGTGTTTCTTCTGTCCATTGTCCCAAGTGACTATTTGGGATACGTGTGCATATTTTCCTTTACTCCTTTGATGTATACTTAAAAGCATAACTGCTTGGAAGCGTATCACTTAAAGGCATGATCTAAGGTGGTCTCTAGTGATTCTCACCGCCTAGCCTTCATGATTTTACATAATTCTGATTCCTTGAGTGTAGATAGACCCTAGATTTGTTCTGACCACTGGAATATCTCAAGCATCGGAGGCTGTCACTTGCTGGATCACATTACCCTATGTAAGGCTCCACCTTAGATTCCCACTTTCCATTCTCTTTCCTGGGCTCATGAGAGACACCATATTGAAGATGTTTCCAAGACAAGAAGCCGTGGGTGTGTCTCCTAGGAGACAGGGGTGACCTCCAGTAAACAACCAGGAAAAAAACTGAAGCTCTTAATTTTACAGCTATAAGGAACTGAATTCTAGCAATCAGAGACAGCTTGGAAGCACATTCTCCCCCAGCTCACAAATTGTTTGCAGTCTGTTGAGACCTTAAGGCAATGACCCGGCTAAACCTCAAATCCCAAAGCTGTGAGGTAATAAACGTGTGTTGTTTTAAGCTACCACATTTGTGGTGATTTATTACACAGCTGTAGGTAACTAAATATAATCAATCAGGCATAAATTTCCAGGAATGTGATTCAAACCACCTGAGAATTAGACTTAACAATTTTAAAAGGCTGGAAGGGGGAAGACATTAGTCTACTGGATGTCTAACGATATAAGCAGAGCTACCCCTAAAAGGATAAAATGTGTGGAAAGAGTATTTTGACTAAAGGTTTCTGATGACAATTTTTGCTGGCTACACAATTTTACCGAAGGCTATGCACAAAATACTGACTTGATGTCCAGATTCTATTTTTGAATACAAATAAAGGCCTTCAGGAAATGTGTGTTTTTTTTTTTCCAGGCAAGTATTAAACCTCTCAACTAGTTCAAGTCTTCTGAGTAAAGATGGACAGGAAAGGGTTATAGAAATGTGTGTTCCTGAACCTGTTGTCAAGAAATTACAAATCTGATGTGAATTACAATCACCAAGAGATACTATGGCCCACTGGTCAAACACTTTAATGGTTTTCTGGTATCACACTGACCCTGATCAGTTTATCCCATCCCTCCTAACGTGATATCTTTGCTCTAGGATAATTATCTGCCACTCTAGGATTTTAGAATTGCTTCACTGAATCTCTTTCTTGGTGAAGACAGGGAAATTATATTTCTCTTAAACAGTCCCCTCTATCATTCTGCAGTGTACTGCTACTGGCAAATTTTTCCAGGTCTTAATAACTGTCAGATAATCAACTTTCTCTTGTTAACAAGCATCCCAAGGTTTAGGACTTTGGGTTTCAAGTTTCATTTTTCTGACCTATTTCTTCAAGTTCTAAGAAACACAAAAAATTCCTCTTGTATCTGATATGAGATGTTTGTCATTTGTGCTTAGTAAATCTATTAAGTGAAAAGTGAATGGTCTTGCTGGATCTGTCTTTGTCTACTAGGCCAGTGTACTGCAAAGTAGAAAGAGCACAGAATTTGGAATATGATAGACCAAGAAGGAAGCTTTGCTTGTGCCTCTTTCTTCCTGACTCTGCTCTCCTCTGCCTCACTTTTCCCATGTGTAACTGATGATAATTTCTGCCTCAGATATTCCAAGTGGAGACTGGTTAAGCCACAAAGATTGTAGATGACTAGTCATAGTTCAAAAGAAGTTGAGTAGCTTTTGAATGGCAATGAAGTGCAAAAGAGTCATCCGTCTGTCTACGTACCTAACATCTATCTATTATCTATCTGTCTGTCTATGTATCTATGTATCTATGTATCTATCTATCTATCTATCTAATCTATCATCTATGTAGTAGGGATTGAACTTAGAGCTTTGGCTCTGTGCTACATCCCCAGCCCTTTTCTTTCTTTTTTGATTTTGAGACAGTGTCTAAGTTCCTAAATTGGCCAAGCTGGGTTTGAATTCCCTGAAGCAGCCTTCCAGAGTGCTGAGATTATAGGAGTCTTCCATAATGCCCTAAGATTCTTCAACTTCTCTTTTTTCTTTCCCTTTATCCTAGACTGGAATTTACTTAGTTCCTGTACTTAAGTCTTAATAGCCAGTCTCCCCTTCTGGCATCTATCTAAACTTCTTTATGATACAGAGTAATTTCTTGCACAACTATATTTTTATTCACTTAAACAAGGAATCTGACAGTCTTCCTTATTAGTCTAGAGTTTGTAGCTCTGATAGAAAACAAAAAGGGTGAAGAGTGCCTATTTCTTTGATGTTGTGTATAAATCTGTGCAACTGCTCATTTTTATAATATAATTTGCTAAATAATGGTAGAGCTCAAAGACTTAATATATTAGGATGGTGAGGAATGAGGAATTTGGAATAGCTTGAATTTATGACTTAGTTAAACTATCAATTCATAAAGTGGGATATCAAGAAAAGGAAAACAAAACTTTGAAAGGAAAATATGATAAACAAGCATCTTATGTCTTGATAAAGCCTCTTCCTGTCTCTTAATTCTTGGTCCACTGTGTTCCATATTGTGTCTCCTTTTTACCTATACTAAGGATAGGCAAATTGGTGAAGACTTATACAAGCACAACTATTCATTTTCCACTGTATACATTTACTAACTACAAGTGATATATAAACATTTCTTGCACCTAGCATATGGAATGTCATCAAGAGTGAGTGTAAGTTGTGGAAAGGGATAGGAAACTGAAGAAAGTGGATTAAATGTGTAAAAATTGTCTTGTAAAATATCTGTCAATTATTCATTCTCTCTTTCCTTCCAGGTATATTATCTGCCTGTATTAGCTTTTTGTTCTTTTAACAAAATACTTGAGGCCAGCTATTTAATAAAGAAAATAAGTTTCTTTAGCTCAGTGTTGGGAGAGATGAAGTCCAAACATGTGTAACATGACTGAGGGCCCCTGGACTGTATCACCCTTGATGGGAATGTGTGTATCTCTCTGTATGTGCGCTGTCTCTCTCCCTCTCCTTATGATGCTATCAGGATTCAATCATGGCAGCTCTAACCCAATGATGTAAACTGAGCCAGTAAGCTCACAAGGACCACCTCTAAACACCCCAACTGGATTAAATTGCCACCCTCTTAATACTATTAACATACAACTTTGGGGGATTAAACTGCTTCATGAGTTCAGTGTGTTAAATCACATACAGACCATGACACTTTCTGTGACCTAGCAGTGACTCATGTATAAACCCTGGATAGGTGCAGCCACTGTGGAAGTCAGTATGGAGATACTTCAAAGAACTAGGACTAGAGGTCCCATTTGACCCAGCTATTCCCCTGCTGGGTATCTTCGCAAAAGAATTAAAAGAATCATACCACAGTGATATATGTGCACCTATATTCATGGTGGCACAGTTTCTAATAGCTAAAGCTTGGAAGCAGCCCAAATGCCCATCAACTGGAAATTGGATAAAGAAAATGTGGTTTTTTTATAAAATGGAGCACTACTCAGCCTTAAAGAATGAAAAACTAGAGTCATTTATAGCAAAATGGATGCATATCGAGGCCATACTCTTCAGTGAAATAAATAGGACACACATGTGTAAATACTGAATAGTTTCACTAATGTGAGAAACTGATAGTGTAAATAAGGGTTAAAATGATTAAAATGAATAATTGATAATTCAAAATAGGAAAAAAGATCCAAAGATGAAGGAGTGAAGGGAGGGGAAGGGGAAAGGAAAAGAGGGAAAGGGAAAACTATGAGAAAAGAAAAAAAATGGGAATGAAATCTATGAAAATAGGGAAGGGTGGAGGGGGTGAAGGGTGCACAGGTAATGGGGGAAAAAAAAAGAACCAAGGTATGTCATGTACAGGTACAAACACCCAATGATAAATGTAAATGAATTGTATACCTAAAATGTACCAATAAAAGAACTAAAAGAAAGAAAGAAAGAAACAAACAAACAAACAAACCCTGGATAACTTGGACTCCCTGAAACAGTGGTTAATAAATCTAAATCCAAGTTCCTTTTCTTTCCTTTCTCTGGCCTAATTTTTCTATTGTCAAGAAATAGCATAATATTTTCAATAAGTCAATAATCTCCTGAGGAAGAAGTTTTAAGAGCTTAAAAATGAGAATTCAAAAAATGTATCCCCATAACTCATTTATTCACTAACTTCCACGTCTGTGGTGTCACATGCACATTTCAGATTGAGTGAATACTTCTGTGGCCTAATAAATAGTCTGCCATTTCTGCTTTAATAGGCTCTGTTGCCTTTTAATACAAGAGGATCCAATTAGCCTATGTTTAGCAAAAAGTTAGACTATAACTTACCATATCTGGCTATATGACAAAGCAAAACCTTTTTTCACAAATCTTGTCATGATGTAAATTGCCTTATTGTTATGTGAAACTACATTTTAGCTTTTTTTTCTTTTTAAACTTACCACTTTCAAGTACATCAATTATATGATACTGATGATTCTTCAGATAATGAGCAATGATATTTTAATACATAAAAATATAGACAAGGAAAATCATAAAATACATTCATAGATATGCTAGTCAGATTTCCATCACTGCAACAAGTACCTGAATGGATAAACTTACAGAGAGGGTATGTTTATTTTGGCTCACAATTTGGGAGGTCTTAGTATATAATCAGTTGTCTCTGTCACTTTCAATGTGGCAGGACATTCATGGCCAGGAAACAGGAAAGAGAGAGAGAGAGAGACAGAGACAGAGAGAGAGAGAGGGAGAGAAATGGGCAAAATTCCCACTGCTTGCATCAAGGATGTGCTGTGTTATAGCTTAATGTACAGTAACATTTGTGTTCATGAACAGTTCAGTTTGCAAACAGAGAAGCAGTCAGCAAGATTGTGCTTCTGTTAGTGAACTCCACATGGGGTGAGGAACGTCAATGTCACCATCTTTCCCAGAATCACGGAATGAGTTAAGTTCGTAAACTGAGGTATCACCATATCTAGATGCTGTCCCAAAGACCCTTGCACTCATAGGTGGGGCTTTTGGAAGGTGACTGGATCACAGGTGTGTGGTACTGGATTAGTCCACTGATGGGTTTAGAGCTGGGGTGATGTTGGGAGGTGAAGCCTGGTGGGAAGAGGTGGGTCACTGTGAATGTGACCTGGAAGGGTGTGCATATAATGTGGTACCTTGGTTCATGAACTTAATTATTTCCACAATTCTGGTCACAAACTGAATTGGTTGAGAACTGAATCAAATTTCCCCATAAGGTCAACATTGAACCTAACCATTGAATTTGATTTGATTCTCATCCAATTTGGTTTGTAACCAGAATGGTGGAAAGAACTAAATTTGTGAACTGAGTTACTACTGTACATCCTTCCTTCCTCCTTGATGCTGCCCTTCTACCATGCCGCTCTGCCTTGGAGCCAGCTGACTGTGCACTGAAACATCTCCAAACTACAAGCCAAAATAAATCTTTCCTCCTTTTAAGTGTTGGTGTTGAGTATTGCATCCCAGTGACAAGGAAGTAAGACACACTCCCAGTGACGTAAAGACCTCCCATTAGTTCCATCTCTTAAAGGTTCCTGTACCTTCCAACACAATGTTGGAGGCTAGACCTTTCACAAATGGACCTTTAGGGGTTCGAACTATAGCAATGAATGCTCAAAACCAATCAAATAAAGAATAGAGAGAAATCTTTGCAGTGTATTTGGGATTCAAGACATCATTCCAATGTGTTTACTCAGCCCTAAGCAAAAAGAGTCAAAGGCAAAGGGGATTTCAAATACATAGTGCTGAGAAGTTGAAAACACTTTTGTGTCTGATACAGACAGGTAGTTTTAAAGATCTGTGATTCAATTTTTACAACAATCCTCAAAAATAGATATATACACCCTTCTAACATGTAGGAGAGCTCATATTTGCCTTGGTGTCTGTCCATTGCTTTGAATATGTTACCGTTGTGAGGGTTAACTCGTGTGTCAACTTGAGTAAGAAATACCTAGGGGATTAGTTTAACAGTTCTCAGTGTGACTGAATGATCAACTTACTGCAGAGGGAAGACCCATCCTGGGTGTAGGTGGCACCAACTAATAGGCTTGTGGACTGAATGGAATAAAAAAAGGACAAAGGTGAGGCTCACCAGAATGTATAGAAAATACAATTGTAGTGCAAGTTCAACTACAAAACCAACATAGAACCTATGAAAGCAAATTAAACTTAAAAATGATCCCTGTGTTTTGGAACTGGTGGTAACTTGTTCGTTTTGGAGGCATCAATTAGCTTTGGAACATTGCAAAAGGGAGTCAGATGGTACACATTAGACACTTATCTATCCACTTAGCTCCTCCCGAATCCACTCACCACTTAGATCACATGGACAACATTTCAGGTATTGGCCAGTCTCTTGAGCAAAGAGTCCCAGGTTGTACTTGATTCATCTGCTGCACAGCTGTGGTGATTGGCTGCAGCCCAGAGTTTCTGGCTCTTCTGCTACTTCCACATTTGGATGAAGCACACACTACAAAGTGTGGGACTTGGTATCTCAAATCACTTCCATAGTGGCCCTGTGACAGAACCCAGTAGTTCAGGGGTTCATGTGGTGAGAACTTTGTTCAATGGGAAACAGACAGTGGGAGGGAACCAGGCAGGCAGAATCTCCATTACTTCTCCTTGCCATGGTTGCCTCTGAGACCCTGTTACTCCATCTTCATGTTCTGGAATACATGCTTAGCTTCTATCAAACAGATTCTCACCACCCTGGTATGCACTGGACCTGTCTGACCCTTGTAGAGTTGTTTCTCATGGCCTTCACCCATGCTTTTTAGGTCACAGTGGTCACCTTTCTTTCAGGCCTTACACACCCCTGACTTCTCCTTTGTGCCTGCCAACCTCAGCTTTCCCCTAATCCATGATTGTTTCCTGGTTGAAAAATGGCTTTAGACCAAGTCTGGCTTGTGGAACTCAGTGAATTTTGCACTACTCAATGGGCTCTGATCACAAGTTCTTCAACAGTCTGAGTCCCAGCCTTTGAGCCCGAGTCCACTAAGTTCTTCCTTTCTGGGACGTAGCTCAGCCACAGCATATTCTTCAGAGTTTGTGCCATATCTTTATAGATTTCCCCTATAATAGTTACTAACTTCTTAATCAAGCTGTTTTTTCAAATTGCTATGTCATTTCTATCCCCTCATTGAACTTTGACTGTTCACCAGGTAACACGGCCCAACCATCCCATGCAATGAAATGGTAATACTGACATCTTTGAACTCTTTCTCTGGGACTAAACTTTAATTTTCTGATGCATAAAATGGGAATCATATTACCTAATTTAGAGTTGTGGGAATTAAAGGAAACAATACATGTAAAAACTTCATAAATTTCAAACCACAGTATCCTAATTTGGAAGAATCTTGACCTTTTCATGGAAATGAGATTCTCTACTCTTTATCCTGTTAACACTTGCTTGTTATCATTCAGTCTTCTGGGATGTCCTACCACTCAGAAATTCTTTTCCAAGTTACCAGAGTTAAGTTAAGCACTCTGAGAGCTTATCCATATTAGACCCTTAAGGATGTTTCTCTATCATAGCACTCATGATTATGCATTGTGCTTATTTAATACAGGCTATAATCTGGACATCAAGGAATCTATTATTTTCACAGTGTCTCCAATTTTTATTGCCCAATAAATAGGAGGCATCTTATAAATATTTGTGAGATGACTATAATCCATCCAACTGAGCAAGGCAATGTGTCAACTAGGGAGGAAAAGCTAATTTAGAATAAAAAAATTTCTGAATGTTATTCCAATCACTGAGGTATTGTCAATAAAGGTACGGAAGAATCAAAGTACATGATGTTTCTGAGAAATATTGAATACCCCATTGTGCAAAGAGTGTACTGTGCCCGGGAGGTGCTGATTATGTGTCAGAAAGTAAAGTTTGAAAAACATGCTGAGGTTGCACTAAGTGCTGAGCCTGTTCTTAGTCACTAGTACTAGGGGCACTTCCAGATTTAAAGCAAGACTTGGGCTGAGAAGAAAAGGGACCATGGCACATCTGGTCATTTATGCAGCGTGTGGCAATTTTCTTTGAAATAGAGAAAGAAGGCTTTGAGTGGAAATTGATAGATGTACTTCTTGGGCTCATAATCCAAGGGAGTTTGCCCTCTGCTCTACACTAAGTTAAGAAACCAAGAAACCATTCAAGTGACATCCTTCAATACTTCAGAGACAGCCAAAAAAAAAAAAAAAATAATAAAAAAAACAACATAAAAAAAAAGACAGCCAAAAAAAAAAAAAAAAAAGAGAGAGAGAGAGAGAATACAATCATACAATGAATGAATTCTCCTCAGTGCTAGAATTCTGGGATGAAATAGTGATAATCATATCAAATTTCTAGTTAGTTGGAGTTGGAGCAACCTCAGTGGAACTCAGCATCAGTGTTGTCTTGTAGACTTTTCCAACTCAGTATCCCTGGCTCCGCCGAGGCAAGACTCTAGGACTTAGTTTTCTTTAGATGTATTCCATTTGAAGATTGCTCCAGATCCAACTACCTAGATCTTGCTTGATCGCATGGAGGAGAATTCAGTGTATAGCAGATGGCAAAACCCCTTGAATTATGAGTCAAAGAAGCCCATCAATAAATTTCTACTCAACAAATATTAACCAGGCCTAATCATTTTGTTTGGTGCTTGTCAGTTACCATGAAAATTTATGGTACTTCTGTGACTGACATTTGAGGAGACAAATTCTGAATACAGGGATGCATGCAAGAGAGGGCCTTTTGGAAATATTAATAAAATCAGATTGTCTCTATTAAGGCCCTGAGATTTTTTAAAATGAATTATTTTGGGGTGTCCTATTTCTGAGAATAAATCCCTAAAGATTTTAATCTATTGAAATTTAGTTTTGAAAGGCTCTATTTCATGGTCTGTTTAACTGCACCAGAGGAACAATCTAACAAGATAGGAAATGAAAAGAATTGCTATGTTCACATCTTGCTCTGTACCCTTAAGTGTGACATTTAAAGCTAGAGGACCTTCAAGAGTTTGCAATTATATTAAACACTGGCATTGGGAATAGGACATCTGTTCTTAATCAGTATTTTGGATCTGTGTGAGTGTTTGTACACTAGAAATCTTTGAACTTGTAAAAATGTTGCAATAAATAGATAGCAATAAATAGACAATAGGGTATGAATTGCTAGGTCATTAATGCAAGCTTCTTGATTAAAGGCAATTTGATTCTATCTGACTTATCACATGCCTGAGGCATGCATATAGACTTCTTAGCACACATGCCTAGACTTGTTTTATTGTTTGATTATTTATAACTATTATTGCTTGTTAAAATAAAGCTATTTTAATAAAATTTAGTAGAAATTTGCTATTTTTGTGACATAATGTTGTCCTACGAAACTTAGCCTGCGAAGCTGCCTACCCTCTACCACTCAGCAACTTCCACCTTCACAAACAAGCCATATTAGAAAAGAAAAATGATGAGACAACTTTTTGCATTATATACTTACTCAGAGTCTCAAAGCAATTTACAAACATTGATTAATTATGTTTCAATATATCCCCCTGGGTTACATAGCTGCTAATTTTTCCATCTGTCAAGTAGGATGTATGAAACTTATTTACACAAACATTTTTATCACCAATTTTGCCCTCAGCTACTTGTGCACCTGCAATCTTGTGTATTTAAAAGGGGTTAAGAAGATCATGTTTACTAAGAGAGCAAGAAGAAATGAATACAATTATACAACTAAGGTAGAGTGAGTGTATGCGCACACGTGTGTGTGTGTGTGTGTGTGTGTGTGTGTGTGTGTGTGTAGTTTCTAAGACTCCAAAAGCCATGTTTTATGCTTGAAAGAAAACCAATTTGAGGTTGGAAGTGTAGCTTGGTGGTAGACTATGTGCTCAGCATGTGTAAAATCCTGGATTCAATCCCCAGGAAAGAAGATAACATAAAATAAAGAGAAAAAATAAAATTTTTCTTGCTATTTTTCTCTGTCTTGGTTGCCTTTTTGATTCTGGCCTTCACTCTAACCCCAAGTTAACTCAAGCTTTCAGACTCAACAATTACTTCTCCATAAGGCTTTCGCTCATTGCTGCACCTGTAAGCAGAGCGATGACATTTTTTTCTGTGCCAATTACACCAATATAATTTGGAGTATAGAATGTAGCACATATATGTGTGTCAATCTATGTCCAGTATTGAAAACAGACACAGAGAATGATTTAATATAAGAAGTTGGATTTAGAATTGCAAAATGAAGAGATTTCTCCTGAGCTCAGAATGCTGCTATGGTCCTGCCCATCACCCTATGTCTGTATCTGCTGCTACCCTGCTAGGGCCTCAGAAATCACTGTGGATACTATAGGAAGCATCATATGATCACTGAGCAGGTGCCAGCCCTGTGATGATGTCAGGGTCACAGTGATGCTGGAGCTCACAGTCACCCTAAGTCTTACCACTCTTACAGAGAATGTATATTCTTTTCTTCAAACTGCTTATATACCACCAGTGCCTTTTCTTGGCAGAACCCAACAAGACCACATGTAGCAAAAGGGATTTGGAAATATAGTTTTTATTGTTTCAACACAGTTAAAGAATGGAAAGTAAAGAACAAGTATGCTTTAAAGACAATAGACAAATCACTGGATGATTTTTTGCTGGTGTAGCTGCTAATTTACTGTATGAAAGCAACTCAAGAACATAGAGTCATATGCAAGAAATTTCAGTGACTTGAAAGTAGTGCAGATTTATGAGAATTGGTCAGATCCTGGATATATTTCAAGATGGGAATGAAACTTCTGATTGAATGTAGGCATGAGAGAAAAGGATGGTGGGAAGACGTGTCTGCCATCAATATGTCTGTGTATTGCAGGAAGAACTGATTGGGAGACTGGTGTTGATCAGGAACTCATTTCTGGATATTTGAACCATTTCCTTGATTTTCGAGTGAAGATATTGACCTGATCATGTGAATCTGGAGTTCAGGAGGCAAATCAATGCTAAAATAAAGTTATAGACAGGTGAGATCATTAAGAAAGAGAGTAGATAGAAAAGAAGAGGGGGTCAAGAACTGATCTTTGAGGAACCTTAGGTCAAAGATGTGGTGGTGGTGGTGGGGGGGCGGCACTCGTGAAAGAGGGTAAGCAAGAGGAGCCAGAAATTTAAGAGAACTAAATAAAAGGTAGAGTACTGAAAGGCAAAATAAAGAAAGAACTCTTGAAGAAAGTGTTTTAAGGAGAGGTGATAAAATATGCTACTAGTAAGACAACATTTAAAAATTTACCTTTAAATTGAAAAATGGAAACAATGCACCTTTTACCAAAGTGATAGTGGTTCAGTATCTGAACCTCAGAACTCTTGACTGTGGCGCCTTGTAATTAATCACCGTGAGTCTGAATTTTAATGTCATCAGCTTCTAGACAATTGCTAGAGATAGAGCCAGCTACATTAGCTTGTTCCTAGCATATGTATTATAAAACATATATGTACTTCAAAAGGAGTAGCTTTTTATTGTAATTATTTTTACCTATGGTAGCTAGTACTCCAAACAGAAAAAAGTGGCAAACTTTGCCTGTGATAGTTTAGGAAACGGAGATAGAAAAACCAAGACTCACATTAGTTTGAAAACATAAAAAGATGGAAATTTTCCTCACAAGGAGGTTACCAGTTCTATGGGAATCTTCTTGAGTGATTGGATCATTCACTATGTCTTTCATTTAAACATGGTTTATTCAACTGCAACTGGCTTTGCTGAGACTCAGGATTGCTATCTTATGCTGACAGAGTGTCAGGCGATTTTGACAGCCAACTGCTATTTCCAAGAGAAATTCTTCACTTACCCCTTACAACAGGGTTATAAAAAGTATGCTATAACATCATGAATTAAGTGCAGTCACTTTTACTCTCTGACATGAACATCTTGCTTGAGAGGTGTTCCTCATCATTTTGACCTCCTAGCGTAAGTGACTTAAGGGAAAGCTAGGACAGATAGATAAATTTCAAAGCTTATGATACCTCATATCCAATCAAAGGAGAAATCTGGATTATATAGATTTTATTTGGAAGAAGGAATTAAATCATCTTTGAATACACAAAACTGGATCAAATAATAGATGGAAAGGAAAATCATTCTGCCGATTTGTTATGGAAATGGAGTTTTCAGGAGAGAAAGTGAAGCCCAAGAGAAATGTGAACAGTTAAGCAGCCAATGAGAATTTCCCTAGTGTAAGATATTATGACTAAAGAAATTTTATGAACAGTTACTGATAATATTTTAAATAATGTATTTCCCTGAGATGTAAATCTTTCCAATTACACAATGCCTTGGCATAGATTTGCTACTCATAAATGTTTTGCATAATGTACTTTTGGAAAATTGAAGAAAAAAGGTCTGAGTATTCCAACTGGTTTGGCTCAGAGCAGACCAAAAAGAATGTTTGCTGGAGGTGATCATTAAGTAAAATTAATAGACAGAACAGAAAATCTAATCATGAAAGCTAAGCACCTGGAAACTTAACAGAAATGTTTGGGAATATGCTGGTCTTTCCAAAGTGTGAGATAAGTAGAATGATTGTGTAAGTTACAAAGAACATGGGGATGACAGTTGACATCTAGATATGTACAGAATCCTAAAGGTTTTGTGTGTGTGTGAGTGTGTGTGTGTGTTCTGTGTTTGAATGCTTGGTTTTTGGTTGGAGCTAAGGTTAAAATAAAATGATCCATCCTTGGCACTGAGAAATCACAATAGGAATAATCATAACTGCATGACGTCTGACCCCAGAGTCATGATAAGAGTTTTGGAGTCTCAGTTAATTAACTGAATGTGTTACACTTGCTAAGTCCTTCACTGCTGGGGGCATTTATTTCTTCAAGTGAATCATCATAAAATTAGAGCTGATTACCTGATATATAAGAATTCATAGAAGTCGAATCCTGACTTACTATTTAAGCTATGTTGACACAAATATTGCCCTTGAGAAAGTACATAAGAGACTTAAAATCAGTACTTTAAATTTAGGTTTGGAGAATATTTTGTAAACTTCACAGCATCCTGTCAATGAAAAGGGTACCATGGTTTCATTGATTAATCACTTGTTCCCATCCTGCAAGAAGTCCTTGTGCGATTTCATTAGACAGGTCATGTAACAATCGTGTTGGGTAGGAAAATGCCTTAAAGATGAATGGCCCTACATCCTAGTTTGGGACAAGCCTAGCTCTAAGCACTCATGTAACACAAGTATGATTGTTTGAAGATCCTTTCAATTAGTGTCAAGAGGCCCATGAGTCAGAAGACCTGTTTTGAATCCTGTCCACATCACTGACAAGCTCTGAGATCCTAGGCAAATTTATCTTAAATATTCCTACCCTTGGTTTTCTCATCCTTAGAAGAAATTAGAAGATGCCTGCACTGCCTAACTCACAAGTCTGCATAGATTTTAAGAGCGTGAGCATGAAAACACTTTATAAACTAGAAAGTATTGCATACATGTGAGAAAATATTACACTGTTTTCATTTTAATCACTGACTTATCTCCCTCTAGTAACTATTGCTTACTCTCTTTTGGTTGTTGGTATAGCAATATTATTAAAATATGAACATGGCTTAGAACAAGGTGGGTGTATCTATATGTAAATAGGATTTATATCACTCCTTGATTTCGTGATGCTAATAAGTACAGTCCTTGACAGTTGTGGTTTTCCTAGTGGCATCTTTATATGGCTTGACCAGGATTTATATTAGCTTGAGCAGGCTCCCTGAACCACATTCATAGTCCACATAAATCTCCAGCACATTTGCGATGACAGTAGCCACATCCCCTGCCTCCTTAAGACACTGCAGAAGGGTCCTTCAGATGCTGTGTTTCCTGCAGTTCTCAAAGATTTCTTTTGAGTTTTGTTGTGTTTACAAGGAGAGTAGAAGTTTGAGATGGGGGAACTGAATAGCATTAAATTAATTTGAATCCTAGTACAAATGCTGTTACAAGCCAAATGGCTTCTCAGGATGATTCTTTGCTCATTTAAGACTTGAAAAGTCAGATAGTATCAGGCTTCTCCTTCCTCTCCTTTCCTATGAAGTAGAGTCCCTAATGCAAAATTAAAGGATCAAAGTCATTCAGTACTTGTATAAGGGTTCACAGCTCAACAGAAAATGTTGAACCAAGACAACCTTTACATTGTATGGAGGTATAAGGGGCAAATCAGTAAATTACTCAACCCTGGGCCTAGTATGGTACAAACATAAGAGGGTCTTTTGAATTTTTGACTGGTGGGTGAGCCCAAGGAGTAACTGTGACATCTCATTCCCTGAAAATATTTATTCCTACATTGGTTAAGGAATACTCTCTAAACTCATTAACAGTGTGATCTCAACCAGTTTTTTCAGTCTAATTTTAAGCCATCCACACACATACTTGGTATACTGGCAGCATGTGATTACTTGATATCTTATAAACATGTCATAAACTCTCTTGCCTCCATCTTTTTAAAAGGCTGTTCCATTTATCTAAATGTGTTTTCATCTGCTGCTGCTCAAATATTCTTATTAATTTTTAAAATCCAGGTTGAAAGTGCATTAGCTTTTTTTTCTCCATTAAGTTTATTGGTACATTTTAGGTATAAAATACAGTTACATTCATCATTGGGATCTTATACCACTACATGAGTATCTTGGTTCTTATTTTTTCCCCTTCCCCTGCCCTCCCTTCACCCCCTCCACCCTTCCCTATTTGCAAAGACTTTGTTTCCATTTTTTCTTTTTCTCAT
>NW_004624795.1:9678154-9704900 GCF_000247695.1 Heterocephalus glaber | reverse complement strand
AAAGAAACAGACCTGAGGACCAGTGGAACAGATTAGAAGATGCAGAAACAACTCCAGACACACTTAGCCACCTCATCTTCAACAAAGGAGCCAAGCACCCTCACTGGAGAAAAGATAGCCTCTTCAATAAATGGTGCTGGAAAAATTGAGTTTCAACTTGACAAAGATTAAAGCTAGACCTGTACCTCTCACCATGTACTAAACTAAAATCA
The DNA here is from genome assembly GCF_000247695.1 of Heterocephalus glaber. Next base: position 9,704,688 of record NW_004624795.1, on the reverse strand, counting down.
AAATGGATTAAAGATCTAAATATTAACACAGAAACACTAAACTTCTGGAAGAGAGGTTAGCTAGATCTCTTGAAGACATTGGTGTAGGAAAAGATTTTATGAACAAATCTTCATTTGCCTGTGAACTAGCACAAACAATCAACAAGTGGGATCTCTTATTAAAAAGCTTCTGCACAGCAAGAGAAACCTCCAACAGTGTGAAGAGACAACCCACAATGTGGGAAAAAATCTTCACCTGCTGTCCCTCAGACAAAGCTCTACAATCTAGAATATATAAAGAACTTAAAAAAATCAGACTTCCCAAATTTAAAGACCCAATCCAAAAATGGACATCTGAAATGAACAGACATTTCTCAGACAAAGAAATAGAAATAGCAAATAAACATATGAAAAAATGTTCAACATCACTGGTCAGTCGAGAGATGCAAATGAAAACTACACTGAGATTTCACGTCACCCCAGAAAGAATGGCTGCTATCATGTAATCAACCAATAACAAATCATGGAGGGGCTGTAGCGAAAGAGACATATGCTCCACTGCTGGTAGGAGTGTAGACTGGTGCAAGCACTGTGGAAATCAGTATGGAGACACCTCAAAGAACTAGAACTGGAAGTTCCATTTGATCCAGCCATTCCCCTGTTGGATATCCTCCCCAAAGAACTGAAACAATCATATCACAGTGATATATGTGCACCCATGTTCATAGCAGCACAATTTGTGATAGCTAAAGCTTGGAAGCAGCCCAACTGCCCATCAACTGGAGAACGGATAAAAAAAATGTGTTTTTTTCAATGAAATAGAGTATTATTCAGCCATAGAAAATGAGAAATTAGAGACATTTATAGCTAAATGGATGCACATTGAGGTGATCCTCTTAAGTGAAATAAATAGGACACACATGTGTAAATACTGAATAGTTTGTCTAGTGTGAGAAACTGAAAGTGTAAACAAGGACTAAAAGGTATAATAGATGATGTGAAATGGGAAGAAAAAGTGCAAAGGGGAAGGGGAAGTAGGAGGAGAAGGGGAAAAGAAAGAAGAGAATGGATTAATATGAGAAAAAGAAAAAATTGAAATAAAGTCTCTGTAGATAGGGAGGAACAGAGGGGTTGAAGGGAGAGCAGGGTAATGAGGAAAAAATAAGAACCAAGATGGATTATGTAAAGGTGCAGATTTGCAATGATGAATGTCATTATAGTGTATACCTTAAATGTACCAATAAAATTAATTGTTAAAAAATGTAAAAAAAAAGTTTTAAAAAAAATGTCAGCTTAGGTGTGAACAAATTAGAACTTTCTAATACTGCTAATGTGAATGTAAAATGATAAAACCATTTTGGAAAACAATATAGAAATTTCTTGTATTACTGTTAAGAACCAACAGTCCTGTTCTTAAGTTTTTACTTGAGAGGAATGAAAACACATGTTCACAATAGATTTGTACATACAAGTTGAGTATCCCTTATCTGAAATTCTTGGGACCAGAATGTTTCAGATTTTTGTTTGAAATCCATTTGATCTGCAGAAGATAGCTACTCCTGCTTTTTTTCGGGTTCCAGTCACATGGAGTATTGTTTTCCACCCTTTAACTGTAAGACTATGAGTTTCTTTTTGAATTAAATGTGTTTCTTGTATGCAGCGTATTGTTGGATCTTGCTTCTTGACCCATTCTGGCAGTCTATTTGTTTTGATTGGTAAGTTGAGACCATTATCATTGATGGTTATAACTCATACATGTTGACTTATTATTTTCATGACTTTTTCTGTTTGTTGGATTCTCCCCCTTTGCATTTAATTTCTGGTCCCTCCCGATGGATTCATTCTGCTGGGCTTCCTGGGGTTGTGATCCTCATTGTTTTTTCCTAAGATATTGTCTAAAAGTTTTTGGAGTGCTGCTTTGGTATTCATGAAGTTCCTAAGGTGCTCTTTGTCATGGAAGTATCTTATTTCTCCATCAATTTTGAAAGATAAATTTGCAGGGTACCTGTGATTCTGATGGGCTTTCCTTTGTATGTGATTTGCTTCTTTTCTCTAACTGCTTGTAGAAATTTGTTCTTCTGTTGGGTTTCTGGAATCTTAACAATTATATGCCTATGTGTAGATGTTTTTTGATCACAGCTAGGTGGAGTCCTATATGCCTCACTTATCTGTATGTCAAGTTCTTTTCCCCTGCTTGGGAAGTTTTCTGCCATCACTTCTGTGAACAGTGTTTTTTAATGCCATCTGGACTCTCTCCTGTTACTTCATTGACTCCAATCAGTCATATGTTGTTCTTCTTTGCATTGTCTAGCAGCTGCTGGATTGATTTCTCATGGTCCTTTACAATTTTAAAGTAATTTTTCTTTTGCTGGTCACTAGTTGTGATCTTATCTTCTATATGTGAAATTCTATCCTCACCTTAGCTCACTCTACTGTGTAGACTTTCAGTAGAGTTTTTAATCACTTGGAAATCTGTTTGCATCTGTTTTATGGATTCCATTTGTTTCCTATGTTGGGATTCTGTCATGTTCCTCAGCTCCTCTCTAGATTTATTAATCATGTCTTGCACTATGAGCACAATCTCTGCTGTTACCTGAGAAATTATTTCTGATTTCATTTTTTCCAGGTACTCTTTTGTTGCTAGTTCAGGGAGTCCAGGTGTTTGAGTATCAGAGTGTTCCATCTCGTTTCCCATTGGGGTTGCTGTACATGATCTGGAAGTCTGGTTTTGAGACTTGTTTACATGTCTTCTCATTTCAACGGGGGGGGAGGGTGTTGTTGGTGCCCGCAAGGCTCACCTCCTTTTTGGTGGGAGCAGTGGAATGGCAGCCTGGAAGCCTCCTCTTGTGTGCTGGGAGAGGCTCACCTCCTCTGTGCTGGTGGGCAAAATATATTAGCTTTTACCTAAGAACAAAAACAAAAATGGAAAAACTCCACATTGAGTGGGGCTTGTAAAAATAAGCTTTCATTCTCACGTTCACAGGTTTGCAGTTTCACTATAATTCAAGTGGTCCAAACTAAGTTTAATTTAGTGGCTCTGCTTGTGGTGGAGAAAGTTGGGGTTAGTTCTCCATTGCCTTTTTGTTACAGGCCTCTGGTGAAGTGACAGCAGATTTCCATGGTATATTCTTCCTGGATTACAAGGGCAATCCCAAATTTTCAAGCAGATTTTATGCTTCTAATGACCTAACATCTCCCGTTCCAATGTGACACAGTCAAGATCACTGGTAAGGAATGGAAAGTAGAGTCCAAGCATCATGAGGTATGTCAAAGTGTGGATGTGTGATTCTATTACAGTGAAGATAGATGAGGAAACTTATTACATGTAAAGCAGATAGAGTTTCCTTAGCCATTGTAGGCAGAGTTAGTGACACCTTCTCCAGGGCTTTATATGCATCTTCTCATGCTTACCATACTTAATTGTTCCTAGAAATGTTTGTCTCTTCCAAACATGTAGAAAATTGTAAGAAGTATTCTAATTATAATTTTTATCAATAGATAACACCAGTCATTGTTTATAGTAGAGGACTGATAGATTTGTTTGAATAGATGAATGAATGATCCAACTCACATTCTCTCACATGCGAATCCTTCCCATTGGATCATTCGAATGGCTTCAAATGGATTTCAGATTTTCTAGGTAACGCAGATGTTCTTTGACATACAATGGAGTTATCCTGGTAAACCCACTGTAAATTGAAAGTATGCAAGTAAAAAGAATGCATTTAGTACACCTAACATACTGACTATCATCACTTAGCCTAGCCTACCTTAAATGACTCAGAATACTTGCATTGCCCTATGGTTAGGTAAAATCATATAACGTAAAGTTATGTTTATAAAAAGGTGTTGACTACCTCATGTAACCTATTGAATGCCTGTTTCTATAAAAGGTGACACCAGTGGAGTGCTGGGGAGTGCCTGCTGTTTACCCTCCTGATCACATGGTGGACGGGGAGCTATGGCTTATTGCAGCTGCCCAAAATCAAGATAGAGTATTATACTATATATCTCCAGCTCATAAAAAGATCAAAATTCAAAATTTGAAATACAGTTTCTACCAAATACATGTTGTTTTTGCACTACTGGAAATTCAAAAAATTATAAATGACATCATTTTAAGTCAGGGACCATTTTTATAGGAGACACTAGGTGCAAAATTCTCACATTCTATACTCTACTAGTTTTCTTTTTATTTAGTAGGTCCCTGATCTTATAATAAACAAGTCTATAGAGTCTGAGATCATTTCAAGTGGGAATCAGTGACACTATTTTTCAACAGAAGAAAAGTTATCTTATTGCTTCTGTCCACTTGGCACATAGTTCCAGCAGTAAGTATAGTAGTTTGAAGGATTAATATTTAGTTATACACTTCCTGTCTGACTCCATAAAACATAATATTCATGAGTTGATTTTAAGCCAATGAAAAATGCTAGCGTAAAATGAGAATCTTCTCTCTCTGGCAATTTAAAACAAATTAGCACTGGCAGTAATGTCATTTAGGTTGGCAAAATACTTTTTCATCCTTCTGTAAATAATTTTCTAAGATTTTGATGTTTAAACTGATTTTGAGTTTTTTCATAGGGAGGAAGACAGATAAATGCATTTTCATCCTTCTATTTTTAGCTTTAGTTAAAGAACTAAGGAAACATTCATGTTTTATTTAAGAGTCCAACTTTTACAAAATTGTCAATGAAAAAGAACAGAATAAATATTTCATCTATATTAAAACTAGAACTATTTACCTTCAATGAAGCAAGAAAACTAATTTACAGTGGAAATCTGTTTCTAATCCCTTTGGGGGGAAAATTGTGGAATAAGAGAATCCATGGTTTTCTAACAAGATTAGAAGAAGCTAAAAAACAAAGCATCTGCCAGATCAATTAATCAGATATGTTGAGAATTACTGTTAAAATATGAGCTTTGTGAAAGCAGATTGTCTGGTATAATTTTAAAGTAGCAAGTGATTTTAATTTAGGTTTTGCTTAGAAGAGCAAGAGGTTTACATTCCAAGTTAGATGTTCTTCTTTCTCCCCATAGTCTCTAGTTATTCATTCTTTCTCATGCACACTGTGACCCACTTATACTGCTTTCCTCCCCATCAAAATCACACTCATAGCAAATCATTTGCTGGTTCTAAAACATGTCTTCATGACTTCACAAATGAGAGGTTTTATGTTGTTTTGCCTGAAAACTCATTCTCCAGTCCTGCATCAATGCTTCCAACCACAATTCCAACTCTCCTAAGTGGACTTACCAATCTGCTTTCTGCTTTCATTGGCTTTTATAGGTACTTGGACCATAGCACTTATGACGAGATTTTATGATTGCTTCCTTGCATGTCTATCATGCCAAATATATCATTTTATCCCTTGAGTCTCACTTAATCTCCAGCCTAGAAAAGCATTCAATACAATTATCAAACGAAGATTCATTAGAAAAACAATGCATTATTCCTAGGATGAATTTCATACGGTTTTTACGGTTGTAGTGGCCTTAAAAGAAAAGCTTGTGACGTCAGCCAGGCATTTTTTTCATCATTTTTCTCTTTCAGTACTCTTCAATTTGGTGAATTTTCTCTATTCCCTTTACTAAACTGGAAAAATAGTAGAATCTGTGCTCTAGCCTCTGCTTGTCTTTAGTTAAGCATGGGGAGATTCTTAGTAATTAGTGCTTGTAAAACACTGCAAGTTTCTCAGATGAATTAAAGTGTGAAATCATATTACAAGCTGTATATTGCTGAAGTAACAAACAGACATGGCAAATTACACCATTTCCTAGTCTCAATTACTTTTAAGGAACAACAAAATTCATAATTATCTATAAGTATGGACTCAACTGCCTCCTGCTATCTTGACTGCTGGATTAGTTCTCTTCCCTGCACTTGGTTGGCTTTAGGTGATGTGGGAAGGTTTCTTCTTCCAAAGAATGTTTGCTTGGCAACCTCAGATGTTCATGTCTATAGAAAAAGCTTTCTGCACAAGCACAAAGAAATCATTTTTCCATCAGAGACAGAATAGTATAAAATTATACAAAATCTCTCTAATTGTTATCAGTCAATAGTTGCAGTTCACAACAGTCCTTGATGTTAAGGAGCCTCCTCATCTCCAAAGGGAGGAGACGGAGGAACTGCTTCCAGAAAACAATTTACTGTATTAAAACTGTATACCATCCAAACATGGTGCCCGATAATAACAGAAACACGAGCTGTGATCTGAGATTTGCTATTACACTGGGTGAGGGATAGGTGGATGTATGAATATTTAGCAAACCCAGTTGAATTTGCATATCAACCAACTCAAATGCTGAAGCAGTAGCTATATAAAGATTTAATTTATATTTCATGTTGTAAGGAGTCAGGAGCGAAACAAAAGGAACACCTAAAATCCACCAAGAATGGATCCATTAATTTAGTAATTACTGTAAAGTACATCAAGCTTGTAATGATTAACAGTCATAAAGCTTTTGTTTACCTTTGTGCAAATAACCACCTATGTCAACAAATCTAGTAACAGCTATTTTATCATCAAATGGAGCCTCTGGGTTTTTTTTTGTTTTGTTTTGCTATTTTTTTGACTCCCCATAGTCATCATTAATATACTAAAACCCCCGTTATAAAATAATTAGTGTCAATGCAAATAAGGCCTTGCATTGTTAATGCCCCCACCAGGCCCTTAATCACTTGAAATGTCATGCTGCATTAAGTGTGACATCGATTACATATGATAAAAACATGCAATACCAAAAATATTAAAATGGTATTTTCAAGCTGTTATCTAGAGCAGAAGGGTTTTAAAAAATTAATTTCTTTTTGGAGCTTTAAACATTTTGAGGCTAAAGACCTCATTAATTTATCAGTAAAAGCCTTGGGTCCCAAAAAGACCTTTTGGCTTTTTATCACTTTCCTAATAGTATCTCCCCAAACTCACCCATGCACTCTTCTTCCTTTTTAAAAGTTTTCCATATTGAATGATAACTGTTCAGAGGAACCTTCTGAAGACACTAAATACATAGTTTAATCTTGAAAACCTATTCAAAATACTTTAACTTTTAATATTCTTTTTTTTCTCTTTTAGAGGGAATACATGAAGGACTATCTCAGAAAGGGTGATGGAAGAAGATATAAAAATTTGATTTGTCATAGTTCTGTAGTGTGGGATTTGCTGAGTCTGATAAAGTCATAAATATGCTGCCCTAAAGCCAATGTCTTATGTTTACAAAGCACATTAGAGTTTATACAGTTCTACTTTCTGTATCATTTGATTTGACCATTATTGAGGTAAATCAGAACACTGATCCATTAAGGTTTACCAAGATTTGATCATTCAAACTTATTTATGGTCATTGAAAGTTATTTACTGTGTAAGGGAAAAACTGTCCAAAAGTTTAAAATAGGCAAAAAAAAGAAAAAAAAAAAGAAAAAGAAAAAAGAATGCCATTAACTGATATCCTGCATTGTGCACCTCTCTAGTTTATAGCCATCTTGTTGTTTGAGCTAATTTTGCAACTCTGTAAGTGGTAGAAAATTAGAAGCAATGTAAATGATTCTGGTTTACAGAAATTCAATTAATTATGGATGGAGAAATGCAGTTGATTGTTGCCTTGTGGGAAGGTTCATTCATCTTAATTGTATTGTAAATTCATTTCAGTATCCCTTATATGAATATGTCTATGTTACTTTAATTCTCCTTTGAACTTACTCAGCATCTGACTGGTTTCCTCATTAATTAATAAGATAAATAAAATGCTTGATATGAATTCATTTTATGTTTGTATGAGAGTCATGATTATACCTGTAAAAAGTAATTCTTTAATGGTGTCTTCATAGTTGAGAGTATACCTATGAAACATCCTCATAAATTCAAGAGATTTAAATTTCCCATTCTCTGGCCTACCTGGCCCTAGATTCCTTTGCCTTCTGCCAGGGCCTCCGAAGAAAGCATCTGACAGCAGAAAAATTTCACCCCTTAAAACACCCCCTTGGTATTTCCATGGTTGTAAAAGTAAACAGACACCAGAAAACTCAAAGAAATCCTTAGAATATTGTGGTGGAGCTGCTGTCAGTAATTTAGAGATTTGTTGTCAGGAATTTAATGATTCTGCCTCACCAAAAATCTGATTGTTTGCCTTTCTGCATCTTTAGTGGTCAGAGTTGTATTTATGCTTTTTCAAAGGCTCAATGACTTTGACAGCAGTGATAACAGAATATCAAAAGATAAATTCTAGTGACCTCTTCTTGGCATTCTACTTTATTTTCTGGTTTTATGAAATTTAAATCTATCATTTGACCTGGTATGACCAAAAATTCCTGTAGTACTTCTGTTGAAGTTACAAAGGCAAGAACAAAGGATAAAAACTAATTTCCTTAAGAAATGAAGAGACAATTTTCAGAGATTTTGAGGGAAAATACACATATTTAGAAATACATGTGTTTAGAACAACTTCCTTTAAGGAAATCTTCTTAGATTAGCCTTTTGTACATAGAGAGCTTTGTCAGGAATGGGAAAACATTCTGAGGTGCCCAGTTTTTTACCCAAATATGAAGCTGCATTCAGGTTTTGGCATATTATAAATCCTATTGTCACAGAAATATAGATACAGTAGTAAAACTGAAGCTGATAGACCACTCCTTTCTACTCACCTGCACCTGGGTAATTCCCAGGGCTAATGTCTTAAGGCCTATTAGGTTGAGATAAAACAAGTGAGAACCAGAACCTCCTGTATGACCTGCAATAATGTTTCTTTACTTAGAGCTCACTGAAGGTTCATGCATATGGACTGTATCTCATACATCCAGTTACAACAGAGTGAATCATGGGAAAGGGCATGCGGGTGGATACAGTTGACATGACTCAGCACCTTGTCAATCATGTTGTCAATCATGCTCTAGAAGACCTAATGGGAGACACCCTAGACCTGCTACAACATTTTAAATTCTTAAAGCCAACCCCTTCAAGTGCTCCTGCCCTTTTCCTTTTTGCAGGCAGGAGCCTGTTCACTCTGAGCATACTGTTGTCTGATTAAAACTATTCTGCTTTTTCCTTACTGTGACATGCCATACCAATTCTTTGTTCTTTGTGCATAAGCACCTAGGAACCCATCTGGAACCTGAACACCCATGGTAACATCAGAGGAGGGTCTAAGAGGTCCCCAAAGCAGATGGGGAAAGTTGACTCCACCCACCTACTGTAGAGAGAACAGTGGAGGCTGAGGAAATCACTCACGTCCACCCACTTGAGCTGGGGTGGCACCATAGGACCATCCTATATAACTCCAGACCAAAGCACATGTTCCCCTTCCTTTCTCTCTCATCCCTGAGCCTGAAAGTCTGATTTGTCTCTGTGGTATGCTGTGGGCCTTTTCTGTCATCTTGGCACCCTTTCTCTGCTTGTGATCTTCAAAAAACGTTGCTGCTTTTCTTACACCATTGGGTGCATGCTTTGCAATTCTTTGCTTGCTGAACACAAGAGCCTGGAATCTGTCAGATCCAACCTGCAGTAACATAACCATGGGACAGATTGCAGGATTGCTGATTTCCATTACAGAAACAGAATTCTCAGGACATATCAGTAAGAGGCATGAGCTTTAGGACGTAGAATTTAAAGTATACACTCAAAGAAAATAAAGTGTGAATACTCAGTACCTTATGTTTCTGGAGCTGGGAATATTCATGTTCTGTGAGAAAAGGATAGTCCACCTATAGAAAGATAATGGTCCATTTTCCAGGTGAAAGGAGGGGCCTGGGCTATTGGATATTTTAGGGTCAAGTTTCTGCCCTTTACCTTATCAGTTAAGCTATGAACTTATGAACTTAAAGTATCTTTAAGGGATGTTTGAGTATGATGGGCCTGGAAGAAAAGAAGCATAAACATGCCTAGAGAGTACAGATGTGGATAACTTTGGGTAACTTTGTGTGCTAAAGTTGCAGTCTTCTTAAAAGCACAATTTTAAAATTATGACTTTCCTTGTCTTCTTTCTACCTATCTTTATTTCTTCTGTCCTACCACTATGTGGAATCAAGGTCTTATCTATGCATCTAGTAGATGAAAACTGCAAGCGAGTGAAGGAGGGATGTGAGATGTTTCTTCACTCATCATGGTCACAGTCAACGTCCTCTGTAAAAACAGATTCATAAAAGAAAGGCATTACAAACTTCTTTGACCATAGATTTACATGACCTGGAATTGAAGACCCTAAGATTCAGGTGAATTATCCATTTTTACCTATGTGTTCGATGAAGCAGGGACAGGTGTGTGAAAATGTAACTGGACAGAAATTGTTGAGCTCATGGAAACAGAGAGTGGGGAACCCCAGCAAAACCTGTGTGCCCAGCATCGTCTGGAGCCCTCAGTTGTAACATTTCTTTGTAACCACTGTGGGGCAGAATCCCTCCAGGTGATTGGATTGTCTTAACTTTTATACAGCCAACTGTTACACAGAGGATAGGAACTTTGAGTGGTGTTTTCAGCTTCAATGGCTGTGTTTGTGTAAAGAAGTTTTGGTTTTTCTGATTGGCTTTGAGAAAGAGGGACTCTAGTTCCTATGGCGTGCCTGAGGGAAAAAGGAATGTGGAAAAAGGAAAAAGACAGGAGGGCAGGAAAAGGTAACAGAGAAACTTTGCTTTTGAGCTGCTTCTGAAGCTTACTTCACTTTGCAGTCTCATCTTCTGAATCCCAGAAGAACTAACTCAAAGGAGATATCATTCCTTGTGTTCATTTCACAAAGACGCTTGAATCTCAGATTAGAAATTCTCAACTGAACGTGCTAGATGGGGAGGAAACCTCATTCTTCTGTTTGGTGATTAAAAAAAAAGGGGCCAGAGTGTCTCCCTGGAGGTGAGTTACAGGTAACTCGGAAAGTTGGGCAATAGCTAAGTAAGAAACAACCTAGTAGAACACTTTCCCAGAAAATAACTGCCCAGTGTAAGAGGATAATCCTATAAATTATAAACCAAGTGGTTTAGCGTCCTTGGAGCGATTGAGTGTATTTCACTTTTGTTATCCCTTTGTGTTCAGAGAAGTCTTTTAGAAAGCTCCAGCCTGTATTAGGAATCAAGAGAAGGTATTTGGTTCAGGTTCAATCAAAATATTACAGCAACTGAACTAAACCCTGAGGCCAATAAGCAATGGCAGCTGGAGAGTGAAATGGAAAAGTCTCAAGGAAAAGAGAGAGGGTGATAGAGTAAATGCCTACTTTTTTAGCCATTTCTTTCTCCTAAGATTTTTCCCCCTAATGGCTAGAATACTGAATTTATTATTTTAAGAAAACTATTATTAATTATGTCACTTCTACTGGAATAAAAAAGTGGAGATGGATGGTCAGAAAATGTGTTCTAAAATACATGGTATACTTGTACCATAACAATTTATTTTAATAGCATTTTCCTAACATATGCATGACTCTGGGTTCAATACCCAGCATTAAAAATAAGTAAAACAAGACCAAGAAAGAAAAGACAAGACAAAACTTTAAAAAATATACCTTGATTCACATTGGGGATACTACCTCAACTTAGATGTACTAAAGCAAGAGGACAAACTGAATTAGCCATGGCATTGTTCCTGGTCAGTGGAGGTTGGTGCTAGAACACAGGAGACGCCATGAGAAATCTATACTGCTAGATGAGGAAGCACCTTTACAAACACAAATAATGCTATTCAGAGCATCTTCTTTTTTAAGAAAGAAAGAGAGGAGAGGGGAGAGAAGGAAAGAAAGAAGGAGGGAAGTAGGAGGGAATATTAAGGTTCTGTAAAGGAAGAGCATCAGTAGAAAATACACGTATAATTATGCAAAGGGATTTCTTAGGTAGGCTTCCGGGATCAGGGGCGGGAGAGTCCACAGTGCCTGCAAGCTGCAGAGCCTGAGGAGTAGCTACTCAGTTCAATAAGATGGAAGCCACAGACCAAGGGGAATCGAGAATGTAGCAGCACTCCAAGGTTGAAGGCCTAGAAACTCTCTGGACAGTTGCTGGTGCTGGTCTGTGTTGGAAGTTGGAGAAGCTAGAGACCTGGACACTGATCCCCAAGGCAACAGTAGCAAAGAACTTACCTGCTCAGAAGACTGGAGCTGTTCAAAATGGGCACATTTCCTACTTGTCCTTGTTTATTCTAGCCAGGATATATGCCTATTTGTTGGTGTCATCCACAACCACACCCAGCTCTCAGTTTGCTGGCCTATATTCAAATCATCTAAGGACACCCCCAGCATTATGCTGTATTAATGTGATAGGCATTTCTCATTCCAGTCAAGTTGACATATCACAATTAATGGTCAGGGAGAGAGGGAGGGAGGGAGAAGTATTACTGGGCAGGAGAAAGATCCATGGAGAGTGGAAGATACTTCCACTTCTTGAGTTCTCCAACCTGAAGATTTTGTGATGTGGAATAGGTTGTGCAGTCATGGAAAAAATAAAAGACACAAGTGAGAATATACCTGAATGGCACACTTCAGTATGAATGTTTTGTACATGAAGCATCTCACCACGCTGTCCAAAAGCAGATTTTGAAAGACACCTCAACTTTTCAGCACTAGAAACAAAATAAAGGGAATTCAGAACTCTGGCATGTGGTGCACCAGAAATTTATAGCTTTTATAAGCCTCCCACTATATTATTTCTTATATTTCTGCACTCTTCAACAATACTGCATTCACTGTAAGTGAAAACGTTCAAGAAAAGATTTTTATCTCGTGTATCATCAAATGCCTCCTCCTCAAGTGTCACAGACACAGCCTGTTGTTTTAGTTTTTTAAAAAAATTATTGTTACACATATTTTTCCAGCTTTCTAATTGTTTAAAAGGGAATGGTAAATTTGTTTCCTGTTAGTCTTTCAAGGATGGACACATCTTGTTATTAATGATAGAGTCTGATTATTATTAGAGCATTTTAGTAAATACATTTATGGTGTGGTGGCTCTTAATATTTTAATTTTCCTATTTGAAATATAGCTGCAAATGGTTCTGAAGTGGTCAGTTAATTGTAAAAATGGAGCTCCTCCAAAATATTGGTCTGTTATTTTGTGGCAGAATTTTAATATATGTAGTTTTCTAGTTTTGGGGAGGGCTTAGTAGAGAGGATGACACAGTAAAACCTTAATTCTCATGTATTGGAAACAATTAAGGAATCAGGGAAGAATAGCAAAAGCAGTTTCAGTAGCAAATAGAAATCATTCAGACCCCAGCTTATAATTAGCCATGAAATTGTACTCCATTTGAGCCTCAATTTAATTCTGTATAATACAGATAGAATAATACTTGCGATATATAATTATAAGGCTTACTTGAGAAGTTATATAAAAAAGAGTTCTCAGAAGTGCTTTAAACTGCTAGTTTCCCTTCATTGGGCTGATTGAAGTGATTTATTGAGATTTATTAAAGCTTTATTAAATGTTATAGCCATGATTCCTTTGAAGGTACAGAAAACTTAAATTTAGAAAAGATAAACATATTTCCATCCAGCATGTCAGAGAGTCCTAGACTACTAGAATTAAAATAGTTCATGAAAATATTCTTCAGAGATTCTGTGCTGTTCGTTTCCCTTCCTAAAAGTGATTGTTATTTAGCGTTTCTGCAGGTAACCACCCCTTTGACTGCTCCCATCAGTTCTCCACTCTCCTCTGCCCTGCTCTTCAGTGGGCTGAGTCCTATAGGATGCAATACTCAGGTTCCTTTCTCTCTCCTTGTTTGGGTTTGGATAACCAAACAAATCACCAAGGGATTGGAGGGCAAGGATGAGAAGGAGGTCAGTACATTTTCTCCTTCTGCTCCAACTCCCATCCTGGGATCCTGCCTCTGGCAGGGTTGGAAACCTTGTACAACTGCCTCTGGGCTCTTTTTCCTCTATAGCTTCAGCTCTAGTCAGCTTCCTTAAAGGTGAGACTTCCCTTTCTTTCCTTGGGTTTAGAGGTGACAAAGTTTTCTACTTGCTGTTGTTCTTCCCTGAGTAGCTGTTTGTGCCAAATGACTACACATTTGGTGGTTACAACAGAAATCGATTTCACAGTTCAGGAGGCCTGATGTCCAAAATCAAGACATGTACTTTCTTCAAAAGCTCTAGAGGAGAATCCTTCCCTGATATTTCCAGCTTCTGCTGGTTCCAGTTGTTCCTTGGCTGTAACTTCATCACCCCAGCCTCCGCCTCTGTCTTTTCATGGTGTTTTTCTGTGTCTTGCCCTTCTCTGTCTCCTATAAGGATTCTTGTCACTAGATTTAGGGTCCATCAGAATAATTCAGGTTGATCTCATCTCAAGATTCTTAACTCCATTATGTAGGTAAAAACATTTTGTATAAATAAAGTCATACTTATAGTTTCCAAGATATAAACAGAGCTGCATACTTGTTTTAGGGACACACCACCCACCACTCCATAGGCTCTTAATACTTAACCCAGATGGTGGTTGATATTGTTTCCAATGGTAGTAAGAAAATTAGGCATTCATGGAAAGGGTAAATCTTTCCTTCCACATATTTTCTGTTTAGCAGGAGGAAATATTATGACTAATGCCTCTTAATCTCATGACTTTTTAAAGCCACAGCTAAGGTAAAGAGATATGGAAGGCTTTCTTGATCTGATCTGAATTATATAATAATAAAGACTGTTAAATATATTACTTCTCCTTTTAAGGCTCTGTAAATTAAGGACAATTGAAGTAAAGAATGTCAAAGCAACTTCTAAATTTGTTTTGGCAACAGACATCAGGGCTTCTAAAGCTGTATGGAAGGCATACCCCTCCCTGTTGGAGTGACTCTGAACATATGGTGTTTGCTATTTCCAGTGGGATTCCCAAAACTTCACATCAGAGAAAGCAGCAGTTTTTAGACTGTCAAGTTGGCTCAGGTATGAAAACGAATTGTTTCCACATCTGGTACAAAGTATCTGAAAAAGGGAGGTGAGTGGAGAGTGGGAGATTCTTATTAGTGTCTCCATCCTTTGTGTCCCAGCAGTGTCACTTACAGTTTATCTATCGCAGAATGTTTGAATCAACTTTCTGGATCATGGTCTACTAATCTAAGCAAAAACAAATATGCTCATTTACCCCTAGGAATTGTCAAATAGCTCAGATGACACTCCTAGGACTTCATATCCTCCTCATTATGTTTCAAAGGCTGCCAGGCTTGCGTCTCTTGATTGTGTGCCCTGGTTTTTGTTTTTGGCTGTGGCTGAATAGTACATTCTATTATGCAGCACAGATGGAAGCTTCTCCACTGAAATATACAGAAGAAGAAAGAAATGAGCCTAAAATAGCATTTTATGAGTAGGGTACAATATATTAATAATTAAAATTTCTCTGTTTTTGCTGGTGGTAATTTTTTTTCTTTTTGAGAAAACACATTTATTGTATATACTGGTTGTTGTTTCTTTAAGCACTTTACCTAATTTAGTCACAAAGGATTATTAAGAGTGAGTATACCAAACCATGTTTTGGTTCTAGGGTTTCTGTGGTAATCTAGAGGAACACAGTTCTTGTTTTCATGGAAGTTATTTTCTATATAAACAAGAAAATAGTTAAGAGAGAGGAAAATAACAAATATAAAATAAAAGAGGTCAGTAGGTTATTTTCACCTGGATGGTAGCAATCAGTAGTCTCTGGGATGGTACTGTAAAGGCAGAAACTGGAATTTCTTTGGGGCAGGCTCCCAATAGATGATGCTACATGTGTTTCACCTAATTCAGCCTGATGACCAAAATCGCAATCTTCCCTCAACTGCAGAACAAAGGATTTTGGAGCAAAAGACCATATGGCATGTATCAGTGTGTGCTCTCTCTCTCTCTCTCTCTCTCTCTCTCTCTCTCTCTCTCTCTCTCTCTCAGTCTCTCATACTGGGGATTGAATCCAGGGCCTTTGCACGAACTATATCTCCAGTCCTTTTTATTTTGAGAAAGTATCTCTCTAAATTACTAAGTTGCCCATGTTGGACTTCAACTTGAGATCCTTCTCCTTCAGTCTCCCAGAGAGCTGGAATTACAGGTGTGCCCAAGCTCGCCCAGTTAGTATCTATTGTCTTCTATCTTTTTCTTCCTTCTTAGGTTTAGGAATACAAGAAGTAGCTTTCAAACTTGGTTTTGTTTCATTCATAGATGAACCTTTAAAGTTCTTGCTGCAGGCTTACTTACCTCTTAGCCTAGGCAGATTTTTTTTCTTACAATTTGAAACTACAAAGTTAATCCTTAATAGAACTAATATGCTCATGCATTTTAAGTAGGATGCAACTAAAACAATTGCAACAATTGAGTTGATGCAGTCAGCTAGGTCCTGTAAATGTGCCTCTCCACGTTGATGAATGCTCTCCATTTAATTAAAATATATCGATCACAGCACATTTGTCTTATCAGTGTGGCCACGCATCATCTTTTGAGGAATTATTGTTTGCTGGTTTGAGAAACTAATAGGTAGCTTAAAAGAATATGTTGATTTCAAATTTATTTTCTGTCTTCTAAGTAGGTACTTATTGCTCTTAGTTAAAATATGCTGTCCTGCCTACTTAAAGGTTTCCTTGAAAGATATGTAGGTTGTAATAAACACTAATTGGTTGGTGTGACCATTCAGCAAACTGCTTTAGAAGAATTCAATGATTTGCCTCACAAATATCAGCTCTTTAATAGAATGCCTGATGTGAAGTGATTACAGAATTATAAAGGATGTAGACTTAAATCAAAGTTATTAAGTCTCTTGTGATCAATTCACTGGAAGCCACGGGAATACAATCTAAGGGGAAGCTGTCCTAAACTAATATGTTAGCAGAGGTCACACTTGCTGGAATTTGCAGTTGCGCTTGGGAGTATAGTTCATTCTTTAAGTAGGAACTGGTTAATAAGAAGGAAATTATAATTCACTTTTAGAAATATTTCTGAAAAAAATGCATGTCTATCTTATTTTCTGAACAAATTAGCATCCAATTTATATGTCCAAATATCAAATGAAGCAACATGCTTATGGAACATATAAGCTACAAAAAACAAGCAACATTTTAGGGCATACTGGTATGCAGAAGGAACTGGAAAAACTCCAAATCCTAAAATCATGACCAATTCTTACTGCCTGATCCAAAGGACAGAAATATCCCGAAGTTTTAGCATGTCCTTCTTAAATAAGTGTCTTAATTACTTTTCTCCTGTTGCTGAGAAAAAATGTCCAAAACCCAAAGTTAAAGGAGGAAATGTTTCTTGTTGCTTACAGTTTTTAAAGGTTTCAGTTCATAGTTGTCTGGCTCAAAGGCACGGTGTCATGCCAGAGGAGCATCACAGAGGAGAAACAGTTCATGGTAGGTAGAAGGCAGCAAAGCACTAAAGTGGTGAAGAAGCAGCAGCAAGCAATGACAGCAGTCCTCTTTCTATCCCTTATATTCTATCCAGGCTGCAAGCCCTTAGGACAGGTATCACACACTCCCAGAGTGGAGCGTCCCATTATCTACACCCAGAAGTATGCCAAGCCAATCAGTGGATTTATTTAGTAATCACACACTTTTTTTTTTTTTTTTTTGGTATCAGGGATCTAACTCAGGACCTTGTGCTTGGGAGGCAGGCACAGTGCCACTGATCTAAATCCCCACCCCCTGTAATCACACACTCTTAATCCCAGCATCACATACTTAATCCCAGATTCATACACTGGAGATCCAGCACCTCTGAACAGCCCCACCTCTGAGTGCATGAGGCCTTGAGGAGATATCTAGACATAACCCATAATAATAATTGTAAATTACAAACTGGTAAGGGCTATGGACAGCAATATAAAATGCTGTTAAAATAGATGAGGGTGCTATGAGGTCAAGTAAAGGGTCCTTAGAAAGTAATGCTTGGTATGAGAGATGGTGCCTCTCAAAACCCCCGCAAGTAACTTGTATATCATGGACTATTTAGTGGTTGCTGCAAAGCTATTTAGAATCCCTTCCCTCTTGCTGCTTCTTCTTCAATAAGGGAGGCCAGGTACCTCAAACTTAATCTATGAGACAAGAACAGAAAACTGAAAAATTTCACTTTTCAAACAAAAAAGAAAGATGCAGCTGGGAAAGCCCTCCTCTATTCTTGTATCTTCTTAAATTTTACAAGGCTTCTAGGGTAGCTATCTTGGTGTCCTGAGGCAACACATGGGAGAAAATGGCAAAGGTAATCACAGAGATACTGTCTAGAAGACTGGCAGTGGACTGAAACAACATTCAGAACTGCCTATGTCTGAACTCTGTGTTACTGATGTTTATTTTCCTATTCATTTAAGAACTGCACTGGATTTCTGTTCCTTGCAGCAGGAAGCACCCCTAAATATTACAAATACAAACTCTGTGTATTTGTGGTCAAGTAACTGTGCAGTTCATTCTGATATTGCATACCATTTTGGGCAGCCCTAGCAGAAATAGAAATGTCTAAATGACAGATATTAATATGCTAATAATTACTAACCATTTTCCAACTCAGTGTAGAAAGGGAAAACAAAAAACCAGAAGAATGTGAGAGTGAGGAGAAAGAACTACATCCAGAGGGAGGTGATTCTACTAAGGAATCAGCAGAGTTTTAGCATGTTTCTTGTGAAAATATTTTTTAGAATGAGATTTTCAGATGAATTGATAAGAATTACAAATGTAATGTCTATTTTAATAACAAAGTTTATATTACAAGTCTATTTTAGGTATGTTGGGTCATTATGGTATTTCTGAAATCAGGTTAATCTGACTTTGACTCCTGATTCTGTCATTTTGAACAAATTATATAACATCTCTGATCCTTGGACATTCTTATTTGTAATCCAAAAGATTACTTGTGTTGTCTCTGACCATACCAGTGAGGGTTACCTGAGACCAATTTAGCCAAATGCCTACTACATGGAATATGCTCAAGTTATGAAAAACATAATGAGACTCAAAATAATTAGTTCTGAAATATCTATGTTCTATTCTATCCCCCTTTAATAAATTCAATGTTTGCTAGTCTTTCCTCACAATGACTTTTTCTTCTTCTGAAGATTTCTTTAGCCTGTTATTTGATGTTCATTATGCTAATTCAACTTCTGGACACTGTAGGGAACAAACATATCAAAGATACAGTCTCTGCCCCTGGCAATTTACTCTAAGGGACATACAATAGTTATAAATATGACTGCAGTGTAAATAAAGATAAATGCTAGATGCTTTGGCCATGATATAGTGCTAAGGAAGTCAGAAGAGAGTACTGATACCAGGAAGTCTGGTCTTAGGAAATTTCATGGAGACTGTAATGATAAAGAGTCTTACAAGGTATTTAGAGCTTCAATATACACACATATAACTGGAAAAAAACTGTTTCTTGTAGAAGAGTAGAATAATGAAAGAAAAGAATCATTACAATAGTAAAAATTAATATTCTCCTTTGAGATTTGTAAAAAATTACTTGGTATGTGTAGTAAAGCAGGTGTTTGTCCCTCAAAGCCTCTAAGATTTCCTTGAGCAGATGAATATTGCTATATATTAATTTAAATTTTTATACTAATTTAACTTTTTTATACCATCAAGACACTTAGCTTATCAAAAATTCATTCAAAAAATAGACTTTGAAAACCTATCTGCTAAAAATACAACTGGATAGAGTTTAAGGAAAAATATTTTGAAATGAATCCTTTTTGTTTTTGTACTGGGAGGGATTGAACTCAGGACCTTGTACTTGCCAGGCAGGTGCTGTTGTACAGCTGAGCTAAATCACTGGCTGTTGACATGAATCCTTTACACTGTGGGGGCAGAAAGATTCTAATGCTGACTATGGTTCTGTCTCAATATGATTTACTCACAGATTTAACTTCTAAGCTTTACCTACAAGGAAAGTCAGGTTAATAATTTTATATTTTTCACTTTTATGGCATCTATTTTTATTCTAAGAGTATTTATCAATTCATTGCTTAATATGTAGTACACAAGGCATTTTTGGTACATGAGTAATTACAGTTCAACCCTCTAGAACCTCATTATCAAGTGGAAAAGATAAGGATAAATAACATTGTATTACATTTCCAGCAATGCAAGTTTTAAAATTTGTAAAGATAATATATAATCTTCCTTGGAGATGTGGGGGGGTAATACATTGGGGGGAATCTTCAAAAGCATCTCTAAAGGTGCTAACATAACATGATTTTAAAGACAGCAGAGCTTATGAGAAAGGCATTAAATAGACGTAAGAATTGAGGGAGGAGGAAAGTTGGAGTATCTGTTTAGGAAATCATAATTAGTTCAGAGCTGAGAAATCACATGAATAGTGGAGAAACTGACAATGAATGAGGCTACAGAGTGTGGTGGAAGCCTTGAGAACAAATAGTTTTGTGAGCAGATCCTTCTTTACACTGATAAAAGACAGGCCAAGGATAGGAGCTTTGTTCACTCTGGACCAGAGTGACACAAATGTGGGTAATGAGGGTTGGGGATTTAGATCAGTGGTTCTGCCACCTGCCTCGCAAGCGCAAGGACCTGAGTTTGATCCCTGGTAAAGAAAGAAGGAAAGAAAGAAAGAAAGAAAGAAAGAAAGAAAGAAAGAAGGAAAGGTGGGTAATGATCTCAAGAGATACGCGTGTATGATATTTATAAGAATACATTTTGAAAAACTTTTATTGTCATGAATGTTCATTTCCATCAACATTTATGAGTACCTTTAACCTAAATATATGGTATTCCATTATATAGATCTGGTATTATTATTATAAATGATCCTCTCTGTGAGACATGAAATTGTTGAAATTTGTGCTATTGTAAGCCATGTTGTGGTATGTACCTCCTCATTTATATAGTTATTTTGGGGTTGATTTTAAAAGTGGGTTGGTGGGTTAAAAATTTCAAAATCTTTGTGAATATTGAAAAAAATTACTGATTAAAAAAAGGGTTATTAAAATATCATTTAAACTGGGCACTCTAAAGACCAAAAATAATTTCATGGCATAAAAGATGAATAAAAAATATTCAAAGGCACTTGACCTTGGAAAATGCAACCAAAATTATCCTAAAACATAAATCCATTTGAAATTATATTTTACTAAAATAGCTTTTAATTTCTTTCATTAGACTGAACAAAAATTCTTATAGTTTGGTGTTTAAAGTACAGCAGAAGTGTAATTCTTGGGACATTTTATATACAACAAAATCATGTATAATGAAAGAGATGTTCTTACCCAATTTTCTCAAAGGCACTTATTTTTTGTTATTTTCATTTCTTTCATGAAATACTCATCTTGCAAAAACTATCCATGAATTTCTCTTTTTAATCATTATTGGATGGATCTTCCCAGATTCTTAGGTATTATGGATTTCGCAGGTGACTCTAACTGCTTTCTACCACTTCCACGCCTTCCTGCAGTCCCGCACCTCTGATTATGTGTATTTTACTTGGTCATTGTGAATGCAATACCCTGTAACCAACAAGGAGCTTTTTCAAAGAGCTATGAGGTGAATTGGTGTGTATAGATATGAGAGTGAAAGGTGGGATATTTGAGAGGAACTAAGAGACCAGTTAACTAAGGATTCAATTTATTTGGAACCATTTTCATCTTATGAGAACTTCATTTTCCTGTAAAAGAGGGAGACCAGTAGGCCACATGGCATCTTTGTGTAGTGTAAAAGGCAGCATCTCTAGGTGGACATAACCCCCAAATTTACATGTTTTGGAATTCATTCCCTGGGCAGGGTGCCTTTGTGCAGACAATATAGTGGCCAAGCTATTGGATAAGATTCCAAAATATGGCTGTACTGTAATAATAACAAACAAATAACAAGGGAATGAGAAAATAGTAAAGAGGATACTAATTCCAACATTTGTCAGTTCACTGGGGGAAAATCTGTAAAACAGATTATTGCACGTAGAAAAAATGTTAAATGATTAAATATTTCTTTAATCACTAATGCTGTTGGTCCCGATAGGGACATAGTTGGATATTTTTGACAGAAAGATGTTGTACCTGCCTCTATGCAGATGCACAAATAAAGCTCTATGATTATCTTTCATTCAAAATGATTTCTCTTGAGCTGGGGATTTAGCTCAGAGGTGCTGCTGCCTGCTTCACAAGTGCAAAGTCAGGAGTTCGATCCCCGGTACTAAAAGAAAAAAAATTCTCTTTTCTACTGGACCCCAAATTCAGCCTTTATGAAGGCAAGTCAGGTATCATGACTTGTCAAACCTTTTGCTTATCCTCTGATGTTACTTTTCCTTCATGAAGCTTATGTACTTTTTAGATAAAATCCTGCTTATCACAATTTTTCTTGTATTAAAAACATAAATGTGCATTACCTCTTCATACAGAGAAATGAGGACATTTTACTTATCTTAATGATTTTATTACATCTTTTCTGCTTCTTAATTTTAGTAAAGTTGAGTTAGTATTGAATAAACATGAATAAAAAAGATGGAAGTCAAGTAGGATGAGGATTTAAATTTTTGTATTTAAATTATTTATCTTAAATCGATAAAACTTGCCTATGGCAAAATACTCAAAAGAATACAGAAGTATATCAAAGACCCAATCTCTCTTTTATTCTTCTCCCTTCACTATGTCATTTGTTTCCCCGGGGACAGTAGTACTACTATAACCTACCCATTGATTCAGAAATAGTTTTTTTTAAATTTAAAAAAATTTTTAACTTTATTTGTATGTTTGCAGTTTGCATAGTTTACAATCATCTTGGGGAATGGTTACATGTACATATTACAGAATGTTTCTTTCTTTTTTGTAAAATCCCCTTCCCCTTCCCTCCCCCTCTCTGCTTCCCCCTCTCCAGTTCCCTACTCCATTTTTCATTTCTGTTGATATTATTTGTCTCAGCTCATGTTATGGGCTATAATGTTCACATTAATTGAGGTTATTAGGTTCCCAAACCAGGCACGTCTTTATTCTTTTTATTTCCCCTTCCCCTCCTCCTCACCTTTTGCCCTTGTTCTCTTTGACCACTTCCTTATTGCAAGAGATCCGTCCCCTTGTCCTTTTGCAGCCATCCTTTATCACTATCTTTGTCTGTAATTTGCCTCACTCAAATGAGAGATAACTTAGGGTACTTAAGCTTATGTGTGTGGTTTATTTCACTCAACATATTTTCCAGCTGCATCCATTTTCAGAAATAGTTTTTATAAAGAAATTTTGTGTGTGTGTGTTTCACCCCCCAATTTTTAAACACTAGAAACATTATTCTTTATTTTACTATATTAAAACATACCTTAGCAATCTTTTTATAGCACTGTCCAAATGCTTCCTAATTCTTTTTTTATACAACTGCTATACTGAGAGACATTTGAGATATTCTGAATCTTTTATTATTAAAGTTTTTTTGCAATGAATAACTCTATCTACACATATGCTAGTGTGTTCCTAAGATCTGAAGAAATGGGATTTCTGGGTCAAGAGGTATGCTTCAGATGCCCTTCACAATGATTATAACAATTGATCCTCCCTGTCTCTACAGTAGAGAAAAGTACCTCTTTCTTCACCCATGCAGTCTGTTACCTTTTATATTTCTCTTTTTTCAATGGTGAAAAATGAAATCTCAATATTCTATTGACATATATTAGATGAAACTGAGCATCTTTCCATATATTTCAGAATAGTTCATGTTTTTGTTTCTCTTAAATTTTTATTTAGATTCTCTGCTCATTTATATATTAGGCTTTGCTTTCTTCATATTAACTTTAAAGACCCATTTTTATATGCCAAGGAAAAAAACTTTTTTCTCAGATAAAAGCTTCAAATTTTTTCTTCAGCTTCCAATTTATATGTTTACGATGTAATGTTTATATTTTATGTCAAACACTATGTTTCATGTAGCTAGTTTATCAACATCAGAAACAACTTAAAATTTTTGATTTCTCCTTTACCATAAATATAATTTATAGACATAAACTATAAATGCAAAAGATATGAATTACAAATGAAGAAGCTTAAATGAAAGGAATGGGAGCTGTTTTTGCTAGTCATGGAATATTTTTTCCAGAGATATTTTAGATTATGGGTAAAAGAAGCATCACAGTCCAAGTATATTCTGCCTGATAACAGATAGATTAGCTGATGTTTTGAGGTGCCATTTGAGTCTATGGATACTCATGGCATCCAAGCAGGTATTCAAGATGCAGCACACTCCTTCAGTTCTACAGAAGTCTTTGGAGGCTTTTCCCCACACCGTGTCAATTAGGACATAGAGAACAAGACTTGTATCTCTCACAGTGGTAAATGAACCCTGGGTCCAGGTTCCTCAAGTCAGGGCCACACTGCCAACTTTGTAGCGGTGTCTTTGCTACATTACTGCACACAATGTCTTCTCCCAGGCCAAACTAGCACTGAACTAAAGGATTTTGAACAGGTTTATCTGTGCTGAAGCCCAGATGCTTGGAAACTCTCTTTTCTTAAGGCTTCAAGTGCCTTGGACTTTCACAACATTCCCATCAGCAACAACATTACCAGACTTCACACACACACAAACAAACACACACACACACACACAGAAACTTGAGTGGTATGTTTCTGAAATGAGGACCACTAAATAATATATTGGTGTTTACACAGCATGGATCTGTGCTTTTTTTGGCTAGATTACTTAGATAAGAAGACATTTCTAAAAAATTATGTGTGAATAGAAAATACAAAGAAGGAAAAATGTACTTCAGGACTTTATTCACCATTGCAAATATGAATCAGATCAATGCCTTAAAAATTTCTTAGGTTGAAAGTCTTCAACTCACACAGATGTGAACACACTTGTATAAGTTTGTACATATTTTGTAAATATCTATAAAACCTTTAAATTTAATCTGAATTACAACAAAACCACTAATACTACATTAAGATAGTAGATGCATAAAGAGTTTAACATATATTCTAAAGCCAGAAACATCTCAGAAATAAGTAATGAGCAATAGCCTTACATATTGATTTGATAATTCAGTCTTAGGCACTCCAGGAATCCTACATAAATACATAATAAAAGCCTTATTTGTTATGAAGTATTCATTTAGCCATTGAGCTCAATGACAAATGCACCTGAAGCTTTAGCTTTTGGTGAAGGCTGCCAGATTCTTTAAAAAATTAGGTCAGTAATATGAAAATAGGGTAATGATTCATGGACAGAAAGAGAGGTGGCAGACATTACAATGTTAGAATGAAGTCATAACAGTTTGTTAGTAAGAGATGTTCTGGTAAAGAAACTGGAACAAGTAAAAATAAAATTTGACCTATGGGGAATTCATAATATGTAGGAGTTCCTAAAAAATGAAAATTCTATAAGATACTTAATCCTGTGATTTCCTACACTGAGAAAAAGCAAGAAGGACAGATAACATGGGTTTGGATACAGGTGCTTCTGAGGGTATCAGAGTAGATTGCAGGAGAGGGCGGTGTAGTGATGTAGGCAGCTCTCTTTTCTTCATGGACAAATGCTAAACATTACCAACATAATTTTGGAAATGTCAGATCTAGTCTTTCTTCAGTGTGGACCACACATCTCTTTAGTTTTCTACTGTGTTTTTATTTACTTACAATCTTTATGTAATGTAGTGTCTTATTTCTTGGATCATATATTTCATATATATTTCATATATATTTCATATTTTCTAAATACCAAATCTTGAAGAAACCATTCTATTTAAGAGAAACATATTCAAAATATTAAAATCATATTAAAGGGTATTCTCTTCCTCTCATTCTTATGAAGGATAAGAGATTTTCCTTTTTATACAGAAATTTTTACACAAAACTAATGTTTTTTTGGCCCTACCGAGGAGGTCCTGAGTCACGCTGAAGACGCCGAATCACCCCGCTGCAGACAGGCAGGTCTGCCCATGCCCTACCCAGGTCCTGAGTCACACAGAACACTCCGAATCAGCCCACTGAACACAGGACGGTCTGTGAAAGCCCTACCGAGGTCCTGAGTCACGCAGAAGACACCGAATCACCCCGCTGCAGACAGGCAGCCACCTGGTTCCACACTACAAAGACGCAGAGGACGCCAGACCACCAGATCCACTGAGTCCCGTTGTTCCTGGCCCAGAGGTAAGGGCTTCTGAGCCATTGTCCCACTGCTCCTGGTCCAGCGGAAGGGGCTTCCCGGTCACCATCATCCCTCCCATTGTTCCTAGCCCAGAGGAAAGGGCTTTTGGGCCGCCTTCTGTCCCACTGCTCCTGGCCCAGAGGAGAGGTCTTCCAGGCCACCATCCCTCCCACCGCTCCTGGCCCAGAGGGACGGGCTTCTGAGCCACCATCCCACTGCTCCTGGTTCAGAGGAAGGGGCTTCCTTGCCACCATCCCTCCCGCTGCTCCCAGCCCACAGGAAAGGGCTTTTGAGTCACCATCCCTACTGCTGCTCCTGGCCCCTGTCCCACCTCAATCAGCTCAGAGGAGGTAATCCATGCAGGTGCTAACAGCCACCCGCCCCAGTCGAAATGAGAAAACATGTAAATAAGTCTCAAAACCAGACTCCCAGATCACTTACAGCAACCCCAAAGGGAAATGAGATGGAACACTCTGATACTCAAACACCTGGATCCACTGAACTGGCAACAAAAGGGGATCTGGAAAAAATGAAATCAGAAATAATTTCTCAGATAACAGGAGAAATTGTGCCCCTAGTGCAAGAC